>OX123183.2:29333654-29654360 GCA_944739405.2 Euclidia mi
GGTTGTAGTAGTGCTGTATTACTCACGACCTACCGCAAGCCCCCAAACGTAATTATTGCGACGGCTGCGGATGACGCTGCATATCTGACATCTAGTAGTGACCCAGATGAAGCCAGGAGACCCTTACAAATCCAACCAGACCAAACCTATGGCTGGTTGCAAAAATGGCGAATTAGAGCGAGTGCACCCAAATCGCACCACATCACTTTCACGCCGCGAAAGAAACTATGCCCAACAGCAAATCCCGGTCAAGTACCGCTACCTCAATCTACATGTGTGAAGCACCCAGGCCTCCACTTGGATCAACGTATGACCTGGAAGGAGCATGTAAAACATAAACAGAACGAAGTCAACTTTCGTTTTGAAAACCTAATGTGGTTACTCGGTAAACAATCCGCTCCGTCCCTGAGTAACAAACCCAGAGTCTACAGCTCAGTTATAAAACCCATATGGACTTATGGATTCCAACTGCGGTCCTCAGCCTGCAAATCAAACATCCAATGCCTTCAAAGCCCAAAATAACATCCTCAGGACTACAAGTGGCGCCGCCCGGCCCACTCGCAACTCTGAGATCCATGAGTACTTGGAGACAAAGACTTCTGGAGGGGTCATGAGGCAGCTCTTTGTCGTCCCGTTCAAGACGGCATCGCTGCTCACCTCGGCCGTCCTTTCGAAAAGACCGCATCTCATCCTGTCTCAATGATGTCGGCCTATGCGACGAATACGGCGTCGTCATCAAGTCAGAGAAAACCAAACTGCTAATAACACTCTTTATATATTTGCGACCATCAGTAGAACCAGTATTGTATACACACAACCATTCAAGCTTTCATAATTTATCAAACCGTCAATGTAAACCTATTGAAAAAGTAAACTGTTTTAAATACTTAGGCATGAAAATAGATGAAAATTTTTCATGGTCCCATCATTTAGATTACCTTTATGACAAACAGAGTATTACTGGGCAAATTCTATCATTTAAGCTTTAAAGTACCTAAAGGAACATTGAAATCCTTATATAAGTCACTCTAGGAGTCTATTCTCGGTTATGCTTTAGATTGCCATGGTCTTACATTCAAAACATATATAAATAAATTAGAATCAATCCAAACAATGTTTCTTAAACTTCTTGTCAATAATAAAACTAGAAATCAGCATAAAAATGTCTACACAAAATTATTTAAAAGTTGTAAAATACTACCAATTTCCCTAAAACATAAATACTTATTGGCTGTAAACAACCATGGCAGTCTTGAGCATAACTTGAAACATGTTACAAATAATCATAACACCCGATCGATGGCCTCTGGCAAATATATTGTACCAAGAGTGTTTAATTATTACGGTGGTAGAACTTTAAAAACGTTTGCCATATCCGCCAAATAATGTCCCAGAGGACATAAGGAACGAAAATAATGAAACTATATTTAAAAGGAGACTTAAGCAATATTACTTAGATAAGTGCTAGAATTTAAGAGTGAAGTTAGCTATAAGTAGTTATTGTAATTTTATCTATGTAAACGTTCTAATTTACTGTACGGAGACTGGATCCCACAGTCAAATCGATGACACGGTTTTGTGGGACACTGCACTATTCCTGTATGAACGTGTGAATGACAAATAATTAAATAAATAACAAATAGGTGACGTATTACGGTCGTTGCGACGAGAGTTATGCCGTCGGGAACTCGGTCGCCGACGACTCCGTTGCAAGTTGATTTCCTCTTCCAAGCGCACGACTCCGTCTCGTTCTCTCTCCGACTCAGGACCCCGGATGCTCTGGCTGCAGACGCCGCGATGAGCAGGGCCATGGCTCCGGTAGCGAGTGCGACCTCCACAGTCCACCTCGCTGCGCAGTCGACTCCCGCCCAACTCCTTTGCCATCGCGTCCCGATCCACCGGGCTCCGGCGTCTCCAGGCGTCGGCTTGGTCCATTCCCACCTCGCTCCATTTTCTTTAACTCAGAGACGAAAAGTTCGGTTTGAACTTGTATTTTTAAATAGACGGTAATTTTTTTTTAAAATCGTCTATCTCGAAAACGGTGCGCGTTAGCGCAAAAATAATGAAAAATTCATACCCCTTTATAAAGCCCCGGAGCATATTTCTTAGAATCCTTTTCTGACCTTAACATGACCTTGACCAGCCCAGCTCCTTCGCCATCGCGTCCTGATCCACCGGGTTCTGGTGTCTTCAGGTGTCGGCTTGGTCCATTTCCTTTAACTCAGAGACGAATAGTTCGGTTTGAATTTGCATTTTTAGATATAGGGTAAATTTATTAAAAACAAATCGTCTATCTCGGAAACGGTGCGCGTTAGCGCAAAAATAATGAAAAATTCATACCCCTTTATAAAGCCCCGGAGCATATTTTTTAGAACCCTTTTCTGACCTTAACATGACCTTGACCCTGGACCTCCGAACCACAACCAATAATGATACACTTTATTTAATAATAAAAATACACGGTCTTGGAGCTTCCTCCTCAAGACCATGGTTGCACCTTAATGTGACCTTGACCCTACGTTCACGGCACAAGCTAACCATAATCAAGTAGTATTCTTTTCGTAATTATCCGTTACATACATACACAGTCTCCCTTCTATATCCTCGAAGAGCTAGGCAGAGCTAGATATTGCTATACTCACTTTTGACCGGACCAAAGAAATCCCAACAATACATTGCCCGATCCGGGCATCGAACCCGGGATATGTCCCACGAGAAAATTTATGCCGCGAGACCAACGAGACAGTAATAATCCGTTAGACAATTATTACACTATGAAGAGGGTAATTTTCAATTTGTTAGCGTTCAACCAATAATTAAAATATTAGGCTGCACGTACAACGTACATTGTACGCTGGTAACTAGTTTTCTATTCCAATATATATTTAACAAAAGTTCAAAACTAAGACGAATACAAAATATTACATAATACAGAACTCTTGGCTGTAGTAAAGACATTTTTTTATTTTTTATTTATGCACAAACAATGTGTACAAAGGATGACATAATGCCATAAGGCATTCTCTACCTGTCAACCTTAAGGTGGACATTGCAGCATTTCAACAAATATTTGTTGGGGCGTAAATTCCACCTGCGAACCGACCACGCTGCGCTAAAATGGCTACTTCAATTTATGGACCCAGAAGGACAAGAAGACGGATCTAAGCGACGAATGGAGAGAAGCTTTGCAGAGTGCTCAGCAAGATGACAAGGATGTACAGCCGATTCTTGAATGGAAGAAATCAGATGCGCCTAGGCCCAAATGGAGTTATATCGCAGCAATGAGCCCCATCACCAAGAGTTATTGGGAACAGTGGGAAAGCTTGGTCGTCCAGGATGGAGTTCTGTGCCGCAAATGGGAAAACGCTCGCGGTAACCAGTGCCATTTGCAAATGGTAGTGCTCAAAACTAAGGTGCCGGAAGTCTTGCAGCTCTATCACAATGGATCATAATTTGAACTAAAAAGAATATAAATTAAGGTGAGCATGTACTTACCACTTCTGATTTCTAGTAAAACGCCAGTTATATTAGAATATAGTTTATACATTTATATTTTAGATGTCCTTTTACACTGTACAGATATTATAATGTTTCCTAAGAGCCACCGTCCGTTCGGTACCGTCGCCAGGAATAGAATGCCCACTCTCGCCAACCGCCATTTTGAATTATTTCGATAGTGATGTGACTCGGACGAGTCAATCGACGAAGAGGAGGAATCCATAGATATGCAGGCATCAAATGCAAAGCTATGGAAGAGGTATGTCGACGATGTATTCTGTATCATGAAGGGCGACAAGTAAGACGTAGAACAGTTCGCAAATAGCTTAAACTCCATACACCCTAATATTAGATTTGCATTTGAAATGGAGGCAGACGGGTCATTACCCTTTCTCGACGTAAAAGTAACAGTGAGGGAAAACGGTACCTTGGGACACTGGACACTGTTTATAGAAAACCGACACACACAGATAGGTATCTCAACGCATACTCGCATCATCACCCGCGACACTTGGAATCCGTAGTGACTTCTTTAGTAAACAGAGCGTATGACCTCTGTGACCCTGAACATTTGAACAGTGAGCTGTCACATGTTCAGGAGGTACTTAGGTGCAACGGATTCAACAAGAAGATACCACGTCTGAAGAGGAAGGACCGTAAACCGGAAGTAAGCAGAGTACCGGCTTACATGCCTTACATAAAGGGAGTGACGGACAAAGTTGGAACAGTACTACAGAAATACTCCATTAAGGCTGTATACAGTCCGCTCTCCAAGGTAGCACACAATCTGCGCACCCCGAAGGATGTCATTCCTCTACAAACACCTGGCGTCTACAAGGTCGACTGCAGTTGTGGTAGTTCCTATATCGGACAGACCAAACGAACCATCGCTGAAAGGGTCAAGGAACATATCGCAGCTGTAAAAAACCGGCAAATTAACAAGTCTGCCATAGCTGAGCATTTGTTGGAGTCTGGACCAAACCACTGGATCAAATTACATCAACCAAAGGTCTTTTCTACCGATCGTCACTATTACTCCAGTACAGTACGTGAAGCGGTTGAAGTCAAAAAGCATAACAATTTCAACCGGGAGGATGGATACAAACCGTCTGCAACTTGGAATCCGGTAATTAACAAATGTTAACCCCGCCGCAGTAACACAGCTCATCAGTGTGTAGACGTCATAAGTGTTGTGTGTCAACGTACCGACAGTTTGGATAAAAATAAAAATAAAAAACAAGTGAGGGTAGCTGCCGAAACCCGCGCTTCGCAAGGACGACGCTGAGATGACATCAGTCCTGCCGCGACCAAAGCTGTTGTAAGACGGCCTAAACGTCGGTAAAACATAGGTATTTATACCTTAAATTAATAAAATATCGCGAATAAGACCCGTTTTAATAAAATTGTATGATGTATACAAATCGCGAAAGTTTAAAATCCTTTTGTTTTATCTTTTAGATGGGTCCGCAAACTCAGCATCATTAGTAGGTAGTCCGAAGTGCTACTATAAAAACTAAATAGGGCTATTTTATTAGACAATTTTATTCAACGAAAATGCCTATTTTTCACGACTAGCTTTTGTGAAGAGCTAACTTACGTAAATTAAAAGAAAACTGGAATACTTAATTAAAAAAAAACTTATATGAACATCCACGTATAAATGCTATGTAAGGTTTATAAGGCTTCAATAAAATAAAAGGAATTTTGGTAAGTCTTTTGATCTTCTTTTATTATTTACGAAGTGACAAGATGAAGGGTATCAAGTAGCAGTTTCAGTGAAAGTAAAATAAATATAAACGAACACTAAAGTTGGTAAGGGGCGTACAAGATTTACTTTGATGTCGAGAAAATAGTTCAAGTATCAAGTAACGTATGATATTTACTTTATTTTATGTGTTCAATTGACGGTTTTATTCCATTATTTGAAGTGTCAGTTTCTCATTATCTTACGTCAATACAAAAAGAGCACGCATAATAAAGTTATTTTTATGGAGTTAGATTTAATGGAGTATGCAGCATGTTTATTTATTTAAAACATTGCCATGCATTCGCGTGTAAGATAAAAGCCAATAAGGACTTTACAACTAGGACCCACACTTACATCTTAAGATTGCGTTAAACCTCAAGCATTACATGCGCGATTAAAATCAATGCATAAAATCTTTAGTTTCATCATCATCAGGCCTGTATATATACTGTCATACTGCTGGGCACGGGCCTCTTCTCCCAATGAGAAGAGTAAGGCCGCACTAGCCCATCACGCTGGCCAAGTGCGGGTTGGCAGACTTCACATGCCTTTGGGGAATATTATGGAGAACTCTCAGATATGCAGGTTTTTTCACGATGTGTTCCTTCACCGATAAGTAAGCGATAATTAACAATTTAATACGCACTTAACTTCAAAAATTCATTGGTGCGTGCCGTAGATTCGAACCCGAGACCCTCTGCCTAGCAGTCTGTCGGTCTCACCACTCGGCTATCGCTGTTTGCTCGGCTATCGCTTGGCTAAGATATAGCCATATCTTTAGATTAGCGAAGAATTATTCCTTAATTATTATATATATGTTCCTGTTACATGGAAATTCCGTAGGATAAATTGTTTCATTCTTATAAGATATATTTATACATACAAGATGTTATGAGTTTTTGTTTTTATTAGTCAAATAAGTATCAGCAATGGTTATAGAACTACAACTCTCTCATGCTTCTTCTCTCCGACAACTTCGTCCACTAAGTTTGAATACGATTTCATGGATGATAACCTATACGTAGGTACTAATAACCGATTGAAATATTGCAAACTAGCTGACGCGTCGAACTTCGTACCGCTATATTTTTTTATAATAATAATAATATTCTACCACATTCATTATACTGCTATCATTTTTAATTACAAAACTTCTGACGAACACATAAAACAAATATTTATCCAATTTGGTAGTCATTTGGTAATTATGCGCGTACAAACATTTCGGTATTTAAATAGAAGATTTAATTACAAAATATTTTATAGATTACTAGTTAGCACATTAATAGTAGCCAAACATCGTCTTGAACATCGTCACCCATAGGTATACGTCAACAGTTATCAAGACTCCAGGTCGTCTTTAGTATTCAAGCAGAAACTCTGTAGCGTGCCGGAATACGTGCCGGTAAGTAATTTGATATTCAAATCTCCTAAGAGTCGAGTATGTCCTACCGCAGGAGCGGGATATAGCGAGAACTGCCAGTGGTCTGTGTGTACTCACTTCATGTCGTCGTGAATTTAGTTCACACTATAATTAGCTTTTTATTGCAGAGTAAATGGTCCGCTTGCATATCAACAGTATCAAATCAAAATGCAGCCGGTGCTGACAGCATTACACTTGAAATGCTTAAGATGACTCTTCCTCATAGCCTTCCATACATTACAGCCATAATAAATAAATCCATTACAACTTCTACCTTCCCTCATATGTGGAAAACCGCAGTTGTAAAACCTATACCCAAAGTTCCCAATCCAACCTCACCTAAAGATCTCAGACCAATCTGCTCACTTCCTATTTTATCAAAGGTATTGGAAAGGGTGGTGAACAGTCAATTCAGGAAGTACCTCGAGAAGTATAGCATCATACCTCAGAGACAGTCAGGTTTTCGCCAGGGACACAGTATAACCACCACTCTAATGGATGTTGTTGACGATATCTTGGATGCTAGGGACGAGGGTATGGGTACCCTGCTTACCCTACTTGATTTTTCACGTGCCTTTGAAACAATAAATATTTCACTCCTTATTGCCAAACTTTCGTATTATGGCTGCGACTCAGCAATAGTAAGATGGTTCCATAGTTCTCTGACTGACAGATTTCAATTTGTGCAACTGGATAATGACAGGGATGGTAACAATGCAACTTCTTCTTGCTGTCAGGTAACCCGAGGTGTTCCACAGGGATCAGTGCTCGGCCCTCTCCTCTTCTTATTGTACAGTGCAGATGTTACCAACCATTTATGTAATACACAGTTTCATATGTATGCCGATGACCTCCAACTATACATATCGTTTCAGCCCAATGACTGCCATTAATCTGTAAATAAAATGAATCAAGACTTAGATAAGATCTCTGACTGGGCTACAAAAAATTCACTGGTACTCAACCCCACCAAATCCAAATTCTTAACATTAGGCTCAAAGGAATGCATTAGAAAGATACAAGATCTAAATCCTGTACTACTCGTTAATGATTGTCCCATAGAGCAAGTCAGTGAGGCTCGAAACCTAGGTTTGGTCATGGATGGTGAATTGCATTTTGAGACGCATGTACTGGAAGCTGTCAAAAACTGTTTTTACCGTCTCAAACTGTTATATCGAATTCGCCAACATCTGAGTACTGAATTGCAGCTATTGCTTTGTGAGACTCTTATTTTGTCGAAACTTAATTATGCAGATACTGTGATTGGTCCATGTATATTGAATAGAACAGAGAAAGTTATTCAACGAGTACAGAACGCCTGTGCTCGGTTCTGTTATAATATCCCACCTCGTTCACATGTCACTCGATTCCTAAATAGTGGGAACCTCATGAAGATGACTGCTCGCAGTCATCTTCATCTGGCAACTCTACTGTTTGGTATTGTTCTATACAAAACACCGGCATACCCGTACAGAAAGTTGACATGGTCTCGTGACATTAATCAGTACAGTACGCGGGCGGCATCACATCTTTTGGTCGCAGCGCGGCACAGGACCACTGCTTTCAGAGGTAGTTTCAGATACGCCGCCACCCATTGTTGGAATGACCTTCCGCCCCCCATGCGCAACCTGAAAACATTACACGCATTTCGCAATAAGTTTAAGTCATTTTTAATGAACAAACAAAATACAATGTTATGAATGTACATACCTTTTAGAATAAGTAAGTAGGGCAACATCACTTACGTGTCTACTGACGAAACTTATTGAAATAATAGTGATATTATAATGTGTATAATTTGTTATTATTTATTTGCGTATGCGCAGTGACTTTATTATATTATTAACTGCGCGCCGGACTCTGGTAGACGACGCTTGGTTGACATCACAGTTGACATGACAATAGACATTGATGACAGATGGAATCTTTGACCTACGGTGAAACGTCAGTCTGTCAAGTAGAAGTAGCGTTCGGAAACGCATTACTCGTTCCTATTTTAATTTTTATTTGATTGTAACTGAGGCATATATATATATATATATATATATATATATATATATATATATATATATACACCACTATTTTTTAATTAGTACAAAAAATTTAACAGGGCACTAAGTATCTTTAACTGATCATATTTATGTAGTTGAAAAATAAAAACACTAAGTCCCAAAACTGTCTCAAAACTGTCCACAAAAATACGTGATAATTGGTAAATGTAATACTAATACTATGACCGACCCGTGTACTATCATAGTAAAATTAACCATTGATAAATTAACCCCCCCCGCCCCTCTGCGCCTGCGCCACGCCTTGACGATGCGACAAACAGTACTAAATTGTTAGCTAAAGTGAGCGTATCTAATTTCGTTGCAAAAGTTAATTGTTTGTCTACGTTTGCCCGACGCGATGGCCTATCATATCAGTTCATATCACGGGAGTATGTAGCTATGCTTCGTGCGTACTTTTTGAGTGGAAAAATCGCGAATGCAGCTTTGTACCCATGAACATCGTATTGTGAGTGTACAAAAGTGACCGGGTCAGTGTTAAACAATTAAAACAGTGCATATTGGATGCTTTTGACAACGGTGGTGGACATTTCGAAGGGCAATGGAAATACTTGTAAGTTTAATAAATAATACGTATAGTTGATTGAATCAGGCGTTACTTGGCGGAACTCCATTGTAATCTAATGGAAGGAAAGAGGAACCCACCACGCACCCTCGAATTGACCACCCCAACTATTGCAATAGAAAAAGGTTGACAATATCGAACTCCTCTAAAAGGATAAGGGATATAGGAATGGTATGGGTTCCAGGAAGATACCTGACTTGCAGTATCCCGCTGTATGCGCCGACTATTCTTCAACACGTGTTTCGCCTCTGCACGAGGCATCCTCAGGAACGATGGGCAACGACTGAGCACTTTCCAACCGTGGGCATGTCTTATAAACGATTGTACTTTCTAATCCCCTCCCTCCGTTGCTCGACTGATGTGAGTCATTATGACGGTGTGCGAATATATTCAGCAATGGGGACCCGTTAAAGTTGGTTTGATCGTTCAGTAATGTATGCTTGTTATTGTATTATATATATGTGTATTCGCACACCGTCATAATGACTCACATCAGTCGAGCAACGGAGGGAGGGGATTAGAAAGTACAATCGTTTATAAGACATGCCCACGGTTGGAAAGCGCTCAGTCGTTGCCCATCGTTCCTGAGGATGCCTCGTGCAGAGGCGAAACACGTGTCGAAGAATAGTCGGCGCATACAGCGGGATACTGCAAGTCAGGTATCTTCCTGGAACCCATACCATTCCTATATCCCTTATCCTTTTAGAGGAGTTCGATATTGTCAACCTTTTTCTATTGCAATAGTTGGGGTGGTCAATTCGAGGGTGCGTGGTGGGTTCCTCTTTCCTTCCATTAGGTTACAATGGAGTTCCGCCAAGTAACGCCTGATTCAATCAACTATATCAAATCAGCAAGCATAGCTGTACAGGCGAAATTATACATCAAACTTACGAAGCAACACCGGGTCGCATGTCAAAACGTGTGGTTCAATCAGAAATGTAAATATTACAATGTCGTTCCAAATTATATTACTATACGTTCCAATACGCACAGTCGGGCTGCCAATATAGCGATACAAAAAGCTCAAAAAATTTGGCTAGGTGAAGAGGCAAGACGTTGGTTTATGGTTCGCGATCATTTAAAACTACATTTAAAAATACTGCACTTAGAACTTTCATTCAAGTTACAGAATGTCGAGTTCGATTTATTAGACCAAAAAGCTAGGGAATTAGCGTCAACTGTAGCTCACGAGAAATACATCATTCAAAGTAGGAAGTTACAAGAACTGATAGGAAGAATAACACCACCTTCAGACTATACTGGCAATACCACTTGTAATCATCAATTTCATCCCAGAATAAAGAATCTTTCGAACACCATTTTCACACGTGACGAGAACTCACTTTTGGAGAAGGGATTAAAGTATAGTATTCCTCAAAAAGTTACGCAATATTCTTTGGAAACATTGGCGGTGGATGCAGAAATAGCTATTACCAGAAATAAAAAAGATAACATAGTCAAGAGTTTAGCTGCCCATCAGTTACAAACATACAAATCGACTAATTTCATTAACTGCGAATTAAAAATATATAAATCCATCCAAAATAAAATTCAACAAAATGATTTGGTGGTAAATAAGGCGGATAAAGGCAACGCCGTAGTAATTATGTCTACGTACTTAAGTAAATATTAATTTGATGCGGGCGGCTCAAAATCGGTCTGTGTTCTCCACACACCTTGAGGAAGGCCCATGTCCAACAGTGGACGTCTCTAGGCTGACATGATGATGATAAAATAATTTGTAAATGGCAGATGATTCTAACTTCATAAATACGCCAAAATTACTCTTTTCTTTTAGTCCAGAACACCATCTTTGATTTTGATATTTGTTTGCTTTCTAATTACATACCTCCTTATTTAATTACTTATTAAACGATAAATTTTACCAATCCTAAGCCCGAATGAAGTATGAAGGAGAGGGTAGAATTAACAAAATTAAAAAATAACTACCCACATTTATTATTTTCCTTCATTTTATTTTCTATGGCTACCTACATCATAAGTGCGACAGAGAGAATGCGAATGAGCAGGATGGAATATTATCAATGAATTAGTGAATGGATTGTAAAATATGACTATGATTTAAGTGAGATTTTCTACAATAAACAAATGATAATAACTTTGCTCTTTATTGATATTATGAAATTCTTACGTCACATATATGATAATAATATCTTCGCTAATCTGTCCTTAAAGTTTTTGTACTAATTAAAAAATAGTGGTGTTTATATAACCTATTAATAATTTGAGCACTATATACGTATATATTGTATATATAATTGTGTGTATATATATATAATAACTTTTCGTTATTTTATTTTTATTTCATTTACTTATAGGTAAATTTAAGCTAGTAAAATTATAATTGCATATATAGGCCTGCGAGAATACCAGCGTTGCAGTTATACAACTGCAACAATAGCTGACGCAGTTGCCTAATTTGTTCTCCTCATACCGCCTTCTGTTAATCTTAGTAAGTAAATATAAATATGTGTGTTTTGGACACATTAAGAGTTAGCACATTTCTTTGCAGCCAGGAACTAACCCTATTAAAACCAATCTGTGCATTGCTAAAGACGTCATCCCAGTCATCACCACTAAATAGGAGAGCGGTGTCATCGGCAAAACTAATAATTTTACCATTATGGAGCTGGAGACGACAGAGATTGTTAATAAAGACCAGAAATAAAGTCGGGCCGAGTATGCTCCCTTGAGGAACTCCGTATTCAATAGGGAGCTCATCACTCAATCTGTTATCTATCTTGACTCTCTGTCTTCGACCAGTTAAGTAGTCCTTCAATAATTTCAGGGGCACACCTCTAATGCCAATGTCTTCTAGCCTTGTCAGTAAGTGAGGGACAGATACTGTATCAAAGGCTTTGGCCAAGTCTATAAATATCGCCAGAGACTTCTTTTTGTGCTCAAGATTGGTTACGACTGTATCCAAAAGTTCATGAACTGCATCATTAGTTGACTTACAACGTCGAAACCCGAATTGAGCAGATGAAAGCAGGCTGTTAGTCTCTAAATAACTTATAAGACGGCTATTAATTAACCTTTCCAAGATCTTGGATAGTGTTGGCAATATGGAGATTGGCCTGTAGTTATCGACAGAGTCTCTGTCCCCAGTCTTGTGGATAGGCTTAATTACAGCTATCTTAAAAGCTCTTGGAAAAATACCACTTGATAAAGCCAGATTACAAACGTGGGTTATAGGAGGGACAAGAACATTTATGTGTCTCTTCAAGATTGACCCCGAGATTCGGTCAAAGCCTACGGCACACTTGTCTTTTAGCCGTAGAATGAGCTGCTGTATCTCAGATTCATCTGTTGGTAAAATGGCAAAAGATTTTGCGGGTGTATTTTTAGAGCTTTCGTTTGATGATGAACAGGTAGTGGTAATTATCTGTTCTGCAAGATTTCTACCAACATTAGCGAAAAAGTTGTTGACGCTATTAATAGCTTCAGGATTATTTAAATTTACTAGACAGGTTGAGTGATCGGTCTGTTTGCTTGAGCCAGTTATTTTCTTGATAACTGCCCACAATTTCTTCTTGTTGCCTCCCGCTTTTACAATTTCACCTTTCTCGAAACAATGTTTGGCTTTTTTTAGCAAATAGTTGCAGTAATTGCGATAGCGCCTATATGTTACTCTCAATGTCATATTTTCAGGATCTCGTTTTAATTTTTTGTGCAGGTTATCCCTGTTTTTCATGCAACGAAGAAGACCTTTGGTGATCCAGGGCTTACTAAAATGTTTTCTTTTGGGTACGCAGACTTGCTTAGAGTTATCACAAATAGCAGAAGATAAGCTGCTTATGAGGATGTCTGTAGCTATATTAACATCGTTGCAGTCAATAACAGATTGGAAATTCATATTCTGAATAACTGTATCGAGGGAGTTAAAATCAATAATTTGGGTTGTACTATTACGATATTCCAGGGACGATTTTAAGGTAAAACAAGCGGCTACACACTCGTGGTCAGTGATGGAGGATTCAAAAATAAGGCAAGTAGCGTCCATTGTTGTTTTTATCATTATGTGGTCTAGACAGGTGCTGCGATGTTGACCATGTCGTGTAGGCAAGTCATGACCTGGGAGCAAGCCATGGCTAGCTAGAATATTTAAGTATTCGTTTTTACTGCTATCAATGCTATTTGGACCTATGTCAATATTCACGTCGCCGCAGATAATTTTGTTTTTGTATGTTCTTAATTTTGATAGAAGAAGATCCAGCGAATCTATGAAGTTGGAGGGGTTTTTATGACTCGGAGAACGGTAAATACCTAAAACACAAGTGTCCGAACTTAGTTTTAACAGCAGACAGTTTACATCGTTAAGTTTCGGTTCTTCACCCATTACAGTTAGATATTTATTATAGTAAATAACAACACCTTCACTTTTGGTTTCGTTGTAAATGGATGATAAGGAGGTAAAATTATCTAGTGTTGGAATATATCTAGCTGAGGGCAGCCAACATTCCGTGAGTACGAGGATATCCCAATTCAAATCAGATCGTTGAAGGAAGGTGGTTAGGTTAGACATGTTACAAGATATGCTCCGTATGTTTTGGGTCATGATATTGAGTGAGTTGCGAGAAAATACATATTTGGACGCGTTAGTTATGTCACATACAAATGAATTAGCTACCTTAATAGAGTCTAGTTCCAATGTAAAATTTTCTATGTCTTGCATTTTAAATGAGAGATTAAGATTATGTCACGTTGTAACGTGACAAATTTAGGGTATTTAGATGAAAAGTTGGATTCGGAACAGACTCTTTTCTCAAAGCAACCAGCACACATGCGTGACTCAAATTACGCGTTAAGAATTTGGCATTACTATCTTTGAAAAGGTATGGTATTAATTGACGCTCTGATGGTGTGTATAGATTGTTGTGTAGACGGTGTAGTGTGTGTGTGTATAACCGTGTGAATGTTGTAGATTGAATACTTAAAGAGCTCCACAATAAAGACAAAATCAGATAAGATAACAAGAAACAGAATAATGATATGAACTTATAAAATCTAGGTAGATACGAGACATAACACTTTAGCTTAATTAGTCACATGGTAATTTTGTTTAGATCAGTCTCTGATTCTACTTGTTCAGGCTTCGAATTGTCGTCTTTCTTGACGTATAACTTGCCATAAGAAATCCAAGAAGCAGCAATTTTTTTATTCTTGACTGACAAACGGGCAAGGTAGAATAATTTTCTGGTTTTGTTGGTTAAGTATTCCGATACAAATATTGGCCTTATTTCGCCTGGAAGGTTTATTTGTGCCGTATTCAACCTAGGCTCATTTTTCCCGCTTCTAGATTTGTTGTATGCTATAGTTTTGGATATAACTGATTCTTTACGCGTTGTTGTGGTGAAATCCACTACTAAGGCCTCCGATTTAGTTCTGTAGATATCTCGAATCTCAGACTCCTGAATCGAATCTTCTAATCCTAGTGTCGATCCAATTTTTTGCATAAGGCCGAAGAGTATGTTCTTGTTCTCGGTATCCTGCTTAGGAATATTGCGTATTTCAAAAGAGGTACAGCAAGATTTCTTTTCATGTTGTTCCAGCTGATTTTCGAGTAAGATGATTCGGGATTTGTGTTCTATGTTTTCCTTTTCAATAGAATCAACTTTCAGGAGGAGATCTTGGTGTTGTTAAGTTAATGCAGCGATAGATTTTTGCATTTCCTGGTTTTGGGACAGAATCGCAGAAAGAGTGGTATTAAGTTGATCAAACTTTTGGTTTTGTTGAATTTTTATGTCTGTTATCATTTTTTTTAGTTCCAGTAATGAAGACGAAGGCTGCTCTTCAGATGTTCGCTTTTGACGCTTCGTTATATTAAAATAATTATCCTCCGAGCCAGCCCCATCAGGCTTATGTAGGACTGGGTCAGACTTGTGAAGCGTAGCAGGGGCTACTATCTTGAGTGTATCTCTTGGAGGCGAATGTTGGACGGACATATTTATCTAAGATAATACTATCGTTAAAATAGCGCCTGCCAAAATACTTATCAAGTATGTTACTGTGTGTTGCTCAGAAAGATCTATGAGGTGCTTTTAAGCAGTGGTGAAAGGTGAACGGGGCGTGTCCTTGAATGTGACGTACTTAGGTGAATCGTGCAATGGGACTCACGTGAATATCCTCGTCCTTTTCAACACGTTGACTTCTCGCTCTGTATCCGGACGATATGTCCACTGCGCGATGCGCTCCTAGTACACCGTTTGATTTGTTGATGTTATTTTTGAAATTATTTTTAATTAATTGACAATAAATATTTGTGAATACGTCTGTACTGTACAGAGTCCGAGGGGGAAAGGGCCAAAAAAATAAGAGATGACCACGCGGTCTCCAGATCAAATCGATTCCAAGTTGTATTTAACAGAATCATCCACCAAAGAAAAGCATTTACAGTATTTTTTTTCGATTTGCAATTAATGTAGGAGAGATTCTTTGTATTTCAACTGTATGATTGGCCTAGTGGCTTAAGCGACCGCCTGACGTTGCGCCGAGTGTTATGGATTCGACCCCCACACGAAACAGAAATTGGTATGAATTTTGTGTCTGCTAATTGTATGTTTGTAAAGGTTCTTTGTATGTTTCTTTGTTCTTCTTCTTTTAATTTTTTTACATATGTATTTTTTTTACATATGTAAAGTGTTATTATTGTGTAATAAAATGAAAGCTACAGCTGCTATGGCAATGTTGACGACTTCGTTATTCATCGTAATCGATAACCAATCACAAAGTGTCACCGTTCTACACGACGGACACAGCTGGAATGATGCGCGGCTTTCTGCGGCCGATGCCAGCGGCACAGACACCCGCCAAAAGCCGGTCGCACGAGCCGCGCGACTAAAGCCGGCAGTTCGTGCCGCCGGCACTGTGTGTAGCAGCCTTTAAGGAATCAACACCGGTACGGTTTGTAGTTTTGTGATGTACAAAATAAATATAAAATACTAGCTGATGCCAGTATTTAATACAAAATAGCACAGCAATTAAAAAATATCCGGGATTATTTACAGAAACGAGAGCTCTTAGAGGGTTAAAAATCGTTAATTAACTTAAATATGACCAGTTGTTTACTTACAAGTTGCATTCTTGATAACCTCTGCAGCAAATTCAAATGCTTAAGTTACAAATGTCACGTTATATTATCTCCAAAACTCTAAGTGTTGGAGTCTGAACGGATTCAGAGGACAAAAATATGACGCTTACTAAGGGAAAAAGCGTCATAATGGTAGGGTTTCTACTACTTCAGCGTTTAGAAATCACTGAGTAAAAAGTTGAATATCATGAATGATTTTTGTCCTTTGTCTAGCAGCGGTAGTGTGTACGACTCCTAACAACCAAGTCTAGGCATAAATACCTATCAATGGATACAGAATCTCAGGGTATTTGCCCTGGGATTCTCACCGCCCAAAACCAGTCTGACCCTGAGCGTGATATCACAGCTAATTTGAAGCATATTTTTTCTGAAAGGAGTGAAGTGGATCAAGCAATGTGAGTTAAAATCCACAAGCAACCGAACTCATCCTGCCAAAGTTTCCTAGCCATTAATTACAAAAGGGTATCGCTAACGGAAAACCTTGCTCATCATGTAATGATAATAAACTTAAAAGGTTCACATTTCCTTGACACAAAAACTTACACGTGTTCCTAATTTCACGTGTTTGAAACTAGATTATTCATTATCGATTGAACAAAATAGACAATAAACACAAATACTTATTGGTGGTTTTGTTTGCCTTTATGATTGGTCAAATATTAACTATCGATTTCAGAATTGTCAAACATTTTTCTTTTTTAAGAGCCAACCCATTTAGGAATTATAGCCTGTGCTACGGGTGATTTAGAGAACATTCAATTAATGATCCTTATAGTTATAACACGAAGGACACCATGGATCATTCACATATTTTTTATTATCCTTTCAGGCGAATATTATACAGAGTAAAATTTTAACAGAGACACTTTTTTACTCATTTTAAATATACATATTATGTATATATAACTACTATATTTATTTATTTACTTGGAGGTCCAACAGCCTATTACAATTTGAATTACAGTTTCAATAAGTACCAGATAGCCAATTACAGGTCCCCACGTTTAAAGTTACATAAAAGATACACACATTTTCTAATAATATATAGGTAAAGCAATCTCCTTAGCACAATTTCTTTAGTAATCACATTAGCACAATTTCTATACAATCAGCAAGCTTAGCTCAGCTAGCAATATAGCAGTCTAAGTAAAGAATTGTTCACTCATTTGTCGTCTCGCCACTGGAATACATACATACATACATAGACTCACGCCTGTTTCCCCGAAGGGGTAGGCAGAGGCATATTAAACACCCACTTTTCGTTTGTCACCCAGTGTTTTGATCCCACGTAATAGGTGGCGAGCCTATTGCCGCTTATTGGGACATTTTGTTTGCCAGAGCCTCGTCCGTTGATCGGCAGGTGCACCACTTGCAGGTGAGGTTGGTTTGGGATCCTAAGTTCTTGGTGGGAACCCTATGCACACACTGGAATACTAGTGCAAAATAAGTCCAGGTCCAGATCTTTAGCAGTTGAGTTACAGCTATTGCTCGCTTGATTAAGGAAAGAGTTTTGTTGGCAATTAGAAGAAGATGTAGGCACATGTAAGGGTTTTGCTAATCTAAGCAGCTTGGGTGGTACATTAAGGTTTAGTTTGTTTAATAATTCGGTACAATTAATATTGTTTGAAGCAATCTTGAGAATATAACAGACGTCAGCAATATTTCGTCTATTAGAAAGGCTCAACAGGTGAACCTTCTTACATATATTCAGATATTGACTCGCTTTGAACGGTATTTGTAGCCGATAGCATATGTACTTGATAAATTTTATTTGTATTCTCTCAATTCTCATAACGTACGTGGCGTAACGCGGATTCCATATCTGCGAAGCATATTCTAATATTCTTCTGACAAAAGTGCAGTAGAGAATCTTCCAAGTTTTAGCATTCTTAAAATAAAAAGATGATCGCATAATAAAACCAAGAGCCTTGGGTGCCTTTGCAACTATGTCATCGATATGCTTGACATAGAAATAGTTTTGAATCATGAATAACACCCAAGTCGCGAACAGATTCATTTCTAGGTAAATAGTGGCCTTTTATCATATACTAGAGGACGCCAGCAGCTACGCCTGCATTTTTTTTTTAATTTACCCGTTCTGGCCAATCCCGTGGGAATTTCGGGAAATTCCTTTTTAGTGCAGCCCTACGGTCCCCAAGGAACATACATGCCAAATTTCAGCTTCCTGCGCCCAATAGTTTCGGCTGTAGCGTGTCTGTCAGTCAGTCAGTAACGCAAGGATTTTATATATTAAGATTGGAATGCTAAGTTATCCTTCTTTCGACTATACGTTACTACGGAGCACTTAGAAGGGTTGAGGTCGAGTTTGTTAATGTGACAGTAATGATCGAGGCGTGAGAAGTCCGCCTGAAGTAGCTGTGCGTCATAGTGAAGTTATTGCTGCACAGATTTTCATGTCATCTGCGAAGCACAGCAGTTTAGAGTTATGAAAACAGGTCTCAATGTCGTTTATAAATATGTTAAACAGCAAGTGTGCAGTTAACGAGCCTTGAGGAATACCACTGGGAATGGGAACCCAGCTTGATATGTAATTATTAATTACTATGGCCTGAGTTCTATTGGTAATGTATGAGGAGAACCATCTAAGCAAGTCGCCCCGTATCCCCATGCGTTGAAGCTTTTCTAACAGTATACTATGACTAATCCGATCAAAAGCTTTGCTATAATCAGTGTATATGACATCCACCTGTTTCAACATCCATGGTTTCCGTCAGATAATCGTTAAATAAAATAAGGTATGTAGCAATATTTGCAAGAATCGTTGACTGTCCGCCTCGACAAAAATAAAAACTTTTAGTTTTCAATTAGAATGTAATAAACTACGGAACAACCATTTCGAAGAGCGTTTCAAGAATTAATTGCTTTAAACTACCTAATGATGTAACTGAATTGCTTCTCGCAGTCACATCTTAGAAGTCTAGACAGTTCCAAATTTCTACTTAGTGAAACTAGTAGTTAAAACAGAGAATAAACTACATTCTGCCACTTTAAATTAGAACCGGCAGGATGATTGTCAAAATTAAACAAGCGTTTGTTAATACATTTCTAAGATTTGACTGCAGTCTGCCCATGACTACAATGTAAGCGGATCGAAGTGTCGGGACAAAGATAAGTATTTATACCCCAAGGCTTCAGAGACTGGCAGGCCAGTCGAATACAAGTATTTTAACTTAAAAAAGGTGTCTATACGACTTTTATGCCTGTCTACAAAATATCGGATTTTGTAAATAGTTTGCAATATTTTAAAAGTAAGTAAGCTGTAAGTAATATTTTAGTAGTCGGAATATGGGTATACAGACCACTAAATGTTTTTCATTGTTTCAAAAAATAATATGCCATATGAATGTTATTGTCAATTACAAAAATTATTCACTTGATAATATCATAACATGCATGTCAGAGTTCATTGCCGTCTAGAAATACTTTTTAATAATATAGAAATAAATAATTTTAATAGGTACGATATATATAGAAATAATTTTAATACGATATTTATCATTAAATATTTATTTCATTCTTATACATTGACTGCGTAAATGGAAGCGCTTGCACGCAAATTATTTTAAGCTCAATCCGCGTACGACGTCAAAGTATATGATAAATATCATTTGATATTCATGAGCTTCACAAAACCAGCACACAGTCAATAAATAGTTGCAATCGCAAATAGGTACTGAAATGTAAATACATAAATCCATCAAAATAAATATACAAAAACAAACAAAGGCCGATGTTAACCGAAAATGAACCGAATACTATTGATATGAAATCACAGCACACCACATATATTTTAAATTCCTAAATAAACAAAATGGACCCAATTTTTTTTCAAATTTAAATATTTCGCAAGCGGATCCAAGCAACAATGAAATACAGTTAAAATAAACCCCTTGTATTTTTAAAATATCTAACAAACGATACCTTTTACAATGAAGCATAAGAATTGAAAAAATGCTGTCTCATTTAGGTATTTGGGTACTACCAGTAAACGTATCTTTGTCCAAATTGTATCATACAGTTTGGTCTAAGTGGTTACCTTAATTTAGCTCTCTTTATTTCTTGTAGTTTTTGCGCAAAAACATAGACGGACAGATGGTCAGACGGACATGGAAAAACTATAAGGGTTCCTTGTATTTTACTACGGAACTCTAAAAATAGGATCCAGTCGCTGAAATATGTCAAAAGTACGCACGAATCAATGTGTGTGTGTGTGTGTGTGCGTTGTGCGTATAAAGAGCAGGTTATACTTATTTTACGCCTCCATCGCTACTTCATAATTAAAATAAAATTCCTTAGAGACGTATGAGTGTAAACAACAAACAATTTTTCACAAATTTCTACATCTTGCGTACATTAATTTAGTTTTATTTTTGTTGTACAAACAACTGTTTATGTCACAAGTTTTGAAGTGGGCTATGTAAACATGTTTACTTTTGAAGTAATGAGCCAATTTAGCAATAAGTATAGATGAGGTTATATAACATTTATCAGATGAAATATGCAAGGGCAAGATTGTTACTGATACAGTTTTGGTGTAAATATCAGCAGATTAGGAGCTATAACAACCTTCCTTTCAGTGTTTATGATAAAAAATTGTGAATAATTTTATTATTAGTATGTTTACATCTATTAACATTTTTATCTAGACGCATAAGTAAAGACTTATGCAACTAGTTTCAGTGTAAAACGCAACATTGTTAATAATATAGTGGCTGTATGAATCATATTATATAAAATACTTCTTAATGTATATTTCTATGTATAATTCAAATTCAAATTCAATTTCTATGTGTAATTCAAATTCAAAATCAGTTATTCATATAGGTCAAAAAGCAACGCTTATGAAACGTTAATTCATTTTTTTTACAAACAGTTTCGGGATGGTAGGGCTATGAGAAGAGCCTGGAAGAAACTCATGCCACTCTTTAAAAAACAGATCTTCATTTTACAATATGTGGTACCATAATTGCCAAACCAAAACACTTGGCGTCATTGATTGGAAATAAATGAAAGAAAAAAATAAAATAAAGCAAAACATGCAAATACTACAATAATAAAACACTATAGCTCAGTAGTGTAGATGTATCAGCAACTAATAGGTTAAAGAATTTTGTGAAGGTGACAAGTAAACAATGATATGATCAGGGATAATTAATGTTAAACTACATTCAACAAATCATAAAAATATCCAAATCCTGCAAAATCATGTGTTCACGAGGCACCTCCTATATAACATGTCACTTATCAAAACGAGAATTTAACAAATTTATATAAAAATTATGTTTAATGGTCAGAAATGAAAATAATCGTGAGTTAAAAAAGCCTAAATCTATCCCCATGGTGTCTTATCATTTAAAAATTCTTTAACAGTGTAGTAAGCCCTCTGTAAAAGAAAGTTCCTAATTGTCCGTTTATATTTGTGCATAGGTAAATTCATTATTTCAGTAGGCAATTTGTTGAAAAATCGTATACCAATCCCCGCAAATGAGTTATGAACTTTATGTAAATGGTAGTTAGTTCCCACTAGTTTCTGCTTATTCCTTGTATTCACTTTGTGCAAATCACTATTTTTGCGGTATAGAATTAAGTTTTTCTTAATGTAAGTTAAGTTAGCATATATATATTGCGATGCAACTGTCAATATATCTACTTCCTTAAATTTATTACGTAAAGCATCTCTAGCACCTACCTTATAAATTGCACGTATAGCTCTCTTTTGAATGACAAAAATATTCTATATATCAGCAGCCGTACCCCATAACATAATACCATAAGACATAACGCTGTGAAAATAACTAAAGTAAACTAATCTAGCAGTATCTATATCTGTGAATTCCCTTACTTTTCTAACTGCAAACGCTGCAGAACTAAGTTTGACTGCAAGACAGGCCATTTGGGCGCCCCACTGAAGCTTACAATCTAAAGTTAGACCTAAGAATACAGTTGATTCGACTAGTTGAATTGTTTCCTTGTTTCAAATTATATTAGTAAGAACACTTCTGACGTTAGGTAAAGAGAATTTAACACATTTGGTTTTGCTTGAGTTGAGTACCAAATTATTTGTCGAAAACCAATCTAATACTTGTGCAAGAGTGTTATTGACGCTATCAAAGTTACATGAATTGCGATCAACTTTAAAAATTAGTGACGTATCGTCGGCAAACAAAACAATTTCACATAAATTTTGAACAAAGAATGGCAAATCACTAATATATATAAAAAAAGAAATGGACCGAGTATAGAGCCCTATGGAACGCCCATTCCTACTGGCAAACCTAGATACCTACTCCCATTAACATCTACATACTGAATTCTATCTCTAAGGTAGCTGGCAACAAGATTGAGTGCGGTATCTCTAATACCATAAAGTTTCAATTTACGTAAAAGTGTATTATGTTCCACACAATCAAATGCCTTTGACAGATCACAAAAAATACCAATGGCATCCTTCGAGTTTTCCCAAGCATTAAAAATATGCTTTAACAAAGTTACACCGGCATCAACGGTGGAGCGACCCTTAGTTAAGCCATACTGTTCACTGTGAAATAAATCATTTGTGTATGGCTCTCTAATTGATGCAAAATAACATACACATACATACATAACGTCACGCCTTTTATCCCCGAAGGGGTAGGCAGAGGTGTATTTCTACACCCACTTTTCGCCAGATATCCTTTAGTCCCACGTAATAAGGGGCGAGCCAATTGCCGTACCGGGCACATTTCCAGACTCCGTGCTGCTACTGAGAATTTCGTGACAGAAAACCCAATAACACTGCCCGACCCAGGAATCGAACCCGGGACCTCCCGATCCCACGCGCACATTTATGCTGCGAGACCAACGAGGCAGTCGTATAGGGTTTGATGTCGAGTCTTCCGTCTCTACGCAAAGATGGTATTTGCATCGTGTTATCCCTTAGTCGCCTCTTACGACACCCACGGGAAGATAGGGGGTGGTGACACTTGTATTCTATGCCGTCAACCACACGGCAATAATGCAAAATAATATTTTCAAAAATTTTACAAATAGCAGGCAAGATAGAAATTGGCCGAAAATTACTAGGGTCGCTCTTGGATCCCTTTTTGAATAATGGTATCACTTTACTGTGTTTCATTATACCAGGAAATACCCCTGTATCTACGCATCTGTTGAATATTGCAGCTAAATATGGAGCTAATCTAGAAATAATGTGTTGAACAAGTTTAACAGAGATGCGATTGAGCGTCTTGAATACCTTCAGTATTGACATACTATAAATATACTTTAAATATATATACACCAATGACTTGGTGTCAATATATTTAAAATTAAAAAGCACATCACACTCATTCACATTGCCCCTAACCAACATTTCTGCTTTGCTTGGACATGAATCTAGACAGCTGGTTGTGTTCACTGATATGTTTGTGAAGAAATTGTTAAATGTCTGAGCAACATCAGTTTTCTTAGTAAATATTTCACCATTAAATTTTAATTCATAATTGTTATCTACCAATCTAGCTCGACCAGACTAAATAAGACTAATTAAAAAAAAACAACTTACATTAATCTCGGCACCAGTGATATTGTAGAGCTCGTACTGTGGATCTCTTTCTCGGACGAACTTCATGAGGCGTTGGCCATTTTTGAAGAACACCACCTATGAAAGAAGGAAAACAAAATAAAATCAATATTAAATAACATATCTTTATAGTTTTAAAGGCAACCTTGATATTATGTTTTGGGTTCGAGCAAGTATATAATATTGTATTATAATATCAGTTTTATTTATATCAATTACTTTCCATTTGTATACCATAACGTTATTGGACTCCGCGATAATGTTAGTTCATCGCATTTAGTCCGCCTTTATACCTACTTTGTATAAATAAATCTGCATTTAACAAATACATAAACATTTATTGACAGTCACTGTCAGTATCATGGTATGATCGCATATCGCTACCATATAGAAATAGCAACAAATTCACCAAGTGAATGGGTGGGTAGAAAACTTTAGACCTTCACTCATCAGGGGTGGTTTCACCTTTCTAGTATAATAATGTCCATACTTAAGGTGAAAAAATAATATATTGCCGTTATAATGTATGTGAAAAATATTTGGATGAGCTTTTTAAGTCACAACTTTCTTCTAACTTTGCATATCATTTGCATATTTGCAATGTCTGCAATTTTAATAGTACCTACATCAAGACGTTCGATGCAGCAATTGTTTTTCTCACCAAGTGTTCTTAAGCAGCATGTCTAAACTTCTAAGATTACGTTCTACAGACGAATAAAATACTTAGATCGTACTAAGTCTTAAACGTACAAGTGTCGCCCGTAACTTGAGATAGTTTATTTTCGACTCGCTACGAATAAAATTGTAATACGCTTAGAGAAGTTTTTGCTTAGGATAAGACCACGCGAAGATATTTGAAGGTCACGTTGTCTCCCAGTTAGTTTATAAAGACAAACAGTGTACATGGATGGTGTCGCCCAGAGGTCATTTTAATGCATGCGTGGATTAAAAATGGAAGAAACCAAAGGATGGCTATTCATACAAATCATTCGACTATTAGAATTTAAGGTTTTTAATTAGTTAATCTTCGTATTGTTTTATTTGTTTTGAAAAATTATGATAAATAAATTCTGTATCACATAACAAACATTAAACCAATGGACACAAATTACACTATATATAATTTGTGGAGCACCCATCTTTTAAAACTTACGTTAAAGGACTTTCGCCAAGCCACAGACTCACAAGGGCTCTTTTCGATCGTCATGTCCATAAAATAAAATTGAATTAATGCTTTTTGATCAAGACTAAATCAGAAGGCCAATTCTCGTATTTAACAGACACTGACACTGAATTTTGACTGAACTGCGATTTAATTTTGAATTGACTCACAATTGGTATTCTGCTCCACTTAATCTCCTTATAGTATAATTTCGATATAATCAATTTATAATCTCTTGGTGATCTTAGAGGTAATGTCAAAAACTCAAAAACAAAAACATGAATTTTGCCATTGTATGGGAAAATACATTAATAGGAATGGTTATTGGATGAAAATACGTTTACATGCCAAATTAAAATTAATATACTACTAAGTAATAAAATTTCGGTAAGTAAATATATTGGTTGCTTGTCGAGCAAAAGTTTCGCGAATATTTCGATCTTGAAATAAATATTGTCAATGCTGGCAACGAAATACTTAACATGTTTGCATGTTGTCCACCAGGATCTCCTAGCCAGATCCCCCAGAGGATCCTCGTGAACTCATTAGTTGTGAAATTGTATAAAAGCAATTAACGTTTACAAAACCAATGACTATCAGAAAGTTATCAGCCATCGATAGGATTACAAAAATCAGGTGCATGCGATTTTCGACCTTATTGACGTAACTCAGAATTTATAATTTTAATAACGTACCAATGTCAGAAAGCAAGAAAATACCAAAAAGAAGTTTATCATGAATTGTAAATAAGGTCCTGTCCGTGTGGTGACGGATTAAGAATACGAAATGTCACCACCCTATATCATCCCATGGGTGTCGTAAGAGCCGACAGAGGGAGCATATGATGCAGAGAACAACACTGTAAGAGAAGGAAAACTTGATACAAACCCTATACCAACCCGTTTGGCCAACGTGGTATAGTAGGCCAATTCCTCCTTTCAAAGGAGAGGCCTAGTCCAGCAGTGGACTGTTAAAGGCTGATGATGATGATGATGAAATAAGGTCGAAAATCGCATGCACCTATTTTTTGTAAGCCCTATCGATGGTTGATCATTTTATAGTCATTTGTTTTGTAGACATGAATTTGTCTTACACAATTTCTTTTTAAACTTATTTTAGATACCTATCCCCGTGGTAAAACTAGTGGCACATAATAGCTAAAGGCGATTCCTATGTTTATTAGCAAAATAGATCATAAATATTACCAGAAAAATATTCAACACGGGAATGTCAAATAAATCACGTCATCACGTCGTGTCCTTGGTAACAAATGTATATTTTTATTCCGTGCTTTTTAAAAGTATCAGGTGCATGCTTTTTTGGTTCCACTCGCTATTTTATTTACAACTGTACTTCTGCCGTATAGCGAATCGGTCGAGTCCAAGAATCTGCCCAATTCACGAATCTGTCGAGTTGGGAATCACGAATCTGTCCATTCCAGAATATGTCGTATACCGAACAAGCGATTTGTCTTAACCTATTGTGACAACCCTACCAAAATAGGTAACAAATTTACAAGCTCTTAAGAAGCTGTTTCTCTGTTCGGTTTATTTACTCATGTGGTTATATTATGTACGATGGTATCATTGTGAAAAAACTAGAAATACCTTACCTGCTCTACTAATAATTAGCAGAATACCGTTCACACTAGTTCACACTTGGTTCAACTTTCGATGTAGTCCCGATCTCATTCAAGTGTCAGTTAAGTTACGAGAATACCATTTATGACGCCGAGACTAGATCGATATTGGAATTTGAACAAATATAATTACCAGAATTGGCCTTCAGGTGAATGGTTAATTACATAATTGAAATGAAAAAATAAAAACACAACCCACACAGATGGTTGTATTCTTTAGTTTAGTCTAATAATTTATTTGAGGACACTGACACTACTATCACTTAACTTCAAAACCGAAGGCTTAACGTAATTTCTAAGTTTAATATGCACATAACTTCGGCAAGTCATTGGTTCTTGGCATGGCCCCAAATTATTGAATTTATTGTAGAGAAGCCACTATTTAATTAAGCACTTTCACTAATAACAAGTACGTAGAATATATTTCGCTAATTAAAAGCAATGAACCGTAGGGAATACACCGGCCGATCGGCTTTTAAAGCCAGATCGTATTAATTCTATGATGCAGACCTGTGTCTGCGTTGAAATGAAATGGCATATTAATGCAAGCGTGTTGATGCTTATGTATAAGCACATCGCAACATGATAAAATAGCCTCAATAACGAGATCATAGCGTTTAAATTTGATAAGCATTGTTTATTTTATCTTCTTTGAATAATATTCATTTCTGTGCAAGTTAGGGCCTAAACTTCGATAGCTCTTAAGTATAGCCCTAAGCTTGCACGTACCTAAACCTAGACTTATCCTAATATAAGCCTACTGGTTCCTATATCTAGCCTAACCTATCTTATGATATACCTATCCCTATTTTAGATCTAACTCTAACCTAACTCCCTAGTCTACCCTAGCCCTGTTAGGTATAGTGTATAGCGAGGCCGTGTACACTGTGGTCACACAGACTGTCGCGTATACAACCCTAATGCCTAGTTCCCTAGCAGTCCCTGGGATCCCTAGGCCGGGATATCTGTCGCAAGGAGACCTAAGGCGACAGACGGAAAGTGGGTAGGATTAGGGTGTAGTGAAGTGGGTTTTCTCACTGCCGGTCGAGCAGACTCACAAGACCGATCATAGTGACGGCTAAGGGTGTCTTGGCCGCAGTGAGAGGTGAGGGGTAGGGTATGAGTCAAAGCCGGGAGTGAGCTAATGACTGGTTTATTTCTTAAAACTATAATCTTATATACTAAACTTATTCTATATACACATATACACGTATTTAGTTGTGTGCCGTCGGTGTATTGTGCCGATGCAGCATGTCTGAGCCGACCGCCGTACGTGATAAATTACATGATCTTAAAATATCACGCATCTTCCTCGGTGATAAGTTGGATGTGTGTTGGAATGCCAAGAATGTCATGTTCATGTTTGAACATTCTGGCGTCTCTCCGGGATAGGCTTTAGGAAGGTCATGTTCCGGCGTGAACATTCTAGCGCCTCTGCGGGGCAGGCTCTAGAAAGTTCTTATGTTCAGGCGTGAACATTCTGGCGTCTCTTCGGCGTAGGCTTCAGCTCAACGTTAACGGCATCTGTAGTTTGTTGTTCACTGGTGATTCGTTTTCTTGACGGCTTCGGTTGGCTGGCTGTAGGCCATGTATGATGCGGTCCTGGCAGCGGCAGCTTATTGCGTTGCTTGCTGTGGAACCTTGAGGATCGTTGCGGTGGATATGTTAAGTACCTATGTGTAGTAGGAAAAAACAAGGTATATTTAGTCAACATGCAGTTGTTTTGTACCATTGCATGTTATTCACCCCTCCAGAAATTCCATCCCTTCTCTTATTTAGTAGTAGTAGTAGTAGACGTTGTAGTAGTAGTAGTGTGGTAGTAGTAGTAGTGTAGTAGTAGACGTTGTAGTAGTAGTGTAGTAGTTGTAGTAGTAGACGTTGTAGTAGTAGTAGTATTCGTTGTAGTAGTAGTAGTAAACTTAGTATATTCGTAAAAATTTAGCGCCCATGAACTCTGATCGCGCAGAACTCGTATACAAGTGTGTATCGCGGCTGTGGCAGTAACTTGTTACGAGGACGATGGCGGTTTGTCAACACTGTGGTTTTCTGGGAGTCAGGTTCGATTGGACTTCATGACTTGTAACATGTTCTTAATTGTAAAGGTATGGGTCCTTGATTTGTTTATCTAAAGCCCTTGTTATGTATTCATTGTTATTTGCTTCCTCTAGCCAATCCTAACTTGTTTACGTAGATATGTCTTTCCCTAAACTTGGTTGCAATCTCGTCCTCGAAACGGTAAGTGCGACTTCTCGAGTACCGGGGCGACCCGCTTGTGGGAGACCGATACCTGATTCGCTACCGCCCGACGCAACCAAGTTAGTTAGTCTCTTACTATACCACGAGACTAGTGCGATTGGGGAACACTAGCCCGCAATATAATAAGTGTCAGTCAGTCAGCTAGTCAGCCTACGGGAACAGGAGTTCCAGAGATGTTATATCGCTTTTGCTCGAAGGACCAATGTACAAGTTAGGGCCTTACCTTCGATAGCTCTTAAGTATAGCCCTAAGCTTGCACGTACCTAAACCTAGACTTATCCTAATTTAAGCCTACTGGTTCCTATATCTAGCCTAACCTATCTCATGATATACCTATCCCTATTTTAGATCTAACTCTAACCTAACTCCCTAGTCTACCCTAGCCCTGTTAGGTATAGTGTATAGCGAGGCCGTGTACACTGTGGTCACACAGACTGTCGCGTATACAACCCTATTCCCTAGTTCCCTAGCAGTCCCTGGGATCCCTAGGCCGGGATATCTGTCGCCGGGAGACCTAAGGCGACAGACGGAAAGTGGGTAGGATTAGGGTGTAGTGAAGTGGGTTTTCTCACTGCCGGTCGAGCAGACTCACAAGACCGATCATGGTGACGGCTAAGGGTGTCTTGGCCGCAGTGAGAGGTGAGGGGTAGGGTATGAGTCAAAGCCGGGAGTGAGCTAATGACTGGTTTATTTCTTAAAACTATAATCTTATATACTAAACTTATTCTATGTACACATATACACGTATTTAGTTGTGTGCCGTCGGTGTATTGTGCCGATGCAGCATGTCTAAATTACATGATCTTAAAATATCACGCATCTTCCTCGGTGATAAGTTGGATGTGTGTTGGAATGCCAAGAATGTCATGTTCATGTTTGAACAATTTCTGCATACGTACATAGTATGTATTTCGCTAGCTATGTTTGAAAATGCACTAGTGAGGGAAGAACTTTATGCCTATAACTCAACGGATATCCATCATCCTATAGGATATTGGAAAGTGAGTGAGTAAACCAATGAACACGACGAACCATTATTTTTCTTCTCTTTCCATCTTAAATAAAAACCTTTTTGTTTGGATATGATTGAGTGTTTTGATACTTGTTAATGATGAAAGGAATAGATCCAAGTGGCATTAAGAAGCGTGGCTTTAGAATAAGCTACAATGATGATTATAATAGTTATGGTTTCTACAATAATATAATAATGAATATGACCCTGAACCGTACACAAGCTGCTTCCTTCCTCAACAGACACAGTTACTATTACCACAGTATAATGACATCTATTACTAAATCTTACAACAGATGATCCCCACAGGACATAAAATTCGCCACACATCTAATTTATTTTCTATCAATGCTTCACCATCAGGGTTCACAAGTATCTATAGGTGTTGGCCGAAACTTTGCATCCGAATTTCAAATGCGATTTAGAATTTCGATACGGAGCGAGCGTATGCTCAAATCCTTTCCTTTCCGAACAATCCGTTCTAGGCCGATTTAACTGGCGCACCTTTAGTGCACTTGGCGAAATACCCTCAATCAACAAAATGAGTACGTATCAATAGTTTGTCTTTCCAATACAATCTGTCCTTTTGAACTGTTTGAGTAGCAGTTGGAATTTTCCAGCGTCTATGTATACTACAAGAATTGAAATTATTGAGTATACGCTTCAAGTAAGCTCTAAGGTATTGATGTTCAAGTGCCTCATCAGGACATTGAACGGTCTAAGTAGTTCGCAATGTAGCTTGTGAATGTGTTTGAATAGCAGTAATAGTTTTACAGCTTTGGGAATACGTATCTCAATATTTGGGAATTAACATGATTATGAAAATTACGGGCTGAAATAGTTACAAATGCCATTTTCATTGTCTGTTGGTAATGGAAATTATTTTAGTGTGATATCACGTACAGCCGAAAAATATTATGGAGATTCAAAAATACAAGCGACTCCCCTGCCAATATCTGGAAGTTTCTCGGGACTATAGGTATTGGCAAACAGCGCAGTTTTGATCTCCAGTGGACAATTGGTTTGGATAACTTTGGTTTTGGATTTTTTGGGAAATTGGTTGGGAAAAAAAAATGTCGCTTAAATTGTTCAAAATTAAATAATGATTTAGAAAGTAGTCTAGTACTAGAACAACCTCAGAAAATATACAATGACTCCGGTTCTGATGCCTTGTTACAAACAAATCATATATTATGTTCACTTGACACTCATAGTAATAACACTGTATTGATGTTTTCTGACCAATTGGGAGTGGGTTTGGGTAGCTTAATAGATAGTTACACTAACAGACCATTACAAAACTTTTGTTATCCAGGAGAAAGAATGTCTTCATTAGTTAATAAGTTAAAACATGCAGAATTAAATAAACATTCTACAGTTATTATTATGTATGGTGATAGCTTACTAGTTACTAGGAAATATATACTAGCTTTATCGGATATAATGACTGATAGAATTTCTAAAGTGGGGTGCAATTTTATAGTCTGTGCATTTCCTTATTCAAAGACCTTATCTGATAAAGAAAACAACCAGATAAGTAAATAAAATCTATTATTATATAATAGTACATATCGTCATAATGACAAAATTTTATTCTTTGACACTAATACTTTTATTAAAAGTAATTTTTTTTAACAAAAGATACTATGTATCTTTCTCGCTCTTTTAAACGACAACTTGCTAAATTATAAGCATTTAATTTATACAGTGACCCAAGTACTGTTAGAGTACATGACAATTCCATTATTGACATTCATAATAATTTAAATTAAATTCTGAGACAATAGAGAACACCTCTAGCTATAATAAGATTACTCGTAACTCATTGACTAATACACTTAAACATAATAACAAAAATTTGATTAAATTAGTACATTAGAATATTAGAAGTATGATTAATAAAGATTTAGAAATGGAAGTGTTAATGAACTGTAATGCTGTTGATATATTTTGCATCACTGAACATTGGCTAAAAAGCAACCAGTTCATGTTCAATTTCAGTAATCATATAGTAGGAAGCTCGTTTAGCCGGCAGCAAGCAGTACATGGTGGCTCGATGATTTTACTTAATAAGCAACTTAAATATAAGGAGCGTCATGATATTGTAAGTCTGTCTGTTGAGCGAACTATTGAGGTAGCCTGTGTGGAACCGAGGAGATTAATTGTAATAAGTGTATACAAGCCTCCTTCAGCATTGTATGATAGCTTCGAGCGTATCATGGATGAGATATTAAACAAAGTTGCAAAAATAAATAAAAATGTTGTTGTGTGTGGTGACTTTAATGTAAATTTATTGGAAGATAGTAGTCTTAGTACAAAATTGAAAGCGCTGTTTCTATCATATAATCTGAAGAACTTATTCTTAGAGCCCACAAGAGTTACTTCCTCTACATCTACTTGCCTAGATAATATGTTTACAGATATCATAGTAAGAGACAAGCAAATTATTAGACAGTTAGACTCAGACCATTGTGGACAGCAGATCTCCTTTAATGATAACAGTAAGAATGTTTCTAGGCAAAATATAGTTGTAATACCTAAAACTGCAACTCGTTTTGCTAGGTTTCAAAGTAAACTAATGACTAGCTGGTCACTGTTAGATGATGAAGGTGACCCTAATTTGTTATATAGTAGCTTTTTCAAAGCGTTTTGTACAGACTTTAATTCGGTTTTTACACCTAGAACGATTACAGTTGGAGGTAATGCAAACTTCTGTGAATGGGCAACAACTGGGCTTCACAAAAGTAGAAAGAGATTGTATGAGATATATGACGAGAGAAACTTTAATTTAAGTGAACAATTTCAGGATTATGTTAGAAACTATGCTAGGATATGTCGGAAACTTTGCAAGAAAGCTAAGTCTCTTAACCTGAGTTCAAGGATTAGGAGTAGTGACGATTAAATGAAAATGACATTGAATATAATAAACAACGAGACTGGGAAAGTTAAAAGTAAAAGTTCAAAATTTAGTTTGAACATTGATAACGACACTATTACATAAGACTCAAAAGTTGCATAGGCGTTTGAAAGTTTTTTTATTGATATCACCGTTATTACTACTAGATCTTTGGACTCATCAACCAATGCAGCGGAATCTCTTTTAAAAGAAAACATGAGTACAACCTATAGTAATTTCTCATTTCAGTATTTAAATTCAAATGATGTTATAAAAGCTTTTAATACTATAAATTTAAAGAAGACTGCAGACTTGCGGGGAAATTCCGTTACTATTACCAAGTCCATTATTGCTTTAGCTGCTAACAGATTAGCTTTAATATTTAATAAGTGTATTGACTGTGGTGTATTTCCCGATCTTATGAAAGATAGCAAGGTAATACCTTTGTACAAAGCAGGTAGCACATCAGACCCCACCAACTATAGGCCAATTTCTGTGCTGCCCACATTTAGCAAAATTTTCGAGAAATTGATACTAGACCAACTGCAAAGTTATTTTAATAACAACGAGCTTCTACACTCTAAACAATTTGGTTTTACAAAGGGGCGCTCCACGACCGATGCCGGTGTTGAGCTTGTAAAACATATCTTTGATGCCTGGGAGGATTCACATGATGCTTTAGGTGTCTTCTGTGATTTGTCCAAGGCCTTTGATTGTGTAGAACATGATACATTGATCAGGAAATTGCATCACTATGGTTTAAGTAGTTCTGCTCTGCATCTTCTTACTTCATATTTGAGTAATAGGATTCAGAGAGTTGATGTCAACGGGACGCGTTTGCATGGGTCTGTAGTCAAAATGGGCGTCCCACAGGGTTCAATCCTCGGTCCTTTTTTATTTTTGTTTATATTAATGACTTACCACACCTCGTCAATGACAAGCACGGGATAGTACTGTTTGCTGATGATACCTCACTTTTATTTAAATTAAAACGACAGCAAATTGATATGGACAATGTAAACATTGCTATCTCAAAGGTGGTTTGCTGGTTTGAGGTTAATAACCTGCTTTTAAATAGACTAAAAACTAAATGTATTCGATTTTTGATGCCTTACGTCAAACAAGTGAACACCTCAGTAAAGGTTAAGGATGATGTGTTGGATCTTGTGGATAACACCAAATTTTTAGGCATAACACTAGATTCTAAGCTGCAATGGGGACCACATATTAGTAAATTGTCGAATAGACTCAGCTCTGCAGCATACGCAGTCAGAAAAATTCGCCAGTTAACTGACATTGACACTGCCAGGCTTGTATATCATAGCTATTTTCATAGTATAATTTCATACGGTATTCTCGTGTGGGGAAATGCTGCCGACATTCAGACCATCTTTGTTCTGCAGAAAAGAGCTATTCGAGCAATTTATAATTTGGATTATGGGGCTTCGTTAAGAAATAAATTCAAGGAAATAAACATTTTAACAATTGCAAGCCAGTACATTTATTCCAACCTAATATATTTATTCCAAAACAAGGCCTCATACTCAAAGAAAAGTGATATCCACAATTTACATACATACATACATACATAGACTCACGCCTGTTTCCCGGAGGGGTAGGCAGAGACTACGGAACGCCATTTGCAACGATCCTGACATATCTCACTTGCTTCACTCCATCCCATCAAGTTTCTCATGCATGCTCTTCTGTTAAGGGTACTTCTGACTTGTCCTTTTTTCAGGATGTCTCCAATCTGGTCATAGAACGTTCTCCTAGGTCTTCCCCTTTGTCCTGTCCCATTCACACTAGCCTGATATATCTTCTTTGTCAGTCTATCGTCATTCATCCTCTCCATGTGCCCAAACCATCTTAACATGCCTTTCTCAATGCTTGTCACTACATCTTCTTTTACCCCACACCACTTTCGTATCACACAATTCTTTACTCTGTCGGTCAAAGACACACCACACATACTTCTCAGTGCTCTCATTTCTACAGCATTTATTCTACTTTCAAATCTCTTCTGCCATACCCAACTTTCACTACCATACATAAGAGTAGGCACTAACACACCTCTATGTACAGCCAAACGTGCCTTTTTGGACACGTTTTGACTGTTTATAAAGGCTTTCAGAGCTCCATTCACACTATTACCTGCATTAACTCTCCTTTCAATATATTCTTCATTCTTACCATCTCTTGTAAACAACGTACCTAAGTAAACAAACTCATTCACTTGTTCCACTCGCTGTCCATCGATCAAAACATTACAAGCCGTAACGCATTCCTCCTTTTCAAAAACCATAACTTTCGTTTTACTTACATTCACTTTCATTCCTTTCCTTTCTAACGCACAATGCATGATTGTTACCATCTCCTGCAACTCCTCCGTTGAAGATGCAAGTATAACCTGATCATCAGCATAAAGGAGGCATTTGACGAGTAACCCATTCATCCTTAATCCGCAGTCACTATGTTTTAAATCTTGCAAACAACTGTCCATGAAGAGGTTAAACAGCCACGGCGACGCTACACATCCCTGTCTAACACCTTTATCGATGGTAAACCAGTCAGTGTATGCCCCGTTTATCCTCACACAAGCTCTAGAATCCTCATAAAGGGATTTCAGAGCTCGAATGAGGCTGCTGTCCACCCCATTCATTGACAGCACCGACCACATTTCATTCCTCACCACTTTATCGTAAGCCTTTTCCAAATCCACGAATGCGCAATAGACCTTTTGACCTTTGGCCAAAAATTTTCCGGCTATGCTTCGCAAGGAAAAAACCTGAAAATCCCGCTTGTACATCCCATATATTCTTGTCGGTTACTTCCATAACTCTTTCAATAAGTACCTTTGGTGCAGAACGAGCGCCGCCTCGCGTTGGGGCTGGGTGCAGTCTACGTCCGGTTCCGGGACTCAACAGGCAAGTATGTCGATCATCCTCCGGAATGCGACAACTCCACACAACCACATCAAGCATCAGACACCCAGCCAGCGTGTTCCGCGGAACCCGGCCCGTCAGAGCCGGCCGCATCTGGCTTGGGGGCTGGCCCGTCAGCCGAGGGTAACTCGGAAGATGAGAGCCTGCTCCTGAGTCCGGTGCGGCGGGACGACGGGGTGGGGGCCGGCGACATCCTGGCGGGCCTAACGCAGCTGAAGGTCGGGGAGGAGGGGACATCACCCACAGATGAACCCTCTGCCTAGTGACGTCAGCTGCCTGCAAATCAACCTCCATCATAGCCAAACGGCCACTGCGCAACTGCGCAAATGGATGGAGGTCCAACATTCAGCCATCGTGCTCATCCAGGAACCTTGGATAAGGGGTGGCCTCATTAGAGGCCTCTCCAGCCTGGGAGGTAAGATTTACTCTTCTACTGACCACACACATCCAAGAACCTGTATACTTACAACTAAAAACATCAGAGCCCAAGCTTTAATGGAGTTCTGTTCCAGAGACATCACAGCGATACAAATTGAAATAATACAGCAGCCAAGGAGTATAGCGGTCGTTTTCGCATCGGTTTACATGCCCGAGGCTGAAGACCCGCCTCCGTTCGACCTCACGCGTCTGGTTAACCAGTGCGAGAGAACCAATACGGAGGTCGTAATAGGGACGGACTCCAATGCCCACCACCAAATGTGGGGCATGGACTGCAACAATAACAGAGGTAAGTCACTGGTTGAATACCTATTCACCACTAATCTTACCCTATTAAACACAGGTACGGAGCCCACCTTCGTCACAAAACGTAGTCAGACAATTATCGACTTAACTCTCGCAACAGAAGGAGCGGCTGAACGCATCAAGGGATGGCACGTCTCAAAGGAGGCATCATGCTCAGACCACAGATGGATCAGCTTCTCCATAAAAGTCGATATACAGCCCACTCAGCCCCGCAGGAAACCACACAACACGGACAAATAGAAGTATGTCCTATTACTTAGAGATAAACTTACCCTCACCGCTACGCCGACGGTACTGGGTGACACTGAACAGATCGACGAGCAGGTATGCACACTGACACAGTCGATGCTAGACAGCTACCATGCAGCTTGCCCGGAAACCACTCCGCCTTCAACCCCGGGGAAACAACCCTGGTGGGGCGCTGAGCTTGAACGCAAGCGCAAGAAGGTAAGAAAGGCTTTAAATAGGGCAATGAACACAAGCGCGGACGCTGATTGGGACGCTTACAAAGCGGCCAAATCAGACTACAGGAAATGCCTCAGATTCAGACGCACCATGGGATGGAGGAAATTCTGTGGGAGCATTGAATCCTGCCAACAAGCAAACCGGGTAAGGAAACTACTGGCTCAGCAACCAACAGTTGCACCAGGTACTCTCCGTAAACCGGATGACACATACACCACATCGGAGGAGGAGACAAGACGCGTCCTACTCGAAACACATTTCCCAGGCTGCGTCCTCACCCCGGTAATAACTTGGCACGATACACCAACAGTGGCGACCGAACACGAATGGAGACACGCAAACAACGTGGTCACAGAAGAAAAACTCCGATGGGCCATCGATAGCTTCCATCCCTTCAAAGCAGCCGGACTGGACGGCATCTTCCCAGGGTTACTACAATGGGGAGGTGAACCTGTCCTTAAAAGACTCCTGGCAATCATGAGGGCTAGCCTGGCCCTCAGATATGTACCGAAGAAATGGAGGGAAGTCAAACTAATCTTCATACCAAAACCAGGCAAAACAGACTATACCAATGCAAAGTCCTTCAGACCAATAAGACTGACCTCCTTCATGCTTAAAGCCTTGGAACGGCTTTGCGAGAGGGAACTAAGAAGTGGGGCTCTTAAGCACTTACCCCTACATGCCAACCAACATGCATACAGCTCAGGGAAATCGACGGAATCGGCCTTACATCAGGTCGTGAACCAGATAGAAGCTGCTATACAACAAAAAAGCATCTGCCTGGGCACCTTCATCGACATAGAAGGAGCCTTCGACAAGACAAACTTCTCCAGCATAAGCAACGCCCTAGCCAGGCATGGTGTGGATCAGATGCTCATACAGTGGATCCAAAACATGCTCAGCAAAAGGGTAGTGCGCCTACACGGCGACACTCAGACAGCCTTGATAACTAAAGGGTGCCCGCAGGGAGGTGTACTCTCCCCGCTATTGTGGAACTTAGTCATCAATGAACTCATAGACAAACTCAATGCGAGAGACTTCTACACAATAGGTTATGCAGATGATCTAACCATACTCACCTCAGGTAAGGTAACCAGTACAGTGTACGACCTAACCCAACAAGCGCTACGCATAGTAGAGTGGTGGTGTAATGAGTACGAATTATCTGTAAACCCGACCAAGACCGAACTAGTTATGTTCACACACAAACGCGCGCTGGGCACTTACCGACTGCCCAAGTTATTTAACACAGAGCTTAAGCTGTCTACCGAGGTCAAGTACCTGGGTGTCACTCTCGACAGCAAACTGACATGGAACAGCCACATGGAAAATAAGCTCAACAAAGCAAGCATTGTCTTCTGGCAGTGCAAGAAGATGATAGGCAAACGCTGGGGCCTATCCCCCAAAATTGTCTTATGGCTCTATAAGACAATAATACGTCCGATGATAAGCTACGGCGCAGTAGTGTGGTGGCCTCGGACCAACCTAACAACGGCCGCCAACAAGCTTCAAAAGCTACAAAGACTTGCGTGCCTAGCGGCCACGGGCTGCATGAAAACTACACCTACAGCGGCACTCGAAGTGTTGCTGGACCTGCCCCCATTGCACCTGTTTATACAACAAGAAGCAACGATGTCGGCGGTCCGGCTAAGAGCTCTGAAGCTCTGGAAAGACACCAACACACCGCACACTAGCAACTTAAATACACTCTTTAAAGAAGTTCCTCTCACACAAGCCATTGGCGACCAAATACCGAAACAATTTGTGTTCGACAAGAAATACAAAATCCAACTGTACGAGGATCTACACGAAGGAGCGGTTAATCACAACGAGCTCACGATCTTCACAGATGGGTCTAAGACGGATACAGGTACGGGTTCAGGAGTATTCTCCGAGGACCTAAATATCAACATCGCAGCACCGCTGGGAGCCTACAACACGGTCTACCAGGCCGAATGTTTTGGCATAATCCTAGCTGCCACAGCAATCATGGCACGTGAGGTAAGGGAACGATCCATTAGGATCCTCTCAGATAGTAAGGCAGTCCTCTCAGCCCTCAAAAGCCATACTATCACCTCGGCGCTCACGCTTGAATGCCACCAGAAACTAACAGAGGTAGGTAAACAAAACAAATTAACACTGCAATGGATCAAGGGCCACAGTGGCTCTAGAGGGAATGACGCAGCCGACGTACTTGCCAGAAGAGGGGCCACTTTAGAGGTGGTGGGACCCGAGCCCATTATTCCCCTCCCTTCTGGATTTTATCGCAACCTGGTAAGAAATAGGACCAGGACCCAACACAACCAGTCCTGGATTGGTATTGAAACATGTAGGCAGGCCAAGGAGGCTCTTCCCGCAGTAGACGGTAAGATAGCTAAACAAATCCTCCGGCTGTCCAAACAACAACTGCGGACAGTCACGGCCGCCTACACAGGACACGGATTCCTTAATAAACACCTATTTACTATAGGTATCACCGACAGCCCGCTGTGCAGGGCCTGTATGGCAGCAGACGAGACGGCAGCCCACCTGCTCCTCGACTGCCCTGAGGTCGCACAGTACAGGCAGCAGTACCTGACAAGACACAGCACCCTGAGGGAAGCAGTGGGCCACATCAAGAGTCTGCTGGCCTTCCTCGAAGAGCTGGGGTGGCTGGAATGACGACACCATTCCCACCCGCACGCAAAATACACGCCAAGACGTGGAGTTGCGGAAACAGCCCGTGCCATCAACAATCAAGTACCTTTGCATACAATTTGCCAACAATGCTGAGAAGGCTAATGCCTCTATAGTTTTTGCAGTCTTGTTGCGAGCCTTTTCCTTTATAAAGAGGCACAACTACAGCTGTGGTCCAGTCATTAGGTACTCGGCCGGTGTTCCAACACAAGTTATATAACCGCTGCAACTGACCAACTATGATGCCCTGTCCAGCCTTCAGCATTTCGACTGTAATCCTATCATATCCTGCAGCCTTACCTACTTTCATACTTCCCAGTGCCTTCACGATCTCATCCACGCCAATAACGCTTTCATCATTGCTATCATTACAATTCACTTCAGCTATCGGTGTCTCTATCGCCGTTCTTTCGAATAAACTTTCAAAATACTCTTTCCATCTCTTCAGCACGCACAATTCACCATTTACTATAATTCCATTCTCGTCTCTGATGGATGTGTGTTCTGAGGATTGAGTTCTTCCTCGAACTGCACGAACGGATTTCCAGAAAAACTTTATGTTCCTCTGGAAATCGTCAGATAATCTGCTATCAAACTCATCTTTCTTTTCCTCTTTTTTCCTTTTAACCATTTCTTTCACTATTCTTTTTGACCTAACAAACTCCTTTTTTGCTTCATCTATGTCTACACTCGTTGCTTTTCCCATTCTTTCATTTGCTCTGGCAGCCAACCAATCTGACCAAGCTTTCTTCTTCTCTGACACTGCTGATTGTACATCCTTGTCCCACCATGTATTCTTAACCTTTCGTATTTTCCTTCTCTTGATCATACCACATACTTCAGACGCTACACATACTACCTCTTCTTTAAAGGCCTGCCATTTCATTTATGCCATCGAATCTCTCAAATCTTGCTATCAATCTTCGATTATACTCATCTTTCACATCTTTCTCTTGTAGATTTTCTACTTTTATTGTTTCCAAGACCCTATTTTCATTACGTTCTCGGTGTCGCCATCCTTGAAGAGCCCACTTATCCGGATCAACACCAAGAAGTGGTCTGTGTGGATGCCGATCCCTCAGTATACTCTTGTATCCAACACATTCTTTCTCAATCGTTCATCTAGTATCACAAAATCAATCATACTTCTTCTAACATTTTTCGCCTCTCGCGTATACATATGTATCCTTTTATGATCAAACATGGTGTTTGTCACACAAAGGCTCCACTCCAAACAAATCTCAAGCAGTGCTTTTCCATTTTCGTTCACACTCTCATCACCAAATACACCTAACACCCTTTCAAATCCATCTCGCTTTACTCCCACCCATCCATTGAAATCCCCTAACAAGATCAATCTTTCATTATCTTTGCAGTTCCTCAAAATCTCTCTTAAACTCTCCCAAAACTCCTGCCTTTCATCTTGCTCATGTTGTGACATACCCGTAACTATATTGACCGGGGCGTACACCCCCACAATAAAGAGACGAGTAAGTCCTACTTTCATTCTCATCCACAGTAGCCTAGCATTTACACATTCAAACTCTTTTACGCACTCATTCATTCGCGCAGACAGTACTACAGCAACTCCCTTACAGGCTCTGGTGGTACTATCTACCCCAGACCAATACGCCGTATATGCACCATGCTTGGTGGTGTCACACCCTTTTCTTTTTGTTTCATTCACACAAAGAACATCAATCTTTCTATCATCCATCATCTGACATACTTCATCCAATTTGCCGTTCATTCCTCCACCAACATTCAATGTTGCAAACCTGCTTTCCGTAGGCCGCTTTTTGCCCTCGCGGGAAACGAGACGTGACGGGTTGCGAACCGCGTCGCCGCCGTATGGAGAAGAATAAGTTTTTGTTCCCATAGCGTTCCCACGAGATTTAGGGATCTAGATGGTCCATCCCCGCAGAGCCCTTTACGGGGGTAAGGCGGAATATCAGCTGTGCCCTGTGACCACCAACACAGGCACCCTCCGTTTACGACCAGCTTGCCCTCTGGCCACGAATCCCTCGGCACGGGTCGGTTCACACCTTAGATCGGGGTTTTGTTTCGGGTATGCTCCCTGAAAGTTGGTTTAAATTCGGAGTTTTCCTTCTCCTAGACAGGTTGCCAAGCAAGGCTAACGAGGCCCATCTCCCCGAACGTTTGGTTTAATTTCGGAGTTTTCCTTCTCCTAGACAGGTTGCCAAAGGCTAACGAGGCCTATCTTCCCGACAATTTGAATACTAGAAATAAGAGTAAGCTAGTAGTGCCGGCTACCCGGCTAGAGAAAATAAAAAAAACCTTTTCAAGGCCAATGTGTGCGCTTTTACGATAAAGTGCCAAGCAATATTCAAAATTTAAGTTACAATAAATTCAAAAAGATTATAAAACGTAAACTTTGTCAAAAAGGGTACTATTCAGTGCTAGATTATATTGAAGATAAAAATGCTTGGGATTAATTTGCTCGGTCCCACAGGCTATTTATGTTTGATTAGTGTTAAGTTTCATGTGAGTGTGAGTTATTGTGTCTATATTATGCTAGTTAGTACTTTTATATTCTTATTAAAAAAGCCTTATTAATTGACAACAACATTATAGACACACCAGCTCATATACCTATGAAAAATTCAATGTAGTTACTAAGTTTTTAAATTGTATAGAATCAAGACGTAGAAAAGAGTGGCCCGGAGTTTCTTGCCTGATTCTTCTCACGAGGATCTACTTTCTTAACAGGCATTTTTTTCAATGCTCAACTATGTTAATATGCATTTAAAGTTACTTTTTTTTTTATTTGTATGACTTCCTGACGTGTCCAAAAAATTTAAACATTTTTATGGAAATAAACATATTTGAGTTTGAGTTTGAGTTTGGATGAAATCAATAAACATTTCTCCACAGTTAACTATTTGGATCATTCTACTAAGTGTCGCACTCTGAATTACTTGCGTAACCTTCCTCGTCTTGACATAGACCCTTTCAAATTTTCTTCAGTGACCCCCGGGGAGATCAAGAAGACTATCCTCTCCATCAAATCCAACGCTACTGGTTGCGATAATATTAGTCGTAAAATGATTGTTCCCATTGTTGATCAATTGTTACCAGCTATTACGCATATTATCAACTTTTGCCTCGATACAGATGCGTTTCCGTTGCTATGGCGGCAAGCTTTAGTTACTCCTTTGCCTAAGATCCCTAATTCTTCTTTCCCCAGCCACTTCTGCCCCATATCAATCCTTCCTTTTCTCTACAAGGTGATTAAGGCTTGTGTCCACAGACAACTTTCAAAATATTTTCATTCACAATAATCTATTGAAACGATTTCAATCCGAATTCAGACCTGGACACAGCACAGTGACCGCTTTGTTGAAGGTGACTGGAGATGTTAGGGCGGGAATGGAAGACACCAAAGTTACGGTGCTAGCTCTGGTCGATTTCACGAACGCCTTCAACACGGTCAATCACAAAATCCATCCATCCATCCTCTCTAGTCTTCAGATGTCTCCAGAGGCGCTGGAATGGTTCTCCAATTATCTCGTGGGACATCAGCAGTCGGTTTGCCACGATGACTCTTCATCATCATGGTGTAACCTCCAGTCTGGCGTTCCTCAAGGTGGCATTCTCTCTCCATTATTATTTTCTATTTTTATAAATCTCCTGACCCAGAATCTTCAGTGTGCGTATCACTTGTATGCTGACGACTTGCAGCTATATACACAGGCAGAAGTAGATAACATCGCTTCAGCTATCGGTGATGTAAATCAATTTCTGTCTGTTATACTTGATTGGTCAGAACGATTTGGTGTTGCTGTGAATCCCGCAAAATGCCAGGCTATTATCATAGGCAGTCAACGCAACATGAGCAAAGTTGATCTTTCAGCGCTTCCATCAGTCAATTATAACCAGACAACAAAACCCTTCAGCACAGTTATTAAAAATCTTGGGTTATAATGGATAGTCACCTCAACTGGCGGGCTCAAGTTACTTCTTTTAGTCAAAGAGTGACAGGATGCTTACATTCGTTGTACCGCTTAAAGAACTTCCTCCTTTCTAGCACTAAGGCAATGCTCATGCAGACTTTAATCTTCCCTATTGTCGACTATGGTGATGTGTGCTATTTCAACCTGAATGCAGACCTCCTCAACAAATTAGACCGGCTTCTTAATAACTGCATTCGATTCGTACACAACCTTCGAAAATATGACCATGTCTCCGAATACCGCTCCCAACTCAAATGGCTAACTATTCGCCAACGCCGCAGTTTGCGTGCCCTAACTACTCTTTTCTCCTTTCTTAACTCTCCCTCTGTTCCTTTCTACCTAAGTCCTTATCTACAATATTTATGCTCTAATCATGACAAAAATTTACGTCCGTTTAATAATCGTCTCCTTTAATGTCCTTCCCATAGTTCTGGGCTTGTTAACTCTTCCTTCTTCGTCCAATCTGTCCTATTATGGAACGCAGTGCCTCTTGAAATCAGGATGGCTAACAATCGGTACACTTTAAAACTAAAGGCTTGAGAATTTTTACGGAGCAAAATGGCAGAATAAATGCATATTGACTGTATTTATTCAATTATATCATTGACATTTTAGTACATATATATCGATGACTTATATATTATTATGTATATATTTATTTTATAATTATTGCAAGTAGTTATTCATATATAATATATGTATTTGTACTTATTTATACTTAATATATGTATACATATATGTATATATTTAAATATATATCTATAGTTTAAGTAGTAATTATATAATATAGTTATTATTGTGTAAATAATTAAAATATAATAATCATGCACCTACCATCAATGATCTCTGCACCACCCTAGGTTGACTGGTAGAGAATGCCTAAGGCATTAAGTCCACCTATTGTACCACATTATTTGTGTTGTGCAAAAAAGTTAAATAAAAAAAAATAAGAGACCAATTAAGATTTTTCCTCGGCCAGTGAAACACGTTTCACGACAAAAAGAATACGAGTATGTAACAGATTAGGCCATAAGGCGATACATACCGTCAGTACTTTTGTATTTGTTTTGTGGAGATATGTGAACGTCAGTTGGGTTCGGTAGTGGGGTTAAGTGACGGTAGCCTCCCATACATCTGACGACCAGGTGGTGGAGCGGGAGTGTAAACAACTGCAACGCTGAAGGTCGCTGGTTCGATTCCCTTTCAATTCAAACATTTAAGTGCGTGAACATAGATGTTTGTCTTGGTATATATATGTGTGTATTTACAAAAAATATTGTTACGGACGGGGTAATGGGATTGGAAGGAAACACCGAACAGCACTGATTACACTTTAGGCAATTTCACACACACGACGCGTCGTTAGATTTCGACGCGGACAGCACCAACACTTGTGTCTTTTGCATTGCACTTCACTGCACTTCACTGCACAATACTTTCACTTTATTTCACTACTACTTCTTGCTTCCTTTTACTTCTTCCTTTTCTTCTTCACTTTACCACTTTTCAAAAACTGGCGCTCAGCGCGTCTACACCGCCTTATGTACCCCTATGTGTCATTTCATTATTCAATTGTTTTTCAATCTCCTGTTTCATTTTAATATTTCCATTCCTTCCTGAAGTTTCAAGAATCTTCTAATTTTTACTCGAACTATTTAAATAATCTTTTTTTAAATATTGGCCAAATATTCATAAACATTTTCCAAATTTCATAAAAACCAAATTCCACATAACTGTCATGACTGGGATTTGAACCCACGTCCTCAGAACGTTAACGGGATGCGTTATCCGCACGGCCATTGCCTTGTTGTCAATGACTGGTGAATGTGGCGAACACTTGACAGAGTGTAATGTATACGTCATTGAACTAACAACTGTAATTTCCATATAATAAAATAGTCTTCAACCCTCTTTGCTAATTATTGTGTTTGACGACCGGCTAGATTGTCGTGTAGACGTCAGTATGACTTCGTGCTCCGTGACGACGACGGTTTGACATGATACCTGCCGTCACAATATATATCTATGTATGTTTATCCATTATCTAATACCCATAGCACAAGCTCTACTTCATTTAGGACTAAATGGTGTTGTGTGTATGTGTTAGAATATTATACATGTTGAGCACAGTAATAATTTAATTTTAATATTATAACTAAATTATTTTATTGAATTCTGTCAAAGTGACAAGTATTATGTCTAGTGCCAGAGGTGTCCTTTCAAACCTTATTCAAAATAAGAAAAATCAAATGTCGAATAAAACGCCGTGAATTTAATAAAGTTTCCTAAAACTTTCAGTTGACATTTCAAATTTATCATTCAGGTTTTCAGATTTTTAGGAATTCCTTTAAAAAATGTTATGGTTTAGGTAAAATTAAGATAAGGGATATAAATAAAGCTTTTCGGGCAGTTCAGTTTTAATGAGAGTTTATACTGAAGGTCGAAGCTAAAATAATTGCGTGCAACTATGTTCATTAAGTTATTCTTGTGTGGGCGAATCATTTGTCACAGGCCGCAATAAGCTTAGTTTTAATTTGGCCTTTTAATTTTAAATGTTACATTCTGTCATTTACTGTTAACTGTGTTTCAGTTTAAAAATAAATTTACGATTTTTCTGTACCTTAAATAAAGTGCTTATCTTTAGAAGTGTTGTTTAAAGATACTTTCGGGTCTCAATAATGATTTCGTGAATTTATATCTTTATTTCGAGAATTTAAACGACTGATCTCTCTATTGGGAAACTGTTTACCATTGCTCTATTCCACTTTGTTTGGAATTGATACGGTACTATAAGCAACCATCATCCACCATTTAAAAAAAATATAGACAGTGTCAACTCACCTTATATAGTGATTCAGGATCGACATTGTGTTCACACCTCAGTACTGCACTGTGCCTATGTACTACGAAGCGAGGCGCACGGAGTTCCACCCAAACCTCCGACATGCCCGCTACTGTAAACAAAACAAAACAAATGTATATCCTAAGTTTTGATGAACACTGTGCAGGTTTTGGATCCAGCGATATTTTACTAATACATACATACATACATATCGTCACGCCTTTTATCCCGAAGGGGTAGGCAGAGGTGTATTTCTACACCCACTTTTCGCCAGATATACTTTAGTCCCACGTAATAAGGGGCGAGCCTATTGCCGTACCGGGCACATTTCCAAACTCCGTGCTGCTACTGAGAATTTCGTGACAGAAAAACCCAATAACACTGCCCGACCCAGGAATCGAACCCGGGACCTCCCGATCCCACGCGCACATTTATGCCGCGAGACCAACGAGGCAGTCGTATAGGGTTTGATGTCGAGTTTTGTGACACTTGTATTCTATGCCGTCAACCACACGGCAGACTACTAATAGTCAAGGAAAATTAATCACTACGTTCTGATGACGACTTTAGGATCATAAGGTATTTGGATCCAACGATATTTAAATAAAAGTTAACGGATTATCTTCCTCTCGAGCAAAACGTGTGTAAGGTCTTATAAAATGTTAACAAATTACATTGAAATCATATGTTTTTTACTTTCGTGGCATCAAAACAGATAGACGTCGCGTCAAAAATGAATTCTTCACTTTGATTGTCATTTGCATGCGATGTCAAGCATATTCACGCAGCATCGAGTTACTAACCCTGCCACAATGCTTATTTTGCATTTTTGTCAAATATAGAAGACATATCGTAAGGACAATCTAAAGTTCAAATACGATACATCAAAATGCGATATGATTTTGCGCTCAAAATACGATACAAAAATAATTTATCTATTTTCAGTACTGGCAATAAATGATGTATGTATAACAAAATTACTTTCACCCAGTACTCTTGGATCTATTGATTCAACATTGAAAGAAAACAAGCTTTTAGGCTCAGAACACTTTTCGGATAAAATACTTCGTCCTGTACTCAAGTATTACAGCGGTTATATTTTACAATATTTTTGCCACGGAATTAAGGATCACAAAGAAGATTATTAGATGTTCTTTTATATCAGATTACTTAGTCTTATGTCTTATGAGAAACGATTTTATATAAAAAAATTAAACATAGGCTTTTTTATAAAGCTTTTGCTCTTAAAAGTCAGTGCTCTGCTACTTAAAAATTCGTAGGTACTTAATTTTGAGAATGGTAGTGCCCACTATGCTTCCGTTACAATTAAGAAGAATACTTCCTAAGTTATTCAGTACTTTTTGGTGTAGTAGATCACAACTGAAAAATATTATAACTAAAAATATCTGAATAACAGGGGCCCAATTCCGCTAAATAAATATAGTCGCAATATCATGTCAGTGTCATACTTACGTCACAAAAAGCGTATTCTTCTAAATTATATGATATTTGAATGAATTTGTAACGAGATCGTATGTGTCAACGACGAACTGTTTATTTTAAAGTATACGATAATGACATAAGGTTATCAGAATACCGCTTTTAAATCCATTCAAAATATGATATCAATGTCATATAAAAATAGCAGAATTGGCCCCAGCAGATGTACGCACATTATAATCATTGATTTGACAAGCCCGCTCTTCACCTACTAATTTTGTAAACTTGTAAAGGGTTGTAAGCATGTGATTATTAAACAAAAATCGGTCTTTTTGATCCGCTGAGGTTTTGTGCTAATACCAACTGTGGTCCCGGCATGACATTTTTTTTTTAATTTTAACATAATAATATAAATATAATTCTTATATTTATATTAATATGTTAAAATTTAATCGGGTGCATAGGTTCCCATCAAGAACTTAGGGTCCCAAGCCAACCTCACCTGCAAGTGGTGCACCTGCCGATCAACGGACGAGGCTGTGGCAAACAAAATATCCCGATAAGCGGCAATAGGCTCGCCACCTATTACGTGGGATCAAAACACTGGCGAAAAGTGGGCGTTTAATATGCCTCTGCCTACCCCTTCGAGGAAACAGGCGTGAGTCTATGTATGTATAATTCTGGTTCATTAAGGGCGTGATCAGCAGTTTTAACATATTAAGAAGATCACAAACCCTAAAAATTCAATACATACTACCTACTACTACAAATACATTACAAACAATATATTTACTACTAGCTGACCCAGCGAACTCCGTATCGCCTTTTTAAGAGTTTTTATTTAATTCCCTTTTTTCCAAGCCACTTTTCCAAAGTTACTATTGACTTAGCGCTTAATCTCTTATCATTCCAGGGTCTAGAAATGATGCAAAAACAAACATAGATTTTTATATAAAATTGAATTCCCCATTCCTTAAAATATCGGAACCGATACCCATATCGACTTTAAAAAAATCTCGTCCGCCATATTTGATTTCCTATCCGCCATCTTTGATCACGAAATAGATGTTGTATTTAGATTCGCCATCCCTTAAAACATCGGAGACGATAACCATATTGATTTTTTTAACCTTTCTCATCCGCCATCTTTAATTTCTCATCCGCCATCTTTGATCACGAAATAGATGTCGGATTTGGATTCCCCATCCCTTTAAATATCGGAGACGATACCCATATCGACTTTAAAAAAAATCCCGTCCGCCATCTTTGATTTCCTATCCCCCATCTTTGATCACGAAATAGATGTTGTATTTGGATTCACCATCCCTTAAATCATCAGAGACGATACCCATATTGATTTTTAAAATTTTGCCCATCCGCCATCTTTGATTTCCCATCCGCCATCTTGAATCACGATATAGATGTTGTATTTGGATTCCCCATCCCTTAAAACATCGGAGACGATAACCATATTGATTTAAAAAAAATATCCCATCCGCCATCTTGGATCACGAAATAGATGGTGTTTTTGAATTCCCCATTCCTAAAAATATCGGAGACGATACCCATATCGACTTAAAAAAAAATCCCGTCCGCCATTCTTTGATTTCCTATCCGCCATCTTTGATCACGAAATAGATGTTGTATTTGAATTCACCATCCCTTAAATCATCAGAGACGATTAGAGTAAAAACTATCGTGAGTTGTCATAATTAGAGTAACTGTAAACGGTTGTACTCACGTATTATTTTTGGTCGGAGTAGCCCGACTAGTTTCGGACCATACGGAGGTCCTTAATCATGAGCAAGCGTGACCGTCCGCGTCGCGGTGCAGCGGAACACGTTGCAAGATGACGTTCACATAGGCACACCGGACACGCCGGCAACGCAACCAACTTCATCGCAGGCGCCGGTGAATACGTCCTCTACACGCTCGCAACGACAAGCTGCGCGGTGGGCCCGCTTCAGTGGAGCGCCCGACGCCGACGCGGACGGTCACGCTTGCTCATGATTAAGGACCTCCGTATGGTCCGAAACTAGTCGGGCTACTCCGACCAAAAATAATACGTGAGTACAACCGTTTACAGTTACCCCATCAGAGACGATACCCATATTGATTTTTTAAATTTTTCCCATCCGCCATTTTTGATTTCCCATCCGCCATCTTGAATCACGAAATAGATGTTGTATTTGGATTCACCATCCCTTAAATCATCAGAGACGATACCCATATTGATTTTTAAAATTTTTCCCATCCGCCATCTTTGATTTCCCGTCCGCCATCTTGGATCACTAAATAAATTTCATATGATTAATCAGCGTCCCGAAATTCTCGAAAACGATACCCATGTAGATTGTATCCTATTCTTTTAGCCTTTTTTGCCTTTGACCCAACCCTCCCCCTTCTCGTTTGACCATTTTATTATTTTTGTCTGGCCCCTAAAAGCTGTGGCGTAATTTTATATAGCCTATAGCCTTTAAAAATAATTGGGCTATCATAGGCAATAACAATTTTTAAAATCCGACTGCTAGTACCTGAGATTAGCCGACATTATGTTTTAGCCTTTTTAGCCTTTTGCCCGGCCCCAAAGGGTCAAAGCGTTATGTTATATAGCCTATAGCCTTCCGGAATAACTGGGCAATCGTATACAAAAAGAATTTTTCAGATCCGACCGGTAGTTCCTGAGATTAGCGCGTTCAAACAAACAAACAAACAAACAAACAAACAAACAAACTCTTCCGCTTTATTATATTAGTATAGATAGATTACGGAATTATTGAGACCACAGATCGGGACGAATAATGATAAACGATGCACACAGTCGAATCCTATTATGATCTACACAAATAGGCTTAGTCTTGTCATAACATGTACTAATAGCATGTACTAATAACATACATAACAAGTACCATCAGATTATTACACGAACGCCATAATTAGAACGAAGATGGACGTTGATAGATCTAACGTATTAATGAGAGGCCAAAGTTCCCGTTATTTTCGGCGAAAAATATTTTCGGCTAATATGAATTGAATGATCGGGCCAACTGATATTGCTATTGAACTAAATGGTTTACTGTAAACAACTTAGTACTGAACGCCAAAAAAAAACAAATGTGTTAAGTTTGCTTTACCAAACGTCATTAACCTTGGTACTAACATCATTTTAAATGATGTACTGGAAACAACTGAATCTACGTTGTTTCTAGGAATAACACTTGACTCGAAGTTGCAATGGGGTGTACACATTACATATCTGTCAGCGAAACTTAGTTCGGCTGCTTACGCCATTAAGAAGGTGCGTAGTTTAACAGATGTCGATACGGCTAGACTGGTATGTTTTGGCTATTTTCATAGTGTTATGTCATATAGCATATTACTATGGGGTAGAGCTGCTGATATCCAAAGTATTTTTATATTGCAAAAAATTGGGCAAGTGCGAGTCGGACTCGCGCACGAAGGGTTCCGTACCATCATCTATAAAAGAAAATCATGTTCTTTGTATGTATACTTAAATACTTTATAAGTTTCTACCTGTTTATTAAGATCGAGTAACAAATTGCTTAAAAATTACGTTTGTTGTATGGAAGCCCCCCTTTATTATTTACTTTTTTTTAATTTAATTATTTATTTTGAAAGGTAATAAACAACTACATATTCTGTGAAAATTTAAAGCGTCTACCTGTTACAGTTAGCAATTTTGAGCAAAAAATACGAAAAAAGACACGTTTTTTGTATGGGACCCCCCCTTAATATTTTCATTTTTTTTGTTTTTAGTATTTGTTGTCATAGCGGCAACCGAAATACATAATTTGTGAAAATTTCAGCTTTCTAGCTATCACGGTTTATGAGATACAGCCTGGTGACAGACAGACAGACAGACAGACAGCGGAGGCTTAGTAATAGGGTTCCGTTTTTTACCTTTTAGGTACGGAACCCTAAAAAGAGCAGTTCGGGCCATTTACCAATTACGAACAAGAGTTTCACTCAAGGAAAGATTTAAGGAAATCGGTATTTTAACTGTAGCGTCTCAGTATATTTATGCCAGTGTTTTGCATGTGCGTAAAAATCTAAATTCATATTCAAAGAATAGTGATATTCACTCTATTTATACAAGAAATAGACATAAATTATGTGTTCCGTATTTCCGTTTGTGTAAAACTCATAATTCTTTTATAGGAATTAGTTTACATATCTACAACAAGATACCCATATGTATCTTGGACTTGCCGTTTAGCGCATTTAAGACGAAGATTAAAAATAGCCTAATGCAAAAGGTTTATTACAATTTAAATGATTATCTTAATGACAAATGCGCTTGGAAATAATCTGTTTCAGTATTCACATAATTATTGGGTAAATAGGTAGATAATATTAAAATTTTCATGACATGTAATTAAATATGATTCTATTCCAAATAAAATTATATAAATTATGTTTTTTGGAATCGCCACCACATCATTAAATGTCTTTCATGACGTTAGATACTATTTATTTCTAATGTTTAATTTTATTGTCTTGTACTCAATCAGTTGGATCGGTGGTTGTATTTCAATAGGTATCATGTCAATTAAATATGGGTACTACATTTGCATTTCTTCACGCGTTTCACAAATTTATCCTAATATTAATGTTCTGGAAAATGGAGGTAATTAGCGTTCATGGTCAGTATACCAATAGATTGTTAATTTTATTACTGCTGGTTCGTATACCGTTGTCGTCATGCTCACTAAAATGTCATTTCTTGTGGTGGCGTCGTGTGTCGGGTCATCCCTGTCCCTCTGATATGGCGAGAGGGATGATGGCTGGCACATGCGTCATACTCGTGAACGGGTGCTACTTGCGATGACTGGGCGATGGCGGTCTTATGGGCTGGTATAATTTTGTTTTTGATATTTAACTTTATAATTTCCATCATGGTCTGAACATTTGCCCGGATTGCCTGCATTGTTAGGTGCATAATGTAAGTGGATGCTCCTGTTTCACCATGTCTATGTTCAGGAGGCTAACTAAATGAACATCAAGATTTGACTTGATTATGCTTGAATATTATGTACATTAAATATATACAAGTAACATAGAAGGTATAACAGTTGCAGCACCTTACAAAAGTTTAATTGTTATGTATTATTAAAAACCTAGCGATTAAAAAGAGTGACCGTGAGTTTTATTGCCCGTTCTTTCTCATGGTTCTACGCCCTTGCTTTGCGAACGTGGCAGAAAATGTAAATGAAGAAGCATACAGTAATAATGTTTTAAATTTGACGTTCATAAGTGTCACTTTGTGATCTAAATGAATAAAGGATTTTGACTTTGACTTTGGCTGTATTATGGCAACCATTTACGTATAGATTAAAGTACATATTAAAAATAAAGTAAACCTTCTCATATTTAATGTACATTACAGAGATGGCGCCTTATTAACACTAAGCAATACCTTACAGTCAACTAACCGCGGCATTCAATATTCGATATATCCTTTTATTTTGGGGTTTTATATTCGTTTTTGTCATAAGCTACCTACAAAATATGTCAAAAACGAATCTCAAAATCCATGAAGTTTGAGATTCAATACGATCTATCCATGGCCCGTTTCAATATTCGATACCGTAAATAATATAATTATATTAATATAACCGACAAAAAATATTTAAAATAATCAATCAATATATTTATGGTAAAATTATGGTGTCAATAATGATTATTGTTCAAGCGATTTATTGTAGCGTCTGTGGTGAATTCTAACTGGCTGTTTTTACGAAGAAAACGGCAAATCTTTATTATCCTTTGTCATGTTGTCACATATCGACATTTGTCATACCTATGTAAAAATTTTAGCAGAATAAAACCAATTTCTATTAAAAGGTGATTGTTATTTCATAACAATTTATTCTGCTAAAATTAATGTATCTGAAGCGATCACGTTGTGCAAGTAATACCCTTACTACGATTATGGACAAATATCTCCGACCAGTCGTGTTAGACCTCGACCCCACGTCACCGACTGCTGCTCAGGAATGAAACCACTGGCTTTTTACGTTCAAGAATTTCCTAGCAGCTAACAAAGATGGGGACAAGGATATTTCGAATAAGCTACACATGCAACTGCTTATTAACCATGTATCACCAAAGGTTTGCCAATATATCAGCGATAATGAAAGGTATGAAACTGCTATAGAAACCCTTACTAACATAATCGTTAAAGTAAAGCATCTGTGCGCTGACGTCATCATTGGACATAACATATTGCAAGAACATTCGAAATTAGAAATATCTTTTGGAGGACCTAGAAAGACATTACAAATCTGTAGCGTTCTATCTTTCTCTTAGCGTTATCCCAGTTTCAATCTGGGGTCCGCTTACTAGTCTAACCGGGTTTGGCTGAATATTAACTTTTCCACGGAGCGACTGCCTGTCTGACCTCCGCAACCCGAAGGGATAGCGATATTCCATGGTTTAGACTAGTGTCAGTTTATGGTAGAAGGTACTGACGCCCTGTAACGATTGTCAAAGATCTTCATGACAACCGGGACCGACGGCTTAACGTGCTCTCCGAGGCACGGGACAAGCGATAATTAACAAATCTGTAGCGTTCTCGCAGCTGATATTCCACCAGTACATTTGTTTTCCAACTTATCTCCTAACTGCAGACCCATCGCCATAAAATCACGGAAATATTCTTATGATGATGATCTGAAATTCATACAAGATGAAATTGACCAACTTTTGGCTGATGGTGTTATCGAAGAGAGTAGATCTCCATGGCGCGCTCAGGTGCTGATTACCAAAAATTAAAACCACCGAAAGAGGTAGGTTACTCTCAAGCTATTAACAAATATACAGATTTCGACGCTTACCCACTACCAAACATGGAAAAGATGGTAAATGACATTTCTGAGTACGAAGTCTTTTCTAAAATCGATCTAAAAAGTGCGTACCATCAAGTACCGATTTTAAACGCTGAAAAATTATACACAGCATTTGAAGCTTGTGGGAAGCTATATAAATTTTGCAGGATTCCATTCGGAGTCACGAATGGAGTGAGTTGCTTTCAAAGAGTAATGTACTGGCTGATAACTAAAGAAAAATTAAAGGACACCTATGCATATCTTGATGACGTCACAATCTGCGCAAAAGACAAGGAAGAAGATGACCGTAATCTGAAGAAATTTATGGATGCTGTTGATACATACAACCTAACTGTTAACAAAGAAAAATCGCAGTTTTCCATAGATACTACTACTATTCTCGGATATAGAATTTCAAAGAAATCTATAACACCAGATCCTGATCGACTCCAGCCTCTTATCGATTTGCCAATATCCTCTGAAAATTCTTCATTTAAAAGAGCTCTTGGGATGTTTTCTCACTATTCTAAATGGATACCAAGATTTTCAGAGAGAATTCATCGTCTTGTGAATCCTAATTTTCCTTTGAGTGCAAAAGCAAAATCCGATTTTGATCATTTAAAGAGTTGTATAGCAAAATCTACTATCTTTGCAATAGATGAGAACAAGATCTTTACGGTGGAGACGGACGCATCTGATAACGCTATAGCTGCTACACTGTCACAAGAAGGACGTCCAGTGGCTTTCTTCTCTCGAACACTATCCGTGACAGAGAAACGACATCCATCTATTGAGAAAGAAGCCTGTGCTATAGTCGAGGCCCTTCGGAAGTGGCGCCATTACTTAATCGAAAGGCATTTTCGGCTGATTACTGACCAGAGATCAGTATCTTTTATGTTTGATCGGACGCATACGAGCAAGATTAAAAATGAGAAGATTGAGAGATGGCGCTTAGAATTGTCTTGTTTCAGATATGACATCATCTATCGACCCGGCAGTGAGAATAATGCAGCTGATACACTATCACGCGAATGTGCCAGTATTCACACAGAGTAAAAACTTAAAGAAATACATAACGATCTACGTCATTTAGGCACTACGCGTATGTTTTACTGGATTCAAAGTAAAAACCTACCATATTCGATGGATGATGTGAAGAAAATCACGAATGATTGTCCAGTCTGTTCGTTTGTAAAACCCAGATTCTTCAAAAATAACAGCGTTCTCATAAAAGCCACATCACCATTGGAAAGACTATCGACTTCAAAGGTCCAGTACTGACGTCAACATCTAATTGATACATCTTGACAGTTATCGACGAATATTCACGATTTCCATTTGCTTTTCGATGTCAAGATATCTCTGCCGCGACTTTAATCAAACATTTATCTACACTTTTCAGTACTTTCGGGATGCCAGCGTATATTCATTCTGATGGCTCAGCTTTTATGTCACAAGAAGTTAAGACCTACTTGCACTGCAGAGGCATAGCCACTAGTCAAACTACGCCTTATAACCCACAAGGAAATGGTCAAATAGAGCGTGCAAATGGAACGATTTGGAAAACAGTCCAGTTAGCTCTCAAATCTCATGGATTTGGCATAAAGGATTGGGAAAAGGTACTCAACCAGGCTGTACACACCATAAGATCATTGCTATGTACTTCGACGAACCAAACGCCTCATGAGAGGATGTTTATGCATAACCGAAAATCTAACAATGGCTACTTTGTACCTACCTGGCTCCTATCTACGGGCCCTATTCTGTTGAATAAACATAACCGAAGTAACAAGTACAGCCCTATGGTGGAAGAAGCAGAGCTGATAGAGTGTAATCCTGATTACTCGTTTGTTAGACTAAGCTATAGCCGAGAGACGACGGTATCGAATCGACACTTAGCCCCGATAGGGAGAGATGACGAATCTGAGCCTGAGCTTGAAGAAAACTATGAAAGTGCTGGTTCTGGAGAAGATAATGAACCTAGCGATTTCACACCCGCCGCTGTTGAGCCTACGCGACAGAGTAGCCGGACTCGAAGGCTACCTGCTCATTTAGAAGACTACGACCTGTCTCACTAGAGCAGGGGAGAATGTGGTGAATTCTAACTGCCCGTCTTTACGAAGAAAACGGCAAATCTTTATTATCCTTTGTCATGTTGTCACATATCGACATTTGTCATACCTATGTAAAAATTTTAGCAAAATGAAGCCAATTTCTATTTAAAGATGATTGTTATTTCATAACAAAGTTGTTGCCAACCTTAGAAATAAAGTATGATTATAAAGGAAAAGAGCTATTTCACAGATTGTAGGTTTTTATACAAAGATAAATATCCAAATATAATAAAAACGGAATAATACAAACTCAACCACTAGTATATAACTATGATAACAAAGGATAAAATAATATATTATATTCGTTTGGTTAAGTTCTTACCCGAGTAAAAATTACATCCACGTTTATTTCTGAAGTGGCAATTGAAAAAAAAAACTAGACTTAACAAAATGAGAGAGAGACTAAACTTAATAAAGCAACGGTGATAGGTGAATTAATGTTTCACATAAAAGTTTTTACTTTAGCATATTTTCATACAAATCAAACTTTGAAACTAACAATTTTTCAACCCCAATTTATCCCCTAAAGGGTACAATACGTGATACAATACTACGGACTCTAAAATAATAGCAATATGTCAGTTAGGACAAGTATTTTTTTAAATATTGCTGATGATTTTACCACTTAATGATCAGTTAATAATTCTCTACAAAAATAAACTCGTATCAAGTAATTCGACATTTGAGTTGGGTATTGATATATATGTTAGTTTATATTGATGGACTTGAATGAGTTTTGTTATATTTGTCATAAGACTTTCGTATTAAGACAATATCACAAAACTCCTTCTAACATCAACCCTATTCTCTGTAGACATACTACTGCTTTAAAGTCGTATTATCAAATGCCCCTAAGCAAAAATGATAAGATGAACACTGATAATCTTACATTTACCGAAGCCAGCTTCCTTAAACCCAGAACACACCTTTTCTTAAACATTCTCATTCGTAATTACAACTGCGGACTAGACTGTTCCATATGAATACTGAAAGGCGGCGTGCACACTCAGACAGAAGGCTGACAATGAGGCCCTTCTTATAACGAGTCGCTTGCAAGCATTATCGCTCGACCCGACCACAGACTTAGCGATGAGCGGCGCGAAAAGCGGGGCGCGAACCGACGTCTATAGGAACTATTTATTTATTATTATGTGGCGCTTATTGACTTGACTTGCCATTTGTAGTAAATTGAAAAAGAAAAGCAATGCTTGCAGAGGACACTACGTGGATGGATGACAACTTGTTTTGACTAAAATGCTCTAACGTTAATAAATCAGGGCTTAACAGTACTTTGGAGGTCACATAAGCCGCCGGTTCCGGTTCTTGTGTCAAGTCAAGATTCGTAAGGCAATGTCGGAGGCCTTCGGGCGGTTTATATAGGTACTCTGACAGTACCGGTGTATATCTTTCCGTCCCGCAAAAAACAGATTTATTTAGTCAGGTATTTAAGACTGCTATTATTGGTTACATTCTCCCAATGCGTCAATAATACAAGAATATATGGGTATTCTGAATGTTTTCATTGTATGTAAAGAATTACAATTATTGCAGTTAAGTGAGTGAAAAATAATTCAATTCTCATTATTGTCCTTTAAGATTATATCATTTAGTAGTGTGAGTGAATGACGTACGAGTGCATATTGCGTTGTAAGTCGGGCACGTACTTGTTCAGTGTCAGGCAAGCGGCTTCGTCCTGCGAGGACACTTACTTGTCACAAAACTAGTACCGGATACCGTGCACATAATGAATCGCGACATTGTGGCCGCGACGTCAATTTTACCAAATATGTCAATATTAATCTATTAGTACAAACGAATCATGTCACACGTACCATAGTAAAAGTCACCAACACACCGATGGAACTACAAATAACGATCGAAATTCCTGAATCGTGCTTTTAAAAGTCAAGTTCTTAGCAGCATTCGTCGGGCCGCTGTCCACCAGATCATGACCATGTTGTCTGGTGACAGAAGTCTAACTCTAATTTTAAAACCTTCTTTTGGACGAAACTGTTACCAAATACTATATTTTACACGTGGCTCATCCCGTATGGCACCGCCCATCGCTAAGTTTAAAGTCTTAGCCCGGGCCGTTAGTGCGAGTCACCAAGCCAACTTTACGATGATCACCTTTACCCGGCCTACCTTCTAAATGACGCCGTATTTTACACCTACCGTCGAGATCCGACGTCGTAAATGTGCCGTGTAAATTTAATCTTCTACATAACTTTCTTCTTTGTGATTCAGAGATAATTTGGTAGGTAATTTTGAAGAGATATTCATTATACCGAGGAAGACTTATTGGTTGGTTCATATGACCTGGTTCTGGCAATACCTATAGAGGGATGTGTACAATATTTGAAATATAAAATAAGAGATAAAATTATGAGTAATTTTTAAACTAAAAGCTGCTGCTGTGATGAATTATGATTCAAGTTGCCCTCCATTAGACTCTCCCGTCGGCATTGGGTCTGTAAATATGAGCAGAGACCGAATCTATAAAGAGCTCAAAGGAGTTGATGTAAATAAAGGAGCTGGATATGACGGCATTTATCCCTTGTTTATTCGCAGATGTGCTGCTCAATTATCACTAACCCTGAGTATTATATACCGTAAATCTCTAAGTGACGGTGTTTATCCCGCTTAATGGAAAAAGAGAATAGTTATACCCATTCCAAAAAATTACAAAAGAGATGATGTAACACAATACCGACCCATCAGTAAACTTAATATACTTGGCAAAATCATGGAGAAAATAGTAACATGTGAACTCTCGTGCTGGTTTGGGGAAATGCGATTTTAAAAAAATCACACTTCCCCAAACCAGCACGGTTTCTGTAAAGGGCGGTCTTTTGAGACAAACCTACTTACATTTTCGAATTTTCTTGTCAATACGATGGATGCAGGTCACCAAGTAGACGTAGTGTATTTCGATTTTTCAAAAGCATTTGATAAAATAAATCATGATTTGCTTATAGAGAAGCTTTGGAAGATCGGAATACACGGCGATTTACATAGTTGGATTAGTTCGTACGTAAAAAATCGCTCTCAGGCAGTATCTTTAAAGGGCTATTTATCAGGGTTCATGGAAATCCCTTCTGGTATTCCGCAGTGGTCACACTTAGGGCCTTTGCTCTTTATTCTCTACATTAACGATATTGGTGACTATATTGGACATTTTAACTTTCTTTTGTATGCAGATGTTGCAAAAATTTTCAAAATTATTGCCCACACTGATGACTGTCTGGAGCTACAGTCGAATCTGATTAATCTATCTAATTATTGATCGTCTAATCAACTTTATCTAAATCATGATAAATGTTCCATCATAACATACACACGTAATCGTAATATAATAAATTTTGCTTATGATATTAAAAATGAACCTCTTAATCGAGTCAATTCTGTTCGTGACTTGGGCGTAATAATGGACTCGAAATTGTCATTTAACTTGCATATTGATCATATTATAGTTCAGAAAGCATTTCGACAACTCGGTTTCATTTCTAGAATATCCAGGCCCTTCAAACACGCTTTTCCTTTCAAACTTCTCTATTTTAGTTTTGTGCGTTCTCTTTTAGATTTCGCATGCATAATATGGAATCCCTTTTACCATTGTCACTCCATTCGCATTGAAAGAGTTCAAAAGAAATTTATTAAAGTTTTCGATTACCGCTGTAACCATCCATACAGATCTTATGAAGATTCGCTTAAGCGCTACAATTTGACCTTACTCAGTGACCGTAGAAAATATTTTGACCAAGTTTTCCTTTATAAAACTATTAATAATTATATAGATTCGCCGCCTATCTTGGAGAAAATTGCTTTCAGAGTGCCCAGACACAACTTTCGTTTAAAGACACTATTTTCAGAAACCTTATATAGAACGATTTATAGTGGCAACAGCTTCTTTAGACGCAGTGTTAATGACTACAATAATCAATTTACTGATTTGGATATACATATTTAATCCAAACATGCTTGAATACAGACGTAAAATTAAAGAAAAGTTGATGCTGGCTGATCAAGCAGTAACATAGATTAATGATGTTTGATGCTAGCAATTTATATATTGCTTACTCAAATATTGTATAATTATACCGCTGCTTCAACTTCATAATTTTTGTTAACTTCTAAGAATCTCTCGAACTTGTATCGCTTTCTTTGTATTCTTCTTGTGATAACTATGGCATTGTATGTTCTATTCTATCCATTAGAAATTTAATTTAATTTAAATTTAAATGAAACTCTAGGTCTTTGTTCAATACTTATTTAGTAACAATTGAATTGTAAATGACTGTATGTTTCCTGAATATAAATAAATAAAAAAAAATAAAAAGTAAACACGTACGACTTACCAGCACAATACGCACCAAACTTCCGTCAAAACATACATGCATTATCACCATGCTATTACAAACATAAATCGTACGAGCAAATATCCACGCAGAGTATACACATGTGTACTCAATGTTTGCTCCAACATTCGGATCGAATCTGTGCCTCTAACAAAACAAAGTTCGGTGCCTGTAATAACTGGAATTTATAACGACTAGTTACTGTAACTTGTATTACTGAATTTAATAGTATTGAGTTCCGGCGTGGAATTAATTTTGCACTGCATATCATACAGAGTGTAGGTTGATGATGTGGATGTGATGGTAATGAGAAATGGTGGTGGTGATAAGAAATGAATAAATTCGTAAAGGCTGTTCTTTAAAATAAAATGCCATGTTTAGTTTCGACGACCGGTTGGCGCAGCGGGAGTGTAAGCGACTACTACGCCGAAGGTCGCGGGTTCGATTCCCGCTCAAGTCAATAAAAAAAAAGTATATATATGTATGTTTATCCATTATCTAGTACCCATAGTACAAGCTTCTGCTTAGTTTGGGACTAGATGGTGTTGTGTGAATGTGGTAGAATATTATTATAGAATATTATATATTATTATTATAGTATTTGTATGAGTGAAAATAATCTAGATTTTTTGTCACTGTCATAGAATCCTGGGTAAAAAGGCAAAACAAAAATAGCAGACTTGGCGGTAACTGGTAGCAGATTTAGCGGTACACGCTGATTTTTTATTGGTTTAGGAAAAAGAAACCTCATGTCTGAAATAAAATCCTCTATTCATATTCAAAATCAAAATTCACCTAGCACCTAAAACAAAAAAGTTATAAAAGTCAGTAACTGCTGGAAATACGTAGTAACACACGGTTGTCTATGAGTAGGTAGTGTTCGAGCGCGGCGCGGTCATGGCCTCGCCGCGCGCGCCGGGCGCCGCCGTCAGCTGTTGTTTACCTACAGCGGTTGTAGGTTGTAGGTAGTTAGTGCGGACTGATAGTGATACGTAATTTACTTAGAAAACACGATTTTGGTAATTACGATGCCAACAACTTTAAACACATTTGTTTTCTTATTTTGTTCTCTTTTTAAGAACCCCTCCCGCATCCTAGTGCTAAATCCTGTCTCACGAGGGACATTACAAACCTACCAATAACGGACACAGCAGTCGAAACAACAATTTATGAATCACCCAAAGTGTTGTGTCAAACAAAGCTTAAACCACTACGCCAACCATGAAGTGCAGTAATTAATAATTAAAATAATAAACGTATGTAACTAAATAGCTATACCTATTCAATAACTTCTTGGAACATTACTCGGACTTAGAATTTCGTCGAAACAAGCTGTGGGTTTACGAAATCATGATGAACTAGTAGAAGAAAAACGATAAACTAAGAATTATTCGTTACGTTATTAGACATAGGTACCAACATTATCTTTTGAATAACTAGACAAAGATTTTAACAATGGAAAAATTTAGTACTTGCGTATTTCTATGGTATTTATAAGAATGTAATCACAGTAGGTATTCAATAATGAATAAACCAAATACCTTTGCTGTTTGCTGCCTAGGTAATCGTACATCACAATCAATTTACACCTTTCACACATTGTCTTTTGTTAATGATAGCTAATTAGAAAAACACTAATTGATTACGATGCCGAATTTCTTGTTCAAACTGCACTGAATACACTGCTGGGCGACCTCGAGCTGTTGCGTGTGAGGGAACTCTAAACTGACCGATGTTTATGAGGCGTTGTACTACAGCCAGGATTGTGTTTGGTGATGGCACTTAAGTACTCGATAGACGGTTGTAAACTTGTTGGAAACCAACGTCACCACCCACTTGACCTTGGTTTGTTGTTTTCTATCCACACTGTTGCAAACCAGGCAGGATAATCATTCGTAGCCTACCTTTACGCCAAAGCCGACGTGTAAAAAAATGGCTCCTTCTCTTTCTAAATTAAAAAAGGTTGGGTTTACTGTGGCAATTCTAAGCGCCGTCGAAGAGGGAAAAAAGAGAAAAAGAAGAAGAATATGGGTGAAGCAGTGGCTAAAAGAAAGAAAAAGGCTGAACCACATCAACATTCTCGATTTATTTGACTTTGACGATTTAAAAACCTATCTGAGAATGGATATAAACTCATTTAATGAACTGTTGGAAATGGTTAGACCAATTTTCTCCAAACAAGATACGGTAATGAGAAAAGCCGTATCTGCCGAAGAGCGCCTCTTGGCTACAATAAGATATTTAGCTACTGGAAGACGATTAAATGATCTAAGTACCAGCACATTGATATCTCCTCAACTACTGTCAGAAATATTTTTTGGCACTGGTTACGTTGGCCTCCGGGTCTATTTCTTTTAACTTGTTAACTAATAAAATCCACGCTAAGTTTTTTTGCTCAATATCTTTGTAGCTTTCATGAGCTAGGTCACATAAACATGGAAGATCTCGATACAGTTCAATGAACTCCCCTATTATTTCGCGCTCTCGTTTAGCCACTTTATTGCAACGCACCACACGCCACTACAACGTCCGGTAAACTGACATAGCGGCGGTTTGCAACATTCGTCTGCACCTATCCACACGGTTGGGCTCCGCCCAACCGATGTTTGGTTTGCGCTCTGCTCCTTCCCGCAAAGGTCGTTTGAAGGTTTGTCAAAATTTGGTTGTAAACTGCCATCTACACGGTTGGAAACGTCAAGGTCACCTCGGTTTGGTCGGTGGTTTCCAACGGTCTATCGAGTGCTTTAGGGTGAGTGAATACCTCGCGTGCGCAACGATTCCAGGTGGTCTGGTAACGAATACATGCGCCTCGCCTCTTCCATATTTTCACCAGACATGTAATACACTCGCACGATAGACGCGAACTCAATATTGGAATATTCATAATGCCAATCCATTACGAAGCGCGCGCGACGTAACACGGGTACAGTGACGGGGTCGAACGTGACGTACGGGCGTCCCGTTGACCTAATTTCGCGAGACTAAAGGCTGTTGGAGTGACGAGCGGCAAATTGCAACCGACCCCCGCCCCTACCCCTGTCGCCCCGCGTTGCGATGCGCGCACGCCGGGGGCGGGGTCTGTACCTACAGTGCAATATTTATCTGTGTGTGTCGTATGTTTAATATCTATCTGTGTACGTGTGTGGCACGATCGAACATACATCGGCGCGCGCGATTTCTTTCATAACTACAAACTCTCGTACCAATAATTAAATATTTTTGTTACGATTTTTATAGCTTAGATTTCAAATTTTATTAGCTGGTTAGGTTCTGTTAACGATAAGTAATAAGATGGCTTTCGTTATGCGTTATTTCTGTATTATTAAATGCATAAGGCTTATAGTACTAGCTACGCCGCTCATATTTTTGTTAAAAAATCCGTGCATACATATGGTCTCCAACAAACATGCATGCCAAATTTCAGCTTCTTGCGGCCAACAGTTTTGGTTGCACATTGTCTGTCAGTCAGTCGGTAACGTAATAATGATATATATATATACAGATGGTATAGCATGTACGTTTGCTGGGTCATCAACAACATCACGTGTGAAATAGAGTCTACCACTTTTTTTTTTCATCAGCCCTTTATACTGTCCCACTGCTGGGCACGGGCCTCTTCTCACTATGAGAAGGGTAAGGCCATAGTCCACCACGCTGGCCAAGTGCGGGTTGGCAAACTTCACATGTCTTTCGAGAACATTATGGAGAACTCTCAGCCATGCAGGTTTCCTCACGATGTTTGCCTTCACCGATTAGCATGCGATAATTAACAATTTAATACGCACTTAACTCCGAAACCACTAATACTTGAAGATATACTGCCTCGTTGGTCTCGCGGCATAAATGTGTGCGTGGGATTGGGAAATCTCGGGTTCGATTCCCGGGTCGGGCAAAGTCTTATTGAGTTTTTCCGATAGGAAATTCTCAGTAGCAGCACGAAGTCTGGCAATGTGCCCGGTACGGCAATAGGCTCGCTCCCTATTACGTGGGACCTAAAAATTCCTGGCGAAATGTGGGTGTAATATTACACCTCTGCTTATCCCTTCGGGGATACAGGCGTGAGTCTATAAATAAAAAATAAAAAATATTAGCTGAATACTGACTAGAATTTCACATTAGAGCAGCGTAAAGTAGTTTCGATTCTTGATTCTTGAAAAGTTGTTCCTTAGTGGAAAAGGTGCTAGCTGAAAGTAAACTTTTAAATGAAATTAGGAAACTTTTGTCTTGAAATGTGCTTTTGTTGCTATTTAAATACTGAAGACTTTAGTATCCCAACCGTCAAGTAGTGTAGCAATTTAAACACCGTATAACGAAAACGGTGAAAAGTACACGAAGAAAATTAAAATTAAATATTCTACACTGTTACATAAGAAGCGCTAACATTTGCGAATGGCTACAAAAGAAAGTAAGTTATAAAGGCGACATGTGAATTTATGTGCTCAGAAAGATTATTAGTGTTGAGTAAATATGGCCATAGTTAGTAAAAATGTGGAACAACGTATAATTCGTGTGTAATTCGATTGGTTGTTTTTGAGTTTATTGCGTTTATACAGACATGAAATGAAAAGAAATACTTCTTTATTTCGTATAAACTTTGCAAGTACTTACAAAACGTCATAAAAAAAAAGCATTTTATACAATTATTTTTGTGTGTCGAATTAGAACAGCTCAATCCCAAGCGTTTTGGTCGTCTATATATTCAGGTATTTTATAGTATGCTTTTGAACATAATTTCGCTTTAACAATAATTTTGAACTTATTTATAGATAAGTTTCTTAAATTATAAGGGAGCTTGTTATAAAAGCGTATACATTGCCCCATAAAACAGCTACTTATTTTGTGGAGACGAGTGCTATGAACTACCAGATTATTCTTGTGTCTTGTATTTACAGAATGTATATCACATTTTTTACTAAATTTGTCAATATTTTTATATACATATAACAGATTTTCATACATATATTGTGATACAACAGTTAGAATGTTTATTTCTTTGAATTTTTCTCTTAGAATAACTCTTGGACCGAGGTTATAAATTCCCCTTACAGCTCTTTTCTGTAGAACGAATATTGTATTATAGGTCTGCAGCACTCCCCAGAGAAGAATCCCATACGACATTAAGCTATGAAAATAACTGAAATAAACCATTCTAGCTGTTTCTAAATCTGTAAGGCGTCTAATTGTCTTAACTGCATAAGCTGCAGAACTGAGTTTGCCCAATAGCCTTTCAATATGTGGACCCCATTGTAGTTTGGTGTCGAGCATAATACCTAAAAACAGGGTTGTCTCGACGGGCTCAATCCTAGATTCATTAAGTTGCACATTGGTTTCCATTTGTTTAACATTAGGCATAGAGAATTTTAAAAGTTTTGTTTTCTTATTATTAAGTAATAGGTTATTTACATTAAACCAATTAACAACTTCAGAGAGTGCATTGTTTACTTCGTTAAAATTAACCTGTTGTCGTTTAATGTTAAAAATCAAAGATGTATCATCCGCGAACAACACAATCTCATGATTGTCCTTTACATAATTAGGTAAATCGTTAATATATATCAAGAATAGAAATGGACCTAGAATTGAACCCTGCGGGACACCCATTTTTAAAGCTGAACCTGGAGATGTCTTACCATTAACTTCGACCTTCTGGATTCTGTTGCCTAAGTAAGAAGTCAGGAAATCGAGAGCTTTGTTCCTAATGCCGTAGTGATATAATTTCCTGATAAGAGTATCATGATGTACACAATCAAAGGCTTTTGATAAGTCGCAAAAAATACCTAACGCATCTTGTGACTTTTCCCAAGCCGCAAAAATACTTTTCAGTAACTCAACTGCTGCGTTAGTAGTTGAACAACCCCTTGTAAATCCGAACTGTTTCTTGTGAAGAAGATTATGTCTATTAAAATGATTAAGCAATTGATTAAGTATTAACTTTTCAAAAATCTTACTAAGAGTTGGCAATACACAAATAGGTCGAAAATTTGAGGGGTCTGATGTGTCACCAGATTTAAATAAGGGTGTAATTTTACTATATTTCATTAAATCAGGAAATGTTCCAGAAGCGACACAGCCATTGAACACTGTGGCTAGATGTGGAGCAATTAAAGTAATAATATATGAAACAGTCTTTACTGACAATCCTCATAAATCCATTGTCTTTTTCATATTAATAGTTTTAAATTGTTTAAGAATATCTTCAGTAGTAACAGCAGTAAATTCAAAGGCTGTGACACATTCTGGTACGCAGTCCTTAAGTAGTATTTCAGCAGACGTGGAAGATGACTTGAGTGACTCTGTAGTTAAAATGGGTATATTAGCAAAAACATTTTCAAATTCTGTCGCTACTTCCAAGTCCTCTGCAACACTCACATTATTGATATTTAGTAGGTAGTCGCGACTGCGTGCTTTGGCTCTACCAGTTTCGTTATTGATGACATTCCAGGTAGCTTTTATGGTATTTTCAGCGCATTTTATTTTATTTTTCAAATAAATTGATTTTAAAGCATAACAAGCTTGTCTGAATATTTTTTTAACATAATTAGTAAAGGCTGGACTATTATTAAAAGTTTTTTCATTGTAAAGTTCATATAACCTAATCCAACTTTTATGAATGCCTTCAGTTGCCCAATCACTAAACGTCAGACGGTCAGTTACATTTATTCTTTTGGGTTTAAATACAACAGAAAATTCATCATTAATCAATTTAAATAATGAGTTATATAACTGATCCGGACGGTCATGAGTAGGCAACCAACGCATTTTACTAGATAAATTATTTTTAAAAACTTCCACTCGGTTTTCATTTATAGGTATAAAATTTATAATTTTACTCTAAACCTTAAGGTTTTTTCTTGGACAACAGACTAACTGCCCACTTTGATCAGACTGTAGCATATTAATTAAGGATTTATGTAAAGGTTTAGTGTTAATTAATATATTATCAATACAGGTGGCACTTGTGGCAGTCACTCTAGTTGGTTCTAAAAAAGTATGACTTAAATTGTAAGATTTAAAAAGATTTAAGAAATTAATTGATGAAGAACATTTCTCTAAAATGTTAATATTAAAGTCACCACAAACAGCAACCGTTTTATGGCAATTAGTAACTTTGCTTAGGGCGTCCCCCATAATTACTATAAAACTTTCCAAAGGCGCACATGGAGGCTTGTATACACTCATAACAATGAACTGCTCAAATTCGACACATGATATCTCTATAACTCGCACAACAGAAAGGCTCACAATAACAGATCTTTCTTTAAATTTTAAAAGTTTATTTTTTATAATTAACGAGCCGCCTCGAATAAAGAAACAACAAATTGAAATTGAATATGAACTGGTGGCTTTTTAGCCAATGTTCTGTAATACATAAGATGTCAATATTGTTACAGTTCATAAACAATTCCAATTCTAACTCCTTACTCATCAACCCTTGTATATTCTAATGCACCAGGTTGATACAATTCTTTAAATTATTTTTTTTACAAAATGTGGTTGATGAAAGTGTGTTTTTCTTACTTACAATAGGTGTGGTATTAAAAAAGGTAACTAATGTCTTATCAAGGTTATTGCCAGAGATTGACTCTATTGTCTCATTACTTAATTTAAAGAATTCCAAGCTAATATTTAATGTCAAATCAGACTGCTCAATAAAAGCAGAGTTATTAGCCAAATTTTTGGCTGTGTTATAAAATAAAATATGCTAGCGATGATGCTATTTGTCTTTGATTATATTGAGATAGATAACAACTATCACATGTCAAATAAAAGTTTCTAATGAAAGCATTAGAGTCAATTATGTCAATAAAATCATTGTAAAATGTCAGTGTATGTAATTTGCTATTTAACTTATGTCTTTTTTTTTTTTTTTTTTTTTTTTTTTGTTTTACGAGGTGGAAAATCCCTTCGGATCTCCGACTCTTGGGGGAAATAAGAGCCGGAGTATGTGGTGTTTCCACTAAAAACCACCTCGACTTCCGCCATGTACCCATGTGTCGGAGGGTAGGGTTTCACCAAAGCATTCCTCGCTACCCCCCGACGGGTATTGGCCCACCAGATGATCAGGCGGGCCCCGAACGGCGAACCCCCTTGGCGGCGGATGAAGGTGTTGGGCTCCGCCGCCAAAACACCCAGCGGCCGCAGAGGATAGGGAGGACGGCAACGCAACACCGCATCTCCTCTTCCTCTGCGGCCCCACCGCGACGCAACGATGGTGCGCCCCCATTTGGTCGCGGGAGATAGGGCGCGGGGCAACGCAACACCCACACGCCTCTCCTCCCGCGACCGCACCCGACTGCGAGGGACAGACAGAACTGTCCCCCGCACCCGCACCATGGGACGCATCCTACGCAGGCATCTACCAAGCCCACGTGGAGCGTCCCCTCCCTGGATCCCGCTTAGCTTCACCGTGGGTGGCTTCTAACCCACGGTTACTGAGCCCCCCCACCACGACAAGGTGGAGATCCCACGGGGGGGATTTAACTTATGTCTAAAGTCATTTTCGGCCTGTGGCAATAACTTACTGTAGGGAAATGCAACTAAAAAAATTTTTCTAACTTTTATGTTTAATAATTGATTGAAATATCTTTTTATAGTATTTAAATTTGCATGACCCTTTCTCCCGATAAAAATGATTATTGTTGATTCTGGACAGTATGTTTTGTATGTTTGTATGACACTTAGGTTTGGGTAAGTCACCAACCAAAATGAGCCGGCTAATCGAGATATGTTCACTAGGTGTTTATTACTTGTGCAAAATTGTTTAAATGTACAATATATCGTAAACTTACCTCAACTGCTCGTATATTAGAAAAAGTAATGCAAAGTATTTTAAATTAATAAACAGTTCGTTTGACAGATGACTTTGCAAAACTTTTGCTATGTGTTATTCACCAACATTAACTTCTAATTATGATATTAAACAGTTTATTACCATTATAACACACTAATACGCACTTAACATACAAATAATACCTAATAAAATGAATTAAATCAAATAAAATAAAATTATTATTGGGAGAAGCACAGTTTTACGTCTTACTACCAGTGTTGCCAGAGATCGAAAACAGGTAGACCCGGCCGACTTCATTTTATAATATGTATAGATAAACGTAAATAGAGCAGCGATAGCTGAGTAGAGAGGTCGACAGACTGCTACGCAGAGGGACTCAGGTTCGAATCCACATTACGCACCAATGCCCTTTCGAAGTTTAGGGCGCATTAAATTGTTAATTATCGCCTGCTTATCGGTGAAAGAAAACATCGTAAAGAAACTTGCATGTCTAAGAGTTCGCCATAATGTTCTCGAAAGACATGTGAAGTTTACCAACCCGCACTTGGCCAGCGTGGTGGACTATGGCCTTACGCTTCTCATAGTGAGAAGAGGCCCCTGCCCAGCAGTGGGAAATTATATAGATCTCATGATGAAACGTAAATTACGCGAACTTAGTACCTATTAACTGACACTGATCTTGGCCACTGTCATAGCAAAAATACCGTTAAAATGTAATAAAACAGAAACCAAATAAATCCGCGTTATAAAGGAAAACGTTATCCCGCCATTGTGACGGGCAAATCGATTCTGATTGTCTTGACTTGTTTGTAAACACCGTGTGTGTGTGTGTGTGTGTGTGTGTGTGCGTGTGCGTGTGCATGTGCGTGTGCGTGTGCGTGTACGTGTGCGTGTGCGTGTGCGTGTGCGTGTGCGTGTGCGTGTGTGTGTGTGTGTGTGTGTGTGGGTGTGTGTGTGTGTATGTGTGTGTTTGTTGTTAAGCTTGACGTGTCAAGGCCAAAAGTTTAATAGCTGTCCTAGTAATATTCAAAACAAAACACTAGTGTTTGGAAACGAGGAATAATGTTTTAATAGGTTTACGCCTTTTATGTAGGTTATAAACATATTTAAATATATTTGTTTGGACCTAAACACAGTTTGCTGTAATATATTTTTACAGAGTTGTACGAATATACAGACAAAATACCATCTCTGACGGTAACGGCAATAGGCTCGCCCCCTATTACGTTTTCTTTTTGAGACACACGCCTGTATCCCCGAAGGAGTAAGCAGGGGTGTAATATTACACCCACAATTCATCATGAATTTTTAGGTCCCACGCAATAGGGGGCGAGCCTATTGCCGTACCTGTCACATTACCAGATTCCGTGCAGTTACTGAGAATTTCCTAACGGAAAAACCCAATAACACTTTGCCCGACCCGGGAATCGAACCCGAGACCTCCCAATCCTATATATCCAATAGGACTTAAAAATTCATAGCGAAATGTGGCAGTAATATTTACACCTCTGCCTACCCCTTCGGGGATAAGTACTAACTCTTTGTGACCATCAATAGAAAAAGTATTACATCATTTTAGTTTACAAAGTAATACTTATGAATGGCAAAAGTAATGCTTATAAACGTCAAAGTAATATTTTTGAACGTCAAAAGTAACGCATATGATAATCAAATTAAAAGCTTACATAGGCATACGATAACTTTATAAATGTTATTCTGATTTAAGTCTCATTGTCTATGTTGTTTATAGATATCTTACGCCAATTAGGAGTCCCAAGGCTAAATATATATTTTACTGTTTCTTTTCCCCGAATGATAGGAGATAGGTGATAGGTAGAGCTGTAATATTACACCCACATTCTGCCATGACTTTTTAGGTTCCACGTAATAGGGGGCGAGCCTATTGCCGTTACTGGGCACCTTAGGTATCAGAATCCGTTCTGCTACTGAGAATTCGCAAAACTCAGTAACACTTTTGGTCGAGCTCGGACCCCGATCAGCGGACGCATAGGTACGCTGTCCACTGGATCACGGATGCAACCAAGAAATATTAGCTGTGCCTGAAAATTATTTCACAAATAAATGATCTTGTCATAGAGGTCGTAGCAGTGGAATTGAAATTTAATTATGTCACAGGACCGAGGGATATTTCAAAACATGTCAAACGAAAAGCAATAAGTTTCGTGTCCGACTCTGTCACGCACACGCAAAATTAAACCATTCTTCATAATCAAAACATAACATAACATATCTTCACGCCTTTTATCCCCGAAGGGGTAGGCAGAGGTGTATTACACACCCACACTTCGCCAGATATGTTTCGGTCCCAATGTAACAGGGGGCAAGCCTATTGCCATCTAACGGGCACATTATTAAGCGAGCGATAATTAACATTTTTAATACACACATAACTTCGAAAAGTCAGAGGTGTGTGCCCGAGATACCTGGGGATCGAACCCGAGACCATCGTCTCGGCAGTCCGTTACGTACACCACTGGGCTACCGCCGCTTTTTTTCATAATCAATCAACAAAAAATATAATATCAAATTTCATTAACTTTTCAAATATCCGTAGGCAATTATTTTTAAAAAGGTTTTTTACTCCTGAAGTTGGTTGTTTGAAAGATTCTTGTTCTATTATGAATAAGTTCTAACAAACCGACGACGACCAGGTGGTGTAGCAGTATTGTAAAAGACTGCCACGGCGAAGGTCACGGATTCGATTTCCACTCAAGTCATAATTTTGAGTAAACATGGACGTTTGTCTTAGTCTCGGTGTTTTTATGTATATTTTTGTATATACTAAAAAAGTATTATAATATGTATATGTTTATCTTCTGATTAGTATCCATAGTACAAACTCTGCTTAGTCTAGGACTAGACGTTGTTTCGCATGTGGTAGGTAGGTAGGTGGAATAAAAACTTTGCCTTGATAGTTAACGTAAGTAGGCTTTCTTGGGTTAAAGATGTTTGTTATATCTGAGATAAATATCTTGAAAACTTGAAAAGCGGCGACAGCCTAGTGGTATACGTAGCGGACTGTCGAGACGATGGTCTCGGGTTCCCCTGTTACCCCGGGCACACACCTTTGACTTTTCGAAGTTATGGTTGTCTTAAAAAAGTTAATTATCACTCGCTTAATAATGTGCCCGGTAGATGGCAGTAGGCTCACCCCCTATTACATTGGGACCGAAACATAACTGGCGAAATGTGGGTGTGTAATACACCTCTGCCTACCCCTTCGGGGATAAAATGCGTGAAGTTATGTTATGTTATATCTTGAAAATCAGATTTAATAAGTCATTTTCATTAACTACCATGAACGATCTGATAGTACGTATTAATTACCAGAATTTCGTCCAAATTATGTCACGGCGGACGCACGCCTTCATCCTTGAGCAAGTCAAATTGATTATGTTTATGGCAAAATAATTTGGATATAACCAATTTGCATTTGTCAATTCGTTGCGCTTAAGTACCCGCTTAATACCTTTAAGCATATGACCGAACTAGCAAACTACTTCATAGTTCTTGAAAGAGTTTCTTAGAATTCGTGGATAATTGTTATGAAAAGGATCATGCGATGTTGGTGGGTTTCTTTTGAAGTTCGATTTATTTATTTTAAAGTCATTTGTTACGTTAGGAATGTATCCTGTATACCGTTCTACATCCTAAATGCGCGGCAAATTACAAACATGCAAAGCCGACAGAGGGAGCATATTATGCAGAGAATAGCACTGTAAGAGAAGGAAAACTTGATACAAACCCTAAACCAACCCGTTTGGCCAGCGTGGTATAGTAGGCCAATTCCTCCTTTCAAAGGAGAGGCCTAGTCCAGACTGTTAAAGGCTGATGATGAATCAACGGACTGAAAGAACCCCCAGACTTTAAACAACAATGCGCAGATCACGCAAAGGGTTGCTTTGTATGGAGATCGAACTCGCAACACTCGGCGTAAGTCCTAACATGTAGGTTCGGAATAACAGTTATTCTTTCCATTAGAATTGATATTCTAGTGAATTTCTGGTCAAGTCTAGTCTTTGAGTGTTCAAACCACCCAAAATCTTTTGACATGGTCTAACGATTCATATACTGAGACAAGAACCAGAGCCAACGGCTTAACGTGCTCTCCGAGACACGGGGCAAACGATAATTAACAATTTAATACGCACTTAACTTCGGCTAGTGAGGTGCACGCCGTATATTCGAAACTGATACCTTCTGCATAGCAGTCTGTTGGTATCTCTACTAGGCTATTCATCGGTTATCCATGTACTTTTATTTAATCTGGGGCATAGGCGCGTGTAAATAATAAAGGTATTATTTTACGATTTGCATCTTGACGTATATTGTAACGTTGCTTGATCTGGAGCTCTATAACTAATAAAAGAATTAAGCCTCCATCCTATCAGCCGAGTTTGGTCACATTTTTTAGTCCAGTCAAGTGTACAGCTAGTAGTAGACAAGATTATTATATACTAGCTCACCCAGCGAACTTCGTACCGCCTAACAGTCAATTCTTTTATACATATATTTTTTTAATTTTTCTCTCCATAAGAAGCATCCTCGTACTTCAAGGAATATTATAAAAAAGAATTAGCCAAATCGTTACAGCTGCTCTCGAGATTTGCGCTTAGCAACACAATCAGCGCTTCATTTTCATATTATAGATATAGGGAGCCATTCATTTACTGAGTAGCGAAACTTGAGAAACAACGTGGGTGTTTTATTGTTGTTGTTGAGTAACTACGGGTTTACTTTCATCCCCGGCTTCTGCGAAACAGTGGGCTGTATATACACAATCCATATATAAGTACCCTATTTATACCAAGAAAATATAAAGATTATTTATATCCACCTAAAGTAATATTAAATAGAATACATATTAAATACACAAACATACAATTTACAACAAGTTTGTAACTCCCTGTTTAATTATAATCTCTCTATTCGTATATGTTGAGAAAATATTATTTCTTAATTACATAGTGGTTGTCCCAAGTGGCCTGAGGCGGTAAAAGGGTCAAGTCAAAGCTAACAATGAACCCTTAGATGTGAGGTTTTCTGAACCCCTTTTAAGTTAACTTAAAAAGGGTAATGTATAGTCGGTAATATCATATTTTGGGAGTAATACCTATGTGTGGATGCATTAGTAAAAATAGGAGAATTTCCGCATTAGATTAAATATTTGTTTAGCAGGCAGATGAAGGGTTCGGATGTAAAAGTTTCCTTTTACTATTATTTATGTATTTATGTGAAGTACTTTTTATTTTACTCAGACGTTTCGACAGCCGTGGTAACACGGTTATAAATATGTCTAAAAATCATCTACAAAAGCTTATACTCGTCCAGTTAGTGTTGGATACTAGTAAGTTGGTACCAACTGTCGTCTCACCAACATATGACTAAGAAAACACTTTATCAGGGGACTTACAAATAAATCTAGTCTTATGGCGTCCTTCCCGTTTCAATGGGTGTTCTGATACAACTTGACCTTGAAGTATGCCTACCAATGCGTCCGTTGTGTGGAATCGAGATGTGACTTAAACTGCCTAAACTCGTGCTAACTCTGATATCTACTTTCGCTAACGCTTGGTTGCCATGTCAACATAAGGAATTCCTTCTTTGTTGACCACGTGATATATAGAAGACGTATATCAGTTCCATACATTTTTGCACTTAGCGATTAGCGATATCGTTAATCGAATGCCATTTGGCTAAGGGGGCAGATATGATTACGCATTAGGCTTCCCAATTTCCCCACATAAACGTCGTTTTTCACAAACCACATTATAGAACATTCTTCGGTAGCATTATTATTTTACGCGCTCTTAATTAACAAACACAGTGTATATGACATTCTTGTTCGTAATGAACCTCGCAAGTAAGCGGGTAATTCTCTCAAGTTACTCTGTACTGCGTCACCGACATATTAAAGGGTTAAGCTGCGTTTTCATTGTAAAATTAAGTGTTACCTATCAGTCTATATGAATTAAATTATAAACTAAATTAGCCATCAATCTCATGATGATGCCAACGATCTCGATAGCGGTTCGGCTTCCAAGGATGTCTTGGTTCGCGAGTGACTAAGCTAGAATTATGATGACTACATACTGGCGATTGCTATGACTGACTACGAGTTGCGTCGAGCAAGTAATATCTCCTTTATTATTGTGTACATAATTCTTGGATGCGTCTTGAACTAGATCTGTAATTACGCGCCGGTATTCGCCGTATTCGTGTATTAAGTCAACTTAGTCAACATGCTCCATCGTTTTTACTTAATGTTCTGTATTATTTAGTACAGGTGTTAGTTTAATAACTGGAAGTTTGTACTGTGGCGTGTTATTTATAGAGCTGCAAAGTGTATTTTATATTTTGAAAGAAGCATGCTGGGTTGTATTGCAGTATGGCCAGTAAGTAAGAAAGTATTCACGGAAAACCGACGATTTTTTTCGTTGTACTACAGTCATAGTAATGGAATATAGGTACTTAAACAAATACAAAAGTTTACCCAATAAATAAACTACTCTGTTAAGTGTTTACATTTTGCTTTATAAGTAAATAAACTTATTTATGGAAACACTTGAGTTTTAATGTTTTGTTTTCTTTATTACTTTCACACTATTTTCAAATGCTGATTACGGATATGATCAGTTATTCAAATATATGTATACACAAAAATTAAATTTAGTGGACGTTGATAACCACAATAGCGTATATTGTAATTTTACTTTTATACCTCTTAAACCTGACACCTGAGTAACTACGAACTAATTATTTTGGTTTAACTATATTATGCATTTTTAGACAAACAATGCTTGTAAAACAAAGAAACCATAGCTTTAAGATAAATAATAGGACTTTGAGTGGGTCATAAAATGAAGATGCAATTAAGACAGACAACGCACAGCCAGAACTCTTCGACGAAAGAACCTGAAAATTACCATGTTTATTCCTACGGGACCGTAGGGATGCATAACCGCTTGACCGCGCACAAGTGACTTTTTTCCCTTTTACGAAATTTAGTAGACCGCGCACAAGTGACTATTTTCCCTTTTTGGTTACAGCGCTATACTCGGTCTCAATTTACTGTTTCTTTCTATTACGTAATGTTTTAAATCCTTTGTCTCTGTTCTATTCAAAGCATTGAACATTTCTTCATGCTAAAAATATGAAGCGAGTCTTAGAATCGTTAACCCGGAACGAAAAAATAATGTCAAATGCCACTCTTTGATTCACGCGCTCCGTGATTACGTGCTAATCGTATGCGTGTAATTAAATATTTTTATACTATGATACATGTTTTTTTTTATTTAATTCAGTGTAGATAGAACCCCTCTACAGTGAAAACTCATAAAATATGTATGTCATCGATTTACTTATTAAAATAATCCTGTTTAAAATACACAAAGTGTTTTTTTTCAACGATAGTCAATGTTCGCTGCTAAGTATAATAAATTAGAAACTAAATGTCAATAAAGAATTCATACGACTTAAACTAGTCATTTATAAGGTTGCACAAAAACATCACTTCAACTTACTCACATTACCGACTTATCAACAATAAATGTTTATGTTAGCGCGCCCATCTGGCGAGCGGCGGCGCGACATTTTTTTTAGAACGTGAGCGGTCGGGCGAATTCGGCGAATTGGCGCTAGAGGTCAAGCGGATAAATAAGGTGTCCAGGGGATCGGGCAGAAACGCTTAACTTTCAATAAAATGTGCAGGCGTAGCAGCAGATGTAGTTATTAATAATAAGAGAACATAATTATTCTTTCTTCCATCGTTCATGTTTATATAGTCTACGTCAGGAGTAAACAATTTAAAATATGAAACATTCACATTAATAATAATAATATTCTACCACATCACCATCAAGTTCCAAGCTAAGCAGAGCTTGTGTTATGGGTACTATAGTATTTTCGCTGTATGATGATATGCATGACACTTCTCATTTTACATATCACGCATACTACTTTCAACTTATGAAGATAAGGCAAAAAAAACAATTATTAAAAAAATATCTATTAAAAATAGGCAGCGATACCCTAGTGGAGATACCAACAAACTGCCATGCAGAGGGTATCAGGTTCGAATCCACGGCGCGCACCAATAACTTTTCGGAGTTATGTGCGTATTGGACTGTTCATTATCGCTTGTCCCGTGCCTCGGAGAGCACGTTAAGCCGTCGATCCCGGTTGTCATGAAGATCTTTGACAGTCGTTACAGGGTGTCAGTACCTTCTAAATAAACTGACACTAGTCTTAACCATGGAATATCGCTATCCCTTCGGGTTGCAGAAGTCAGACAGGCAGTCGCTCTGTGGAAAAGCAAATATTCAGCCAAATCCGGTTAGACTAGGAAGCGGACCCCAGATTGAAACTGGGATAACGCTAAGAGAATGATGATGAAAAAAACATCTATTAAAAATTACAAAGTAAATTGATACTAGTATGTCTCTCTCTATTTTTATAATTATTATTAACTGTAAATACTTTATTTAAATATAATAAAATATAATCCTCAAAATGTCAGATGCATGAAACGAACCCTCTGTCAGTAGAGATTGACACCGGTGAATCGACATGAAATCGATGAATAGGAGCGGCCATCTCGTGATCGAATACGTCAGTACGAGCGCCTTGTATGCGGTTTGTGATTCTGCCTGTTAAATAGGCCAAACTTTGGCGTGTTATTTTTTATTTTTTTGTTGTGTTTTATTTGGTACGTACAATGCCAAAAACAACAAAAAAGATAGTTTTAAACTCTCAAAGCCGTGAGTTAGTGCTTCGTTTGAGGACCTTCTTTGAACGAGAGCGTGCAAACGGGGGCCCGGTAATGCTGATCGACAGTGTTGTGTACAGAGTTGTGGCAGCTCTAGACATCGGCAAGGCTTCAGTTTCTCGAATAACCAAAGAAAATTTGGAGAAACTAGTTTTGAATACAAGAAGCTGTCCACTCTGAAGAAACGTGAGCGTAACGCTTTAATAACTGACATAGATAGTTCCAATGTGGTGGCAATACGAAATCCCTACATTGATAAAATCAATCAGTCGTAGAAATAACACAATCTACAATATTTACAGACTGGGATAAATTTGTCCACCTCGACCGAATTTGAGATCAGCAATTAATTATCTCAGTCGGAGAAGATTCCGATTCAGATATGAGGTTTTATTTCGAGTGACAGTGACGAGTAATAAAAAAATATATATTATAAATACTGCGTTTTATTTGTGAATGAATTTGCTAAAACACTTTTGATATGAATTTATTTCGAAGATGTAAAATCGGTAACTATTTACGATTGCTTTTCGTTTGCCAATTAATTCGATATTTATAAATAATCGTTTTAATTTCCTTAGGTTACATCACTATAATTGTCAGTCATGAACTGTCATGCATATCATTATACAGCGAAAATACTATAGATAATGGATATACATACATATATAAACTTTTTTTTGTAAATACATACATATTATACGTAGAAACACCCAGACCAAGACAAACATCCATGTTCATGCACACAAATGACTTGAGCGGGAATCCAACCCGCGACCTTCGACTAGCATTCGCTTACACTCCCTCTGCGCCAACCGGTAGTCAACATTAATTATATATGTTCACGAATATACGGACATTTTAAATTGAAGTAACTTTTAAATATACAATGATTTTAGCTTTTCAATATTTCATTGAACAGCTTCATAAAAGTAAAGCAATTTGTAGAATCCATCAAACAAATAGTAAAATTGGAGTTCTCAATAAAATACGTCAGTTTGTACAGGACTTCTCAGTAAAATATTATGTTTCTTATTTGAGAAATAGTAGTTATATCTTGTGGAATAACAAACTATATGAAAGTAAGACCCAGTTTAACCACCGTTCTTTATGTCTCGCAATTCTTTCAGGAATGTCACAGTAGATTTAGAGAAAATACCCGAACGAAAAGGAATGTTACCGTTCCCACCGAGTTTTGAATTTTGAGGAGAGGCTTCTAAATATTTTCCACGAAGCTAAAAGATTATATAGCTTAGACATAAAATGTTGATGTACTTGATTTTTTTTGTTTGCGGTCGTCAGGCGGTCGTCAGCAAAGCTGACGCTGAGTTTGTAGCAAAGCTGATATTCTGTCAGTTCTAGTGTGACATAAAAGCAAACCCAGCGCTGCTAGGATGGAACTAAGATAATGCAGTAATCTATCCTCCTCCTCAAGTCGGTCCCTCACTGCTGAGGATCGTGGAAACGCTGCAGCAGGCTTCGCCATTTGCTACGATCTTATGCTTTATGGAGAGCCTGAGACACCGGCATTTGAAGTTCTTCGGTCACCTGGTCAGACCGTCTTTTCGGGCTTCGTCCTTTCTGTCGCCTGCCATCCACTTTGCCAGTTATAATGAGCTTCTCGCGGTTATCTGTGCCTCGGCGCGCTATGTGGCCGAAGTATTGCAATATCCTGTGGAGGCAGACAGTTGAAAGCCGTTGTTGTTTATCTAGCTTAAGCTCTTTTAAAATCGAGATATTGGTGCGTCGCGCCGTCCAGGGGATGCGAAGCATTCTGCGCCAGCACCACATCTCGAAAGCGTCGATCTTTTTTCTCTCGCCTGCCTTCAGAGTCCAGCCTTCGGAACCGTAGAAAAATATTGGAAAGACCAACGTGCGAACAATGTAAATTTTAGTTTTCCTTGAGATGTTGTGATCTTTACAAATCTTGGTGAGCTGCATCATTGCGGTCTTAGCCATGCCGATGCGTCCACGGATTTCCTTTTCGCAGCCGCCTTTGCTGTTGATCACTGATCCAAGATACTGGAATTCCTGTACTGTTTTGTAATCATCCAGCAGGTTGGTTCGCTGTATTTGGCCCAGCCGATCGACCACCATCAATTTGGTCTTATTTTTATTGACGCTTAAACCAAATTCTGCACTGACTTGTTCCAAACGCTGTAGTAGCTCCGCCATTTCTCTTTCAGATCCAGCCAGCAGGGTGGTATCGTCGGCATATCGAAGGTTGGATATTTTGGTACCTCCAACACTGACGCCGCCTTCCCATCCTTCTAGTGTTTTCCGCATTATATGTTCACCATAGATGTTAAATAGAATGCAGTAATCTATACTAATACATATAATAAAGATGAAGAGTTTGTTTGTTTGGTTGAACGCGCTAACTTCAAAACAACTGGTCTGATTTTAATAACATTGCTTGTGTTGAAAAGCCCACGTATCAAGAAGGGCTGAAGGAAAGCATTACGCTATGAACCATGGGAGCGAAGCCATAGCCCTAAAAACGTGGCTTCAGCTAGTAAACTATAATTCTCTGGCTTAAATGAGAGGACTGCCTCCGTGGTCTAGGGGATAGGGTATGCGACTGCTGATCGGAGGTCTTAGGTTCGATTCCCAGGTCGGACAAAAGTGTTACTAGGTTTTTCTGAATACTCAATAGCAGCCCGGAGTCTGGTAATGTGCCCAGTAACGGCAGTAGGCTCGCCCCCTATTCCGTGGGACCTAAAAATTCATGGTGAAAATAATGTGGTTGTAATATTAACACCTCTGCTTACCCCTTCGGGGATACAGGCGTGAGACGATAAATAAAAAAATGTAATAAGGTAAATCATTTGCCGTCTGGTTGACGGCATAGAATACAAGTGTCACCACCCCCTATCCCCCCTATCTTCCCGTGGGTGTCCTAAGAGGCGACTTAGGGATAACACGATGCAAATACCATCTTTGCGTAGAGACGGAAAACTCAAACCCTTTACGACTGCCTCGTTTTTCTGTCACGAAATTCTCAGTAGCAGCACGGAGTCTGGAAATGTGCCGGTACGGCAATAGGCTCGCCCCTTATTACGTAGGACTAAAGTATATCTGGCGAAAAGTGGGTGTAGAAATACACCTTTGGATACCCCTTCGGGGATAAAAGGCGTTATGTATGTAAACCAAGATAATTACCAACTTAACTTCAAATTGAAGCACAATGTATTCTTCGCACACCTTGTTTTATATCGGCTATCAGGATTTGATTTAATTAGGTCCTTTGGGGTACGCAAATGAACGGACGTTAAATTTATCGTCCATCAAGCAGACCTCACCATTAAAGTTTACAATTTAAACAATGTTCCCGTTCATTAATTAAATTCAGGGCTAGTTTATAGTTTGCGTTAAATTCTTAGAAGTTACGATGTGCTGCATAGGGTTGGTTTAAAAGAACGAATATCCTTTTAGAGTCGATAATATTACACCAAAACAAACAAATAACAAATTAGATATATATTTTTATTTAAATTTCGTCTGATATTCATAATTGCGAGTATTTGGTCTCATTATTTTCTATTTCCATGTAGCAGAACATCGGGTGTGTTAATGTTCCATAACAACTATAAACAGAATTTGAGTAGCTTTTTCGTATTAGAAATAGCTTCTGTAGGTTGATAAAATAATAATAGCTATTTTGCTGGTGCCTACACATTCCATCCAACTTCCAAAAACTGGAGGATAAAATAAATAACCCGATGAACATTTGTAGCGAACGCCTCCTCAAAAAACACAGCCAAGTGGAACAGTTAATAAAAATGTTGACTTAGTTTCAAGCTGTTTGTTCAGAAGAGTGGACTTTCGTCCGTAAGCCGGCAGAATGTAAATTTAGTTCTTGCGTTCTTTATACGCCAGATGGAGTTTCGTTTCGCCTTACTGAAACGAGAAATTGCTTCGACGGACAATTCTATTCCCGATACTTTTATTTATACTCCACGATTGGGCTCCAGGTTTCCTTTTATTATTCTCATTCCAGTTGCTGCGATTCTTGGTTTGATTACTAGTTGAACGACGCACCCGTATTTCATTGCGCTCATCACGACACATGGAACTTTATTAAATTTTCGTGGCAATTTCAGCCATTTGCCTGTACACGACAAAATGCCAGCTACGCATTTTTAACATTACTACCTGACTGCAGAATTTCAGTTTAAAAGCGATGTAAAGCATGTAAGATATATGTGTAGTTATATTTAAGAGTATGCGGTGTGCAGTCTGCTGTGTGCATAGTAGTGGTAAGGTTCCTATAAAATTTGTCAAAGAAATGAATTTATCTCAATAGCTCTGAAGAATAAATTCTTCATGGAGTTGTGATAGTGTTAAAAAGATGATGATGATAAGTTTTTACGAGAACTTTCGTAAGAATGCTCGCTAAAACACACTCGTTTATTTTTCTGTTCTGTAACATTCGCAAAAATGCTCATTACAGGTGAATGCTCAAGTATATTAGCACCATAAGACATGCACGGAGATCTGAGGCAGTCTCCTCTTTAGAACTCACCACACTCACTATTATAAATTTGTATACATTATTATAACTTTATTTGACGGGTCTTAATCGTAATAGTACACCTAGAACTAACTTGTGTTATATTTATATCTTTTTTGTAACAACTCCTAATGAGTCTTTCCATCGCTTTTGCTACAGTACAAAATTCCTTTTAACTTATTTTTTTATTTATTTATAGACTCACGCCTGTATCGCCGGAGGGGTAGGCAGAGGTGTAATAGTACACCCACATTTCGCTATGAATTTTTAGGTCCCACGTAATAGGGGGCGACACTATTGCCGTTACCGGGCACATCGCCAGACTCCGTGCTGCTACTGAGAATTCGGAAAACCCCAGTAACACTTTTGCCCAACCCAGGAATCGAACCCGGGACTTCCGATCAGTAGTCGCATACGCTATCCAGTGGACCACGGAGACAGTTCAACTTAATTTCACAAAACATATTTTAGCCACAAGCGCGTTCATTGCTCTCTAAGTAAAACTATTTCACAATTTTTCTACAGCCTAGATGCTGGCATAAATAAATCCATCAAGTGTATTGTTACATTATTTCCAGAAAGACTTTCTTTGTTCGCTAATTGAGACACCAATTCCGGCAAGCGTAATCTGGCGTAAGCTTGATAAGAGCTTATAAATATTTTCGAGCGTACAACTGCTCGTAGGGTTTTTTGTTCGTATTCGTACTACAAATGGTAGTGGAGTCGTAAACAATGTAATGTTATTGCTGAAATATATAGTTAAGTTGTGGACATATTTATACGGGTGGTGATTTAATTTAGGGTAGGCAGTGAAGTTTGTCATAGTTTCTGATAACCAAGACAAAATAGTTGTTATGGTGATTCCATCGTGACCCGGTTCTTAAATTCAAATGCTTTGTTGGTTTTCATGTACAGAGGAAAGATATAGACCAGATATGAACCTTATCCGGCACGGCTAAATAGGTAGAAGCGAAGAAATGAAACCTTCTCGATGCCACGCTGTGTATTGTGGGCTTAATCATCCCGTATAAAAGATATTGTATGATTACAAAGAGCTAGTTCCAAGATATTCTAACTATTATACATTATGTCAAGTACAGCTTAGTGAAAATAAACAATTTTCGTACCTAAAAATAACAGTGAATTGTATATTACTATGTTTGCAATCGTTGCTCTTTTTTCTTTGTGTTAGATGTTTTTATTGAAATATAAATTTAATTTATAACTTTAAGTACTGTAAATCGTTTTTAAAAATAAAAACACTAATTTACAATGTAAACAGTAACGCACGTATGCAGAAATTCATACATTTCATACATAAAAGGGAAATTAATTCTGTCTGTGGTTGCATTATAATAAACCTTTTTATTACGCAGTCATCTCCATTGCTCACTGTATTTTGTTTTTTAGCAGTATTTACCTTTTAATTTTATATTATACTAGCTTTTGCCCGCAGATAAAATAAATTCGGGGTTCTCTAGTTATAGTATATCATCTATGTTATAGTATAAATCTCCTTTATTGGGCGGATAGTTCTATAATTGTCGTTTAACTGTTTATGAAATATAACAGCAAAAAGTATTTACAAATACAAACTATCTAGTACTAAGACTTAGTAGTACCTCTTTGGTAGTACTTAAAATGTTATCCGGTATCAGTGACGTTTCGCTAGAGTGGCGATTGCGATTTGTCTGTCAGAACTGTCTGAATTAGAGAGAGAGAGAGAAGAAAACAATCCAAATTTAGCGAATATATGTTGTCGACTCGAAATCTTTATTTTTTAATGTTTTATTATTCAGGTACGGTTTCGATCGAGTCTACCTTACTCATTGACGCAATATTAATATAGATTTGACACTGCGATAGTAGCGTCGATCGGTTCTAAAATCAACAACTATGTACTTACAAATTGAAAATTAATTAAAAAACATTTTCCACTGGACGTTATTGTGAATCTAAGTCATTCTCAACTCCTCTTGAACACACATAAGAAATTTCATCAAAATCGGTCCATTCGTTTAGGAGGAGTTCAGTGACATACACACGCATTGCGCTGAGTCAGATATTTATTTTTTAAATATCTGGTAATCTAATGTCAATTTCAACCAAACCAGGGAATTTAATTAAATGAAAACATGTGTATTGAAATAATATGAACAGATTTTTATAAACAATTCTGGCAATGTACAGATTTAATAGTAATCGAAAATATAATTAAGGTTTTCATCAGTTGTGTACTTATGTTCATGTTATGGGATCGTACTCGCGTTATTATTAAGAAAATAAGGTAAACATGTGTTACGTGTATATAAGTTATCGTCATGAACTAATAATAAATAAATAACCTGATCAGAATTTACAGAATATTACGCATTTCAATGGAGCGATTATCGCCTGAGGTCCGCAATGCAATTGGATATGTAGATGCCATGACTAAGTATAATTTTAAAAATTAAAGGTTGCTGACCCCATAACGACTGTCAAAGATCTTCATGACACCCGGGACTGACAGCTGAAAGATCTCTCTCTGCTCTCTCTGAGTCACGGGGCAAGCGATATTCAACAATTTACTATATACAGGACATCTAGAAGTCGGTAACGAATATCCTATAAATGGGAATCAGTTGGTAAGTATATCTACTAAGCTAACGGTGTATCAATCTGTTTTACGTATTTAAGATAATAGAAACTAAATGGTTAAAGTATCAGTTGGATAGTTACACTTACTAACAATATACCTACATAATATTATGTTCAAAGTAGACAGATTAATCTTCAACAGTGCTTTTACTTTATTTCTAGCTCATTTGCAATAGGTATAATTAATACTTGCTTATAAGAATTATGAAATCATCTACCTAAATTTTACTTGTTTTATTAGTCTATGGAAGGTTTTAATTTTCTTTCAAAGAATTTACTTCTATACTCGCAATTCACCAACTACCGCTAACTCAAACACAAATAATTATGTTTATTTCTGTAAAAGTAGAGATGTGAAATTCAAATTCACAGGATCAACTAATCCTATGTAACGAGCCGCCACAGATGTCACTACTGCGATGCGAGCCAGCCAGCCAAACAGTCGTGACGTCACATCCTACCGCCACTACAAGCCAGCCACGGTAGTGAGGTAGAGGTGGGGCAGTCGCCGCCAAGCCAGCCAGCCAAGCCATAAATAGAAAACGCACGCTTGTGTCGGGTTCAGTTTGTAGCCAAAAATTAGAATAAAGTGATTGTTGATCGAGCACGGACTGTTATTTCACTTCGCTGTTATAAATTCAGAAGTGGTATCCACGCAAAATGAAAAGACGAGGCGATTGTGTGGATAAAAATCACGACGAGGTTGCCGATAGTGACGAGGAAATCTCTCCATGTGATACAGATGATGATCAACCACCTGCAAGGAAAATCTTAAAGACTCTTTTTACTCGAGAAGTGGAAAAGGCGTTCCAGGACCTGCAAAACGAAGTTTCTGCCCTGACTCCATTAAAACAGCAGCGAGTGGCAGCCCTGATCCCGGAATTTGATCCTGATAGTGAGGAGTGTACTATAACAGCCTGGTTAAAAAAGATTGAGCAATTAGGAAAAATCTATGGATGGCATGACAAAACAAAATCGTTCCATTTACAAGATAAATTGCGTGGATAGGCTAGAAAATGGTACAACCGTCTTGAAGAGTACGATTTTTCATGGGAACAATGGAAGGAAATGTTACTGCGCGCCTTTCTCAAACACCGCGATTATGCAGGCATCCTGGAAGAAATGCTGAATCAAAAAAAGACGCTTCGTCATGCTCTCATTGAGCATGACGAAGTACTATCAGGCAAAAGTTGCGATGTGCTTCAGATGTAAACTGTCGTCACGAGATAGTTGCACTATCCGTGCAACTATCTCGTGTATAATACGCAGTTTGCCTGTGGCTCTGCAATCGAATGCAAGAGCTTATCAATGGGAGCGTCCAGACGAGCTGTACGAAGAGTTTCTTTGCGCTCTCGACGACTACCGACCGCATACAAGTGATCAACGAGGAGCGTACAAAGATATGGGACGACAGACCGAGAAGAAATCCGGACCCGTCAATCCAGATGTCATACCGTGTCCTCGCTGCAAGAAAACCGGACACTTGGTTCGTGACTGTGCCCTACCAGACCAGTGCAGCTGCTTCAAATGTGGAAGGGCCACATTGCCACAAGATGCTAAAAAAACCACGGGGAACAACGAATCAAGTAGAGTAAAAGACATCAAGCTGCTGTCAAATTACAATGATATCTATAAAAAAACAGCAAAAATCAACGGTGCCTTTGTGAAGTCGTACATTGATACCGGCAGCCAAGTGAATGTGCTCAATACTCAGGTTGTGAAGCTAATGGCGTTAGAGGTTACACCGACAACTTTTGTTGTGAAGGGATTTTCAGGTTGTTTCAATTTCAGGCTAGTTACTAGCAATGGGGAAGTTAATTTTCGCCTTCAGATCGATGAGATAGACATACACTGCAGAGCTTACTTGACTGACATCGAGATGAACGGAATAAATCTCCTCATTGGGCAACCGGTCATAAATAGCGATGGAGTTTCACTGGTGGTACAGAATGGAACAGCTGTGTTACAAAGAGCCCCTGAAATTCCATGTAATGTGGACGCGTGTGAAGAACTGTGTCGTTTTACTGTGAAAACCGCGTGTGACGAATGTTTGTCTCCAGGTATTTCAATCATCAAGGTTTCCATCACCGGAAATGCCGAAGAAAATAGTATCGTGACCCCAGCGCGATACTACGAGTTGCAAGACGTCTCCTACTCGATTCCATCAACTGTGCTCCAGAGTAGCACTGGCTACCTAAAGATTGTCAACACTGGAGAACGAACAATTAATTGGAAGGAAGGGACTATCTTGCTGCGTGCTGAGAGCTGCTCAGAGACGGTTCAGGTCAGTGCCACAGCCATTAATTGCTTAATACCGACTAAAGCGAGCCAATTACCTGCCAAAAACATACTTACTGCCAGTGTAGACATGTGTAGTAATTGCATAATAGGAGGGGTAGATATAGATAAAATTAACTAGGCCCCATAAGTACAGGAGAGCAAAAATGTTTAATAAAACTTTTATCTCAATTCAGTGACTGTTTTGCAGAAGAAGAAGTCATTAACGACGAACCTGTATTTCGTCGTCCCTATAGATTATCTTATGCGGAACAAGATATCGTTAAATCAAAAATTTCCGATATACTGAGCGCGGGTATCATTAAAGAATCTCAATCTATTTACGCATCCCCAATCATTTTAGTAAAAGAAAAACGGTGATAGCAGGCTTTGCATTGACTATCGTGCGCTTAATGCAATCACCGTACGTGATAGATATCCACTGCCTAACATTGATGACCAGGTGTCGCAGTTAGCTGGGATGAATTATTTTTCCAGTCTAGATCTAGCCTAAGGCTACCATCAATTGATGATTCTACCGGAAGATACTCATAAGACTGCATTCTTAACACCACAAGGTCATTTCGAATATAATCGGGTACCGTTTGGCCTTGCAAATGCACCATCTGTTTTTATGCGTTAAATAGATAAAATCATTAACTCAATCAATAATTCCAGTAATACTCAATCGTCATCAAATCAGCAACATCCTGAAATATTAGCTTTCCTAGACTATACTACTGCCATCTGTTGACGTAACGACCGGTATTGAATTATTAAACAGGTTCTTGTTAGATTGCAATCCGAAAACTTAAAACGAAACATGAAAAAATGTTCCTTTTTAAAAAATACTATCACATACCTTGGCCACAAAATTTCTCCGGGTAGCATTCAACCAGGTAAATTAAAGTTGACAGCTGTTTCTCAATTTCCTATTCCACGTAATGTCCACGAAATTAGACAGTTCATTGGGTTATGTAGTTACTTTCGAAAATTTATAGCGAAATTTGCACTAATAGCACGGCCTCTCACTAAATTGACAAAGAAAAACGCAATTTGGGTTTGGAACCAAATACTTTCTAAGAGTTTTCACGAACTAAAGCAAAAACTTTGTAGTAAACCGCTATTAGCTATTTATGATCCCAAACTACCTACTGAAATTCACACGGACGCTTGCAAATTAGGAAAAGCGGGTATGCTGTTACAAAAACAAAACGATGACAGCATGCGCCCCGTAATGTATTTTAGCCGCGTCACTAGTCGTGAAGAAAGTATATACCATAGTTACGAACTCGAGACATTGGCAGTGGTGGAATCATTACGTAGGTTTTGTGTTTATGTACTAGGTAAAAGAGTACGAATAGTAACTGATTGCACCGCCGTTTGTGACACGTTAACAAAACGTGATCTTATTCCACGTATAGCACGGTGGTGGCTGTTAATTCTGGATTTTGACATTGCTATAGACTATAGGCCCGGTGAACGTATGCAGCACATAGATGCATTGAGTAGAAATCCTGTCGAGAGGTTAAATGTCAGCCGTTTGGACGTAATGGATTGGTTTGCTACGGTACAAAATGAAGACGAAACATTAAAACACATTGTAGATTTGCTAAAGGGCGGGTGTAAGGGTAGTGACATTGTTAATAATTATGCATGGATAAACGACCGTCTTTATCGTAAAACTTTAAATGGCAATCGTAAAATATCTATAAATAATGGAAAAAAATATCTTTAACAAACGTATAAAATTCACTTAATTTAAATTGTAACTCAGAATTTCTCGATCATAAATAAAAATGTTAAAGCAGTCGTAGACGCTCTACGACATGTGTCTACAACACGCTACGCTTAGCTACGAGTGTAGCCGAGCGTTTACGACGCGCGCTGATGCACACACGCTCAGTGACGTCACATCACACGGAATACGCCTTATTTGTTCGGGCACTATTAGCAGGCCTCCCGATTATGTATTTAAATTATTGCGGGAATTTAGAAATAGAGGGAGAATAGTTACAATTCTGTGTAAAGTTTAATTTAGAGCTACAAATCTCTTGTGTATCTTGTAAATACAAGGGATTTGTAGCCCAATTTACTAAGCTAAATGTGACTAAGCGACCGTTTCGTCTTATTTTGACTATTAGTTGAATGAAAAGGGAGTGAATAATGAGATGACATCTGATAGGAGAGAATGGAAGAGAAAGACATTCTGCGCCAACCCCAAGTAATATGGGAACAGGTCATGCAGAAGAAGAAGAAGTTGAATTCCATAGTACCTCTATTTAAATTTGAATTGCAATTTGAGTTTAACTGTCACTGCCCGTTAGATTAGAAGCAACCAGTGATTAGTGTGTAAAAAGCATGTGATAAGCTTTTCTTTCACTAAGAAAAGCTCCGGTTCTAGAAGCGATTAAAGCAAAAATAAAAACTTCTCACATATTTAATGTATACACTAGTAAAAACCAGGATAACACAAAAACATGTCAACTCTGAGGATCGGCTAGTAAAAGGGCGGGAAGTTGATTCTCATTATCTGAAGGTTTTTATCTACCCTTCCCGTTTCCTTAGTAGCTTATAAGTGACAAATGGCTTAAAGCTTTTGTGGGTAGAGTCTTTTGTGAGAGCGAACACATGGACCATATTGACTTCTTTAGTCTCCTTCCTTCTGGATATTTTCTCTTGATTTTAGTATAATTAACATAATTAGTTATAAGGTATAGGTAAGTGGCCGATTTGAGGCGTTTGTTTAGATCTTTTGAATTCGGACTGTATAAACAAAATTATATAATTTTTCATACCGATTAATGCTGTGAGTTTCGGTACTTTTTATTATTTAAGTTGACTAGGCCAACAAATCAACCGTAATAAAAACATCGATACTAAACCATAACAAATTAAAGCGCTATCGTCAATTTTACTATCTCATTTGATGTTGATGTTGCACCTGTACACAAAATAAAATAAATCCAGTCACACCAATAACTCATTTATCGAATTTTTGGATACATGCAGTCAAGCAGCATACTTTCTGCCTCAATTTGCAGAAAGGCATGCTACCTTAGTGCATATTCTGCTGCAACAAGCAGCACTGCCTAGTGCACAAAGTTTATGTACATGAAAGACGTTTAATGTACAAAAACTTGCTGAAGTTACTCTATTCAAAAGATTCGTAAAATTCTTTCAGCAAAATTATAAAAACTTGCCGGGTATTGAGAATGTTTGCATACCAGTTACTAAATAATGTAGGTCCTTACAATTCTACATATCTTTCTATTTGTAATGAAGTCAAAAACTGCTCAACAGATTTTCATGCGGTTTTCAACAATGGGTGGATTGCGTCATGAGTAAGGTTTAGTAAAAATTAATCGTGACATAATACACTGAGAGCTGAACCTAGTATTATTATAAAATAACTGGGTGATAGTACTATCATCATTCCTGAATGTAGTATAAGTAATAACCATCTGTCTTATTGAACCAACGTGTAACGCTTAAAAACGTTGTAGGTCACCGCAACGAAATATTTTTTACTCGTTTTTTTTTTCAATTTCTGTGAGTTCGTCGTATTGATAACTAACTCTTCTACCTAGAACAAAAAAAGTTTTATTTTTAAATACATAATGTCACCCACACAGTGGAAATAGCTCCTTTCCTGGCAATTAGAAGGGAAATCAACACATATAACATAAAAACATCGTACTCATTCATCCCAAAGATGCTCAAATTATGTGGATATTATATACTTAGAAATCTAGGACGCAGCAAGATAAATTAATTTCAATCGAATTCGATGCATTTTCTTAAATAACATCACCTAGTAAAACATAGATTTTTAACGTATTTGTGTAGCAAGAAATCGGGTCTTTGCACGGGCGAGCTTTAAGAGTAACATTTCGTTGTGAACGATAAATCTAATGAAAAAGTACTGTTGCAATAAAATTGATGATAAACTTTGTGTGGTGCAAGTTGTCATACGATAGTCCCTAAGGTGGAAGAAAAGGTTTCTTTTATACATTTCAAATTCAAATTCTTTATTTGTTTCATGTACATTTCACTGTTTTTGTACAGCTGTGTGATATATTATTTGAAATTGTTTATAAAACCGTTGACATATATTAATTCATTTCAATTAAAGGCAGTAGAGCCTTGCTGATTTCAGCATGAATGGGCCGGCTCGACCGGGGAAGCACTACCCTCTCACATAAAATCGACGTAATGTAACAGTACCTAAACTGTTGCGTTTCGTTCGGTGATTGAGAGTGCTGGAGGTCCTATCCCCTATTCCTTCTCCCTCAACCCACTCCTCATCCTATCCCTTTTCCCAACCCCAAGGGGTGGCAACGCACTCGTGACTGCTGTGGTGCTGCTTGTGTCCATGGGCGGCGCTAATTGCTTACCATCAGGCGATCCGTCTAGCGTCTGCTCGTTTGCCGCCTATTACCATAAAAAAAATTCAACTTCAAATAAAATAATGTATATGTTAGACTAAACCATGCATCACAAAGTCTTATGTATTTTTAATAAATTAATTTGTGTGGTAGAGCCATGATAACTTGTTGCTTTCACATAAAATACGTTTCGTTCGGTCTTTACTTGATAAATCGCTATTCCTACGCATTAATCAAGAAGGCATATGCTGCAATATAACATAATTTAATCAAGAATTCCAAAGAATTCCGTTCTAATTTGTAGTACATCCTTGTGATAATGCCGTTCATCTCCAGACATAAATAAAAAGACTACGTGCCGACTGAAAACGCGAAGATATGAAAGTTTATTGTGTACATATTGTGTATTAATAGAATAGTCCATGGCTTGTACTCTTGGATGGTTGGTATTTCAGTGAATTTCGTAGTAGGTATTCCATTTTCTGCTTTTGTATGTGTTTGACGCCAACGATGGTGTTGCAATTTATTAGTAGGAATAGGGCCTTTGCTACGGTCTGATGACTCTGAAAACTGCATAGACTTAATATTTTCTATCCCGTTTATAAACTTGCTATGTACTTACTTAAGAAATGCATTTGTAGACAATCTGCTTTTCAATTGATATTATACTTTTAATTACCAATGATTGAATAGCAATATTGTTTGATAGCCAAGTACCTTGCTGAATCCCATAAAATAAAATTTTACTTCTGATTGAATACCGCTTAAAACTCCATAAAATAAATAAACCATCAACATCATCGCTCAATGGTATGTAAAACTATTACACGCAATAAAAGTGATTAAAATTTCACGACTGCAAGTGATCTGTGACACAAATTACGTCTGAACAATAAAACAAAGCTGATGTTCTATAAATGTACGCAGAATATCAAATGTTTTCGGCCATAAATGAAAATGACACCGTAACAGTCCCATTTACACGGAGTTTAAATTAGGTACATGAATTTCTTTCGCAGTAATCGTGATTCTTTCCTGGATAATATCTGTTTATGGCACTGAGATTACAAAGGAGTATACTGTTATTTTGCTTCATAGAACTGAAAGACTAGGCAAAAAGGCGTAGGCATACACGTAAGCTACAATTATGTATGAGATACTATGGCTAAGAACGGTGCAGTTAACATTCACACTGTTTGTTTTGCCTTTTGCGCAAAATAATTCAGTCTCTGGAAGAAATCTGATAGTGAATATTTAGTGTAGAAGCACTTGGTATTCATTTTACAGTCTATTGGAAGAGATATATTTGTAACACCAATGGCGAAGCAGTGGGACTTGGGAGCTTAATCCTTATATGGGTAACTTTTAGGCCTTTACGTCGATGCTTCAAGCTGCAATTTCATTTGAAGGTTTAGGTTTAGGGTTTTATCACAAAAACAACACAAGGCTTGTAGACGTGGACACTCGTTTCTGCCAAGGGAAGAAAATCCTTTTACACCGTAATTGTGTTACCGCCCTCTAAAAACTCCTATACAATTTCCCGCCACTGGCGACGTCAAATCCAGAGACTCGCAAGCCTAAGTAAAATTTCACAAACAAAATCACATAAGGCCTCTAGAACATTATGTAAATAAAACATATTCATTATATTTAAAATCTGAATCAACATAACACTTGATTAGCTCTCACGCACGTAACACATTTATATGAAAAACTCTCAGCACGATTATTTCGTTTCATAGTCATTACATATTCGGGTCGTTGGCAAGCCCACGAAAAAATGTAATCTTCGTTTCTTGTTAATTTCGTTTGTCCAAGTTGGTCGAGCTGCGATTTTAATAATTCTTATATCCGGACATGTTAGGTTTTTTATGTAGAATGTTAATAATAAAATGCTGTGTTTGTGCTCCTGTTTGTGGTGGACTTGGTTTGCGATCGAATGTTAAACTTGTTTTCTATGGTTATAAAAAGCTTGGAGTGGTTGGTGTAGCATTTCGATATAATAATTTAATTCTCTCCTCTTCTAGTATTTTTTTTTATTATTAATACTTTGTGTACAGTCAATAGTAACAAACAGTATTTGTCTCTAAATTTATCCGCTAGCAGACCGCCAGGATTTTTGAAGGTTGAAAGATTTCAATTGTGACATTGCACTAACTTAAAATCATAAATCGATGTTAAACTTTCGCGATTTGCATACATCATATAAAATAAATTAGCGGGACTTAATCGCATCCAATTAAATTATTTAAGGTATAAATACCTATTTGTTTCCGACGTTTCGCTCGTCTTGCACCGAGCGTGGTCGCGGAGAGTCTGATGAGAGCTCAGCGCTGTTTTGTGGAAGTGCGTACTTGGTCTTTATTTAAGTTCGCAATGTCGTTACTCCGAGACACTTCACTAATGACATCTACACACTGTTGAGATTTATTCCAGACTAGATTCCAAGTGTACATCCATCCTCCCGGTTGAAATTGTTATGCTTTTTGATTTTTACCGCTTCACGCACTATCCTGGAGTAAGCCGACATATTAATATGTCGGTTTTTACAGCTTAAAATCATTAGTAGTTTGTTTGCTGACTAACCGTCAAGGGTGTTTCTCAAGGAGGAGTTTAGGCTGAAAGGTGTGTCTGTTTAGGCATTTTCAAGAGAAGTCACGCAATACCACGAAGCGTAACCCTAAAGCCACGTAAAGTAACAGTATAATTATATACTGCTGCGTTTCGTTCGGTGAGTGAGAGTAAAGGAGGATTCGTTCCCTATTCCTGCTCCCGCAACCCGTGTCTTTTATTCACTTTGCTATCTCTAAGTGCGGTAACGCACTTGCGACTCTGGTGTTGCTTTGTCCATAGGCGGTGGTGATTGCTCACCGACAATCCATCTGCTCAATTACACCCTTAAAACATAAAAAACGAAGCATCTGACGAAACATTATAGAACACTCTTATTATTTCTTTCCTACCAATAATATCTCCATCCAAAGGTTGCCTATTACGTGGGACCTAAAAAATCATGGCGAAATGTGGGTGTAATATTACACCTCTGCCTACCCCTTCGGGGACACAGGCGTGAGTGTATAAATAAATAATTAAAATAATAAAAGGTTGCCTGGTAGAAATCGCAGTTAGCGATAAGGCCGCCCTTTGTACTGTATTTATTAAAAAAATCCTCTAAATGTTCTTTATAGTGTACAACAAAGTATAATAAATAAATAAATACACTGATTTCCAGTGAGTAGGTATGTATTTTATATACATGGCCCTAGGCACTAGAAGTGACGTAGCAATGATTCACATATATAATACATACATACATATACTCACACCTTTCTCCCGTAGGGGTAGACAGAGACAACGGAACGCCACTTGCATCTATCTTTATAACCCTCACGCGCTTCCTCTACATATATAAGTATACGTGTTATTGTATAATTCCTGCAGTTAGCAACAGAAATGACCATCAACACGTACATCCAATGTGAAGTCGCTAACATATATTAAAGGCGCTATCTAATCTCACCGGTAGTAAAGCTAGTAACTTATTGATTTTCACGAAATAAACAGTGGCTCGCTCCAAATCCCTGTAATTATGCTTTCCTTGGCTTATTTAGAGGTTTATGTTGCTTCAGATAACGTTCATATTGTTTTTGTTATTAGGAAATCAAGGTGTGCTACTTTAGTGTTATTGTAATCGTAAGCTTTAGAGCTCTAGTAATAATAACGGGATTACGAATGAGGATCTTGTAGGTCTTTTTCATGTTTTCTAATAATAAATGGTTATCTCACGGTTTTAACTACGTTATTTTTCTAATACAGACATGTCTAAATGCTAAGTAGGTAAGTGATTTTCAGTCAAATCCGGTTAGAGTAATAAGCGGACGCTGGGTTGCAACTGCGCTAACGCTAGGAGGATGATGATGTCCAAATGCTTAGTAAATTGGGTTTTCTTTTATCCTTCCTGTTTATGCTATTTTTTTATAGGCTCACGCCTGTATCCCCGGAGGAGTAGACAGAGGTGTAATATTACACCCACATTTCGCCATGAATTTTTAGGTCCTACGTAATAGGGGGCGAGCCTATTGCCGTTACCGGGCACATCACCAGACTCCGTGCTGCTACTGAGAATTCGGAAAAACCCAGTAACACTTTTGCCCGACCCGGGAATTGAACCCGGGACCTCCAATCAGCAGTCGCATACGCTATCCTCTGGACCACGGAGGCAGTGTTTTTGCTAATTAATTAACTATTTTACACACAGAATCCAAATTCCCACGGGATAGAGAAGAAATGGTTAAAAATACATATGCGAGCGTAGCTGCGGGTTTTCTCCAGTATAATGTAAAGTTGATTATGATCAACTAGGTATAAAGCCCAAAGCTAAACATATTAATATGTTCCGGCATTTGCCAAACATCCCATGTGTTCTTATCATTAAGTTATCCGTGTACTTACATAAAAACGGTGTACTCGAATTTTGCTTAAATCTTAGCAAGTCGGGCTTACTTGCGAACTTCGTTAAAAGTTTTAATTATATTTACTTTGCGTTTTTTCGGTTGTGTTTGATCATCGTGATTTGGATGAAGGTATACTCAAAGTTATGATTTATGATATCTTTTATATTACTGATAGTGTTGTTAGAAATATACCTACCTTAAGGTAGGCAGAACAGCATACGTATGTAAATATATGGATTTATATGATTGGCATGAAGACATCTCAATCAGACGATGTTTTTTTAATTATCTCAAGCCCTGTTCTTAGACACGTCCTACGTTTCCATCACGTTATGAGAATTTTCAAGTGACTCTAGAATATACCGTTAGATTCTATAAACTTTTTTTATGTTTTCAATTGTCGTGGTAGCATTATACCAATTATTGCTTTAAACATTTCGACTATCTGAGGTCTTCATGTCAACCGTAATCGTAACGTGTTCTCCCAGGCGCGAAGCAAGCCACAATTAACCATTTAAGATGCAGATAACCTCGAAAAGTCAGTGTTGCGTGTTATAAGTAGGCACTGGTATTTCTTCTGGCCTTTTACGTAGCAGTCTATTAATTGGCTTCTCCACTGAGGTATCGGTGGTCTATCTGATTTATTGTATATATTAATTTGACCGCCCTGAATATTTCATTTATTTATTTTCATTGACTCACGCCTGTATCCTGAAAGAAGTAAGCAGTGGTGTTTTATTACATCCACATTTCACCATGTTAAGAATTTGTAGGTCTCACTAAATAGGGAGCGAGCCTATTGCTGTTACCGGGCACTTTGCTAGACTTTGTGCTGCCATGCTAACTGAGAATTCGGAAAAAACTCGATAACACTTTTGCCCGGCCGAACCGACCCCCCGATCAGAAGACGCATACATTTTCCACTGGACCACGGAGGCAGTCATTTTCTAAAATTCTGCAAGATCTTTTTATTGTTATTAATGTAAGTAGGTACTAAATATGCCTTTATTTAAAATATGTCATTATTTAAGCCAAGACGCACCTGATCATGAACTCTTAAGTCTCATGTCGAACTAATTCTCAAACCTAATTAGAGGCACAAGAACTACATAAAGTAAAGCTCCCTGAGGATTAATTATCAATACTAGCATTTACCTGTGGTTTTGCCTATAATAACTAATTAGAAACTTAATTTGGGCTATAATATTTCTACTAATAATAGATCTAATTATTACTGATAATAGAGATAAATAAGTATATTACCAAAACTGTTAGTTTAGTTTCCTTTTCCTGTTTTTTTAGTTTCCTTATGATTGCATCAATTATTCACGTTACGAATTGCTGACATTCTGAATTTACCAGAACTTGTAAGTAGTTATAAATCGTTTTATTTTAGAAGACAATTTTGATGATTGATATCAGCTCATTTTTCGATTATGCACACTATAAAGTGATATTTTTTATATTATTACGAAATAGATTAGCCATCTTTTGATTAATCAAAATATGCATTATTTGCATAGCGATAACTAACAAATTAATACGCACATAACTCCGAAATTTCATTGGCGCGCACCAATGACTTTTCGGAGTTATATGCGTATTAAATTGTTCACTTGCTAAGCGGTGAAGGAAAACATCGTGAGGAAACCTGCATGTCTGAGAGTTCTCCATAATGTTCTCGAAAGACATGTGAAGTCTGCCAACCCGCGCTAGGCCAGCGTGGTGGACTATGGCCTTACCCTTCTCATAGTGAGAAATGGCCCGTGCCCAGCAGTGGGACAGTTAAATACAGGGCTGATGAAGATGATGATTTTTATCATTCAAATTATACTAAAATATCCTCTTTATCGTATTAAAATATTCTGTATGTACATGTTTACAAACATGAAGGAGTAATGTACCAATGTAGGTACGTATAACCAATTTGCACTACGAGTGAAGCATGCAACGTAAATGCGCTAAATTAATCTCAATCGTCCGCGTCCTGTTTCTTTCTAGCAAAATGTTCTAGATTCTGACTTGATTGAAAAAGGGCCCGGTAAAGTAAGATCTAATTTTATATACACATTCAGGCATATATATAATACCTAACTTTGATTTAAAGGTTCTTATGCTTCTAAAGTATGAGCCATGCTTTAGAAGCTTTAAATCAAGCAGATTATGACGGCCACCGACAAACTTGTTTCTATACGTATGCCCGGATAAATTAAATTTTACCGCATTTCTATACATAGCCTAAAAACAATACTTCTAAGTTAACCTAATTTTCATTAAAACAATTTAATTATAAAGCCCCTCGGGCACCACAATAAAAATAATGGAAACCCCTTTCAGAAATTCAAACATTCAAAATTAAACGGAACTACATCGAATGCATTTTATGAAAATTAAAAAATTCTCCCTTGATAACGTATTTCGTGGCATGCAAACTGAAAATAAAACGAACATTCCTAAATTACAAAGAAATCATTAAGTGTATATCATTCATTCAAACAAAGGGTTCGCTTAAAATAGGTACCCAATTTCCTTGACTCCACAAACAAAAAATTACTCTGGGCAGTGTCATTTCATTCCAATTGAAAGAAGGATACGCGAGATAACGATTTAAAAGGAATCCTCCCGCTTTAACTTTTGTCTGAAATATTAACACTTCATTTAATTTCTTTGAAAGAACCGTATAATGCAGCAAAATGAATTGGAAATTAAAACACAAGCGGCTGCTTGCACCTCGAGTTGAATAAAAGTTGTTAAGAATATAATATGAAGCGTAATAAGATAAAGTAAAAAAGATTTCTATCAAATAAAAAGCGATAGTGGAGGTATGAAAGGATTTGAAATAAATTTATTGCATGCATTGCATTTTTTATACTAACTCAAGAAAACAAGCTGTTTTAGAACGAAGAAGATTTTCGTTCGTTCTTTTACCAAAATGTAGTTTGAACTTGGGTCTGATGAGAAAAACTACAAACACATCTCAGTAGCTATGATTGCAAGACTAAATACCAATGAATAATAAAAAAGGTATGTGTGCCCTTTGCAGACTCAGTCAGTCAGGTCAATTATATAACGTTTTGTATGTCGTCCTACTCTCGACACAAAGACACGTAAATCTCGTTTTTTACTTCTAGTAGGTAGTGGAAACACAGTTACGATATTCGCTCCTGGCACGGCAGTGGACTGCGTCTACTAAAGCTGCTGTTGACAGCTGCGCTTCTTCTCTCAGCCAATTAACGGCAAGTACTTACTAGCCAAAGCAAGTATAACCCGTCAAAACATCGGTCGGCCAGTAGGTGAAAACGCCGGACGCCTTTCTAGCCACTAACCCAAAAAGGGTCTTACCGCTAATATAATAGGTAATACCGCACAATAATTTGTGGCGTACCCCGCGTAAATTGCGGATAGCATAACCCTTGCGAACCGATAAATTTATCTTAAAACCTTGGAGTCATATGAGCGGAATAAACTTAAATTTATTCGTACCGCTAATCCTAGATGCCATAATTAATTACTGTTAGTATTAATTTGTTTAAGATCATAAATAAACTTCTATACATGTCATGTCTGCATCCGCGGTCCAATGAATAGCGTATGCGTCTCCTGGTCAGGTGGTCTCAGGTTCAATTCGCGGGTCAGGTGAAAGTGTTACTTGGTCTTTCCGAACTCTTAGTTGCAGCACGGTGTGTGAAAAAAGTGCCCGGTAACTGCAAACGTTCAGCTCAGTTCAGCTACAAATTCATAATTTGCCGAAATTTTGGTGTAATGTTACACCTCTTCCTTATCCATCGAGAATACAGGCATCAGTATATAGTATAAACAATTATACACACATATATTCACACATACACACATGGAACGCTCGTACAACTAAAAACAAGCTCGTTTTCTGTATGGACAGAGCCTTATAAAGGGTTAACATTCGATTTATGTGATCTGTTTCATTATTTAAACAAAGATAAAAAGATCTGTCATTGTTGGAAGTTACGAAATTGCGTTCATGTACTTTAAACAGCAAAGTAAAAGTTGCTGTAACAAGTCTATAACTGATTGATGTTCCAAACTTGAAAGTACATCGATCAAAGTGCGTGTTAACATTTACTGAACCCCATTGGGTTAAACCCGAGGAGGTTCACGGTATAGCATGCTAATATGCGTAGCTGTACTGTTACGAGACGTAGACGACCATTGCAGTGGTTGTAGCAAAAAAAACGGTCCACGGAAAGATGACGGTATCATAAAACTTGCAGAGACAAGAAAGCGACATCGATGTATTTTTTTAAAGCAGTAAGGTGACTGTCCACTTGATGGTAAACAGCTACCGCCGCCCATAGAATTTAGCCATGACAGAGACACAACCAGGTCGCTGCGTACATTGAGGCATAAGGCGTTAAGTCTACCTTGCCCAGTAAGTTTACTAGCTACAGTACATTCAAAACGTAACACAGTACTACTTAATTGTTGGTGGCAGAATAACTGATACACCGGTGGTGTCTTCCTAGACGGCCCCCACAATGAGAAAAATCCTTGTATTACAGAATAACAAGTCTGTAAAGAATACAATTTTGTAAAGAGCTTCTTAACTTCGTAATACTCGAATGAAATCTAATTCTATTAACCATTTTGCCTTTGTCACCATAATTGTCACGAAATTCAATGAGATCGGAAGCTGAATATAAAGACGATAGCTAATATTTTTCATATCTTTCACCAAATTCGTGAAACGACGTTGTCAAATTTCTATAAAAAACTGGTAATTCTGTTGCGTTGACAACGTATAAGATCTAGATATAAAAAGTTTGAAAAGTGTTGCCTTTTCTAAAATTGTCTTGCAAAATTAAAGCTCGCAATGAATAATATTACTAAAATACAAAAACACAAGGATGAATTATTGCAATTTTTTTTGTTTGTATTCGACAGATTTTCGATGCAAAAATATTAAAAAATGCTACATTTTTGGTGTTATGATAAAATTTAAATACCTATTACTTGACATAAAATAAACTTGTCCTCAATAGTTCATTTTTAGGGTTCCGTAGTCCACAAGGAACCCTTATAGTTTCGTCATGTCCGTCCGTCTGTCCGTCCGCAGCCTAGCTCAAAGACGCCTGGTGCTAGAAAGGTGATATTTGACATGAATATAGACATATAATATTGCAACAAAACTGTAGAATAAAATTTAGGAAAATATTTTTTTAAGGGTATCTCCCCTACATATATAGTGGGGTTGAATTTATTTTTGGTTGAGTACCCCATCATGTGGGGTATCATTGGATAGGTTTTAAAAAATATTATTAGTTTGCTCAAATCATTTTTCGATCAAGTGATTGGTTTGTCAAATATCAAGCTTTGAAGTGAAAAAAATTGTTAGAATCAAGTGTCCCGCCGCCGCCCCCCTCTGCCGGCTAAAGTATTAAATTGGAAGAGGTGAAAAAAATCACAAATGTAGTACATATGACGAATTTAAAAGGAAAACTATCACGGCTAAGTAATCATAACTAGTTTATGAGTAATCGTCGTTTAACTTATTAATACCTATTTCTGTGAGTTTACATTGGGAGCGCTGGCTTAATCTTAAAGATATACGTACTTTGGGGTACAATGTGGTCCCGTTTTTAGTCCCATGTAAAACAGAAGTTATTATCAATAATGGCCATTATGGGCAACTACGGAGCCCTACATTACGCATGGCCCGACACGCACTTGGCCGGTTTTAATAATACAATCATCTATTCATATCTGCAGTCAAAAACCTAGACATTTCAATCTAAATATATTATTATCTATTTCTGAATAGACATGTTAAGATCGAAACGTCTCACACATGATAAAATACGCTGAATTCTCAACGAGTTTAACGGCTAGTTGCAAAGGCGACATCTGTGTGCAATCTGACTACATACATGGTACAACTATCCAGCTAATAGCTAAGTTGCAGTAATGTATCCTATACGAAACACGTTTCACTGTTATTGATAAGTTTACTTCAGCAAACCACTTATAGAACAGCTTAAAGTCTCTCATTATGTAGATAAATCTTAAAGTTCTTCACCACACCTGGTTTATTTTATTTCGAAAATAAACTAAAATTGACCAATCTACCGTTCAGCTGATTGATTTTAAAACATATTTTAGAAATGATTTCATCAGATGGATGGTACCTATCTCATTCTTATAGATACTTTCAGTGTGTTTTGAGTAACAGCTTCAAGGCATAAAGTAATCTGGAGGTTAGTTAATTATTCTGTTTCTCTTTTTTGGTAACTTGATCTTTTAAACCACTGATAGCTTACCGGAAACATCTACAGACGAGATTCTCTCTTATGTCTCTAATTTTATTCCATTGGCTCCAATAACTTTTCGAAGTGATGTGCGTGTTATATTGTTAATTATAGCATGCATACCGGTGTATAGTCTGAGAATTCTTCAGAATGTTCTCGAAAGACCTGTGAAGTCTTCCAACTTGCACTTGGTCTGGCGTGGGAGACTGTTGCCTAACCATTCTCATAGTGAAAGAGGCGTACTTAGGCACTGCTGAGCTCACTTTTGCTCACTATGAGAATTTAGATACTGAGCTGAATTTATTATTTTTATTTTAACCTCGTATTATTACCATACGTCAATACATGACAACTTGATATCAAGTTCGACATAGCTTATAGGAAATTATCTCAAAAACGCCTTTCCCTTCAACGAGTACGAACCTAATCTCGGCAACTATGTATAACCCCAAGCAACACTTTATTTACACAGTAACTACGTCATGCTACCCACTATATTGGAATAGTGAATCATAATATAAACAAAGCCTACTGCTTCCCTGGGGGATTTCGGTACGCAAATTATGTAATCCTTGAAAAATGTCTGTACAAACAAACTATATACTTTTTGTAAATTTTGTTCGAATTTGATGATATTCCTAAGGGACAGTTGTATTGGTTTGGATTAGAAATTGATTAAATTAGAGACCAAATAAACTTGTCAATTTTAAGATTAGGGGCTAATACATGGTACCTTAAATAATACTTTTATCATGATAAGGAATATTAAACAAGATATGATAATGCTTTAATTTTAATATTAAATTCTTCCTTTTATTTAAAAAGTGAACTCATACACTAGGGATAAATCCTCTGTCGCTGTGGATTTTTACGTAGCATACAACCATCATACAAACAATACACACAAAGATCATCCAGACTAATTTGTGGTTGTGGTTTCTTATGAGGATCAAACCAGTGACACTTGGCACACTGGCAAGCGACGAGATGACCACTTAAGGCCGGTATAGCGAAGCGAAACACAGCGCAGTATTTTTTCACTGTCAATTTATTATCGGCTTTCTCTTATTTTAAATCATGTCTATAATCAATCAACAGAACAATACTTACAAGATGCACACACAAACAACTAAGTACATATTATGTGATAATTGATTTATGACGATTTGAAAATGAGAACAATGTCGAATCATATAGTTTTACAGTAAAGAATGCTCTTCGTTGTCCTTCGCTATACTTATGTGCGCTGGCGCATGCACATACTATCAATATTTTTTTTCCTCATAAGAGAAAAAGCTTTTCTCAGAAACTGTTCAACTGCACACATGTCTGATGGGTATGCCGCATAAGTATGAAGCGTAATGTTCAAAATTTTAATGTGTGACGGGACTAGTACGAGCTCTCAAACTTAGCACCTTAAGTCCAACAGGTTAGTAGTTTTTATAGAATTTAATGTTGCAAGTTCTTGGATATTCGTTGGATATTTTGATAGTTGGCGCCGTAAGTCGTAAACTATTAAGAACTTTGCACTAAGCGTTGTTGGTTTTTGATATAACGGTTGTATAGAGATTTCGTGATTAATATAATCTTATTGTTTTCACTTTACAGGAGAATAAGGTAATCTAGGCAAACAATCAAATCAATGAAAAAGGTAATCTATCATAAGTTGTATCATCGCCTAAATAGAAAAAGTTACAGTTAGACAGAGGGAAAAGTAGAAATTAATTGATTATTTTTTTGTATTCAACGTTACTGAGTTTGTTCAAGGAGTAATAAAAGCATTGCTACATATTTTCAATTAAATTATCGTGTATTCGTTAATAAATGTTATTACTAGAAGAAAAAGAGAGGGTTATTAGAAGAGTTTCTAGAACACTACGTTATATTGATAGAAGTTCTGTTGTATTTTAGCCAAATTAAATTTCATTTAGACTGCTTATCTATTGTTTTCTTTTATACATCTATATTGAAATATAAGAACAGAAAATTCAGTGTTTCTTTTTTTTTTTTTTTTAAAAGACAACTCCCGCATTAGGACTTAATCCTGTGTCGCGGGGGACTTTACAAACATACAACTAACGGACACGATAAACACCCAGACTCGAAACAACAATTTATGGATTACACAAAGTGTTGTCTCGTGTGGGAATCGAACCCACAACACTCGGCGCAGTGTCAAGCGGCGAGGCGGCCGCTTAAACCACTACGCCAACCGTGCAGTCGTTTCTATATTTATGTGATTTAGTTTTGCGCAATGTCACCTTGTATTGTCTGGAATTGTGTGTTAGTTTGAGACAGAAAATATTTTGTTAGTTGATAAAAGACAAAAGCAGAATTAGAGCCATTATTTCTTTATTTAATTGCTTGTAAAATGTACTTAACTAATAAAAACACTAGGTTACTAACGAAAGTAATTGTTTAAACTTAGGTTTTGTTTCCAGACCATGAGAACTAGTACGTACAATATTAAACCAACGTAGTATAAATTTAGAGTAGGTACCCAAATGCGAAACAGTTTTTAAAGTAAAATGATGCCGATACAAATGATCAAAGATAAAATGAGCTCTTTTAAGTTTAGATCATATTTCACAAGGCGCTTCACGAAAACCTCTTGTTGAAGGCTGGTGCGCGGATGCTGCAAATGGCCAGTCCCAGCAATAAATCGAGCGTAATTTTAACACGTCTCCCTTCAGCAAAACTTCTAGAAGCGATATATACGAATTTAAAATTTGATGAAATATGTTAAGCGTTATTAATTCGAATGTTTCAATTTGCCTTTCAATACATTTGCAAATGCGAACATGTGGGGTTTGAGTGTTATAGGCAAAATATTTTGGGACCTGAATCGTAATTAAAATGGTATAACCTTTAAAATGGATATAGTATGCTAGAAGGAATGCAATTTGTAATAACACAAGCTGAGTTAATAAATACAAGGTCTATAATAAACTTATTTTACCATCGTGGACATTGAATTCATATATTATTTTATCAGTTCTAGTTAATGGCAGTACTATAAGTATGACCGGTTTCTAAGAAGTTTACCGACAGGTAAATAGTCCAAAAGCCATTATAAGCTAGGCTTCAATCTATGAACGATTATTTTCTCGCAGAAGTTCACAAGCTGACTAGAATTCCAACAGCTTGCAGTGAATAAAACTATTAAGCTATCAATTTTCCATTTTGCTTTAACAGTAAATGCAATTGCAGTTATTTTCTCAGTTGAAAAGTATGTTCTAGCTACTACATAGCTCTAATAACCAACACACATCAAATTTTTTTAAATTTTACTACGTTTTAAAACAACACGTTAAGTATCTTATTCAAACGTATCTTATTGTCACACGTGTTATGCAAAACAGTCAATTGTGAGTAAAAAGTTTCGATAAACTTCGTGTTGAATTCATGATATTATACATATTTCATTTGATTTCAGATCGGGATCCAATCTGACTAATGCATTATTTGAAATCCGCCCAAAAACTCACGCGTTGTTTCGTGTTTTTTTTTTTTTTTGCCGACGAAGATAGTAGCGTGCTTGATGATTGTGACGTAAGTTGTAATCCTAACTCATAAGCAGAGCTGTTTTGTCTTGATAGTACAGAAGAAATGCTAAACTTGTTAATGAAGGCACTCTGCCTACGGGGAGAAGAGAGAGGAAAGAAGGAACAAGCTCGTGATTTCAGAGAAATGCAACAAATTTGATGCGAGTCGAGATAATCTTTATAACTGTTGTGATTTGATCTTTGTAAATTCCGGAATCTTTGTGAAAGAGTAGTCGATAAAGCAACAAACATCTAGACTCATAATATCAATATGATTACCAAAAAAAGCATTGCCTCCAGTAGATATGGAACCCTGAAAACAAGAGCAAGCTATGCGGCCACTTACAAAGCGAAGCCATCTGTACAATGATATGATTTAGCATAAGAGGAGCACCTTCCATTGTTTTATAAGGACATACCTTCATAATAATATTCATAATTATAATAGGTAGTATTATGCCTTTATAAAAATACTATCAAACTACTAAAATATCCCAAAAACGCAAGCACTTCCAATATTCCTATTTATTAAAAAATGCTGTTTCAAAATTAACACGTAATATTATAAAAGAAGCAATTGCGTTAATTCGAATAAACATTTGAATATTATTGTAGAAGCAAATAACATTATCCACGGCTGAATAACCTGAAATAGTAAGTTCATAGTAATATATAATCTTAATATATAAAATCCTTGCGTTACTGACTGACTGACAGACACGCTGCAGCCGAAACTATTGGACGCAGGAAGCTGAAATTTGGCATGTATGTTCCTTGGGGACCGTAGGGGTGCACTAAGAAAGGATTTCTCGAAATTCCCACGGGATCGGCCAAAACAGGTAAATTAAAAAAAATGCAGGCGTAGCTGCTGGCGTCCTCTAGTATATCATATTATTATTATCGACAAAGTTGTAGTTTGACGCGGGCACTTAGGCCATGTCGGTGGTATCGGTTGGTTTGAAAACCTAAAATACAAAAATAAAATATGATAATTAAACGATTGAACCACTAAAATACCATAAAGATGAATTTGCGGTTCTATTTATTAAATAAACTAAATTACTGTATCAAAATTAACACGTAATATTATTAAGAAAACAATGGAGCGTTAACTTGAATAATATTAAATTGTTAACAATTCAATATTATTATAGAAGCAAGTAAAATAATCCATGCCTGAATAAATACATAATTTTTATTCAAGAATAATAATCGAATACCGTGTGGTTGACGGTATAGAATGCCGTGTGGTTGACGGCATAGAATACAAGTGTCACCACCCCCTATCTTCCCGTGGGTGTCGTAAGAGGCGACTAAGGGATAACACGATGCAAATACCATCTTTGCGTAGAGACGGAAAACTCAAACCCTATACGACTACCTCGTTTTTCTGTCACGAAATTCTCAGTAGCAGCACGGAGTCTGGAAATGTGCCCGGTACGGCAATAGGCTCGCCCCTTATTACGTGGGACTAAAGTATATCTGGCGAAAAGTGGGTGTAGAAATACACCTCTGCCTACCCCTTCGGGGATAAAAGGCGTGACGTTATGAATGAATGAATGAATGAATAATAATCGATTATTATTGCGGACTGACCCTCCGTTTTCAAATAAATCCTTAGAGCGTAATTATAAGAATTGGTTTGCCAAAATATTGTATTGCGTTATTAATTTCGTAGCAGAAGTATAATTTTAAAGAAGTGGTTTTGAGTTCGATAATGGAGCTCATCATCTTGTTTGTGAAAGTACTCTAAATTATTTTTCTAATTTTATACATAGGTATCTTATTCTCTTTAGAACCTCAGAGTTCGGCAATAATTGTTGAAGAAATGCAATTTTCCTTAATATTCAGTCAAGCGTGCATGTGTTAGTTTGTGTGTTTGCATAGGTATGTTATAATTATTGTTCGTATTTTGTGTGATTCAACTTCCTGCTTTATAGAACAACAAGGATGGTCGCTTTTACTTCAATTTGACAGTAATTATGCTGTCGCATTGAAATAAATAGCTACCGTATTTAAATAATATCTTTAAACTTCGAATTAAGTTTTGTATTATTTTGCAATAGGTATTAGTACTTATATTGTCCTAGGGTCCAATACGTAAGTAATAAGTAGATAAACAAAATCAGTCTCTCTATTTTTAATTTCTAGAGCAGTAACAGAAACTTATGTATACTTTTTCCAAATAAAGAAGATAAGATATCTGCTAAAGCAGAAAGTCGCAAAACTTGCTAACGGTTGAGACGCACGAATAAACTTTATTAGAGTCCCTCCGTCGTCGAAATTTGCATGAGAAAATGAACGTGAGTGTCAAGTTTCTCGATCGGCAAACGTGAACACGTTGGCAATGTTATTTTGTTTGTCTCACGATCTATTTAGGAGCAATACATACAGATAGAGCAGACGGCGTTTTGTTATCCTTGTCGCGTTTTGGGCAAAATATATGGTTGTAATATGAAATAGCATACTAAGGTACATACTCGGTATTGTCTTATGCCTATGCAAATGTTACAAATAGAAATGAGAACATGATTAAAAGATAATCGATTTTAAACTTTCGCAATTTGTATACATCATACAATCAACAAATGTAAACCCCGCCGCAGTAACACAGCTCATCAGTGTGTAGACGTCATAAGTGTTGTGTCGACGTACCGACAGTTCGGATAAAAATAAAAATAAAAAACAAGTGAGGGTAGCTGCCGGAACCCGCGCTTCACAAGGACGACGCTGAGATGACATCAGTCCTGCCGTGACCATGGCTGTTGTAAGGCGGCCGAAACTTCGGTAAAACAGAGGTATTTATATCTTCAATTAATTAAATAAAGAAAAATATATTAAAGTTCGAAATCACTGCAATAGGGTGAGTAGGGATGCACAAAGCCAGCACATTCACAACTCCGTACAAAACGGTGATCCATCTAAAGTATGGAAATTTCTTAAATCACCTGGGGTTGGAAAGCAACGGCAAAATACCTACTGCTCCTAATACAATCGATATTAACATGCTTAACCAGCACTTCTCTGTTTCGTCTGATTATGATAGGACAACAAAAAAGAACACCCTAAATTATCTTTCATCACTTCCAACTCCTGATTATAGTCCATTTGTCTTTAGTCAATTTACTGAATGTGGTGTTAAGAAGAGTATCTTATCTATAACATCCAACGCAGTTGGCAGTGATGGTATCACCCGTAATATGATCCTTCCAATCCTTGATGAAATCCTACCTATCATTTCCCACATCCTTAATTTCTCCATATCCAGTGGCATTTTCCTAACTGCTTGGAAAAATGCTCAAATCATTCCTTTGCCTAAGAAACCTAATCCTGAATCCTTGTCAGAATATCGTCCCATATCCATATTACCTTTCATTTCCAAAGTTCTTGAACGCCTTTTCCACAACCAACTCAACACATTCCTTTCTAAAAATAATATCCTTAATCCTTTCCAATCCGGCTTCCATTCTGGTCATAGTACCACTACCACCCTTGTCAATATTACGGATGATATCAGATCGGGCATGGAAGATGGTAAATTCACAGTGCTCTGTTTATTAGACTTCAGTAATGCTTTCAATACCGTAGATTTTGATGTTCTCCTTACCTGATTAGGCCCTCTTAACATATCTCCATCAGTGATCGACTGGTTTCGTAGGTACCTGTTTGATCGCCGACAACGAATCGGGCTAGATGACACCTATTCTACTTGGTGTGACAACTCTGCCGGCGTACCACAGGGTGGCGTTCTATCTCCTTTGCGCTTCTCAATTTTTGTAAATAATATCTCCAAACATTTTTCTTCTTCCTAAAACCTGTATGCAGATGATATGCAGATTTATTGACAAATCAAGCCTGAAAGCCTGTCTCAAGGTATTACAATAATAAATAATGAACTGGATCAAATTTGTGACTGGACAAAAAGGTTTGGACTCAGGGTTAATCCTACAAAGACTCAGGTTATTTTGGTTGGTAGTTCCAGAAAGATCGACTGGTCAATGATTCCCCTTGTATCTTTTGATGGTATTCCAATTCCTTTCAGCGACAAAGTAAAGAACTTGCGGATATACATAGACCAAACACACTCTTGGAGCTTTCAACTGCAAAGTACTAATCGGAAACTCTTTGCAGCTGCCGCATCGCTAAGAAGATTGTGAAATTTTCCTCCAATTGCTACTAAAGTTGCGCTTGTGCAGTCTATCCTTCTTCCTATTCTTGACTATGCCGATGCCAGCTATCTAGATCTTAATGAGGACCAGCTAAACAAGCTTGAGTGACTCCAAACCTTTTGTATACGGTTCATATTTGGTTTACGCAAATATGACCACGTTTCCGAATTTCAAAACAAGCTCAAATGGCTACCCATCCTCCTTCGGAATACTCATATTCTCTGTTTCTTGTATAATATTCTGTTTAATCCTTCATATCCCTTATATCTCAAGAATAGATTCGTCTATCTGCATGACACACATTCTAAGTGCTTGAGATCATCGGAAAATCTAACAAAAAAAAATTAAAACATTCCAGTGATATCTTCTATTTTATAGTATATATATATATATATATGTTTGAAATAGAATTAGTTTTTGTTATAGGTCAAATCGATTAGATCGATTGAGTAACGTTTTGTTTGGTCTGTTGAAAATTTCTGACAATGGTCACACTGAACTGTCAGTTCCGTTCTTGCCTTGAAAAATTACCACGTTGTCGTCTCGTACGTAAAATATTGCCTTTTGAATTAACGCGAATTGAATTAACTTGTATAATTGAACTAAATTGAGTAAACCGTCTTGAATGCCACCTGATCAAGTGCTGGCAACGGTAAATTGTGATAAAAGACATTGTGAACTATTGATTGACATAAATTGATCGCCCCTTTGAAAGCACATAAACCAACTTCGCGAATTTGTATTGTGAATTCTTACCCTGCCGCCTCTGGTTTGCCCGGCAAAAGTTGAGTTGAACATTGACATTTATAAAACTGAATTGTGATTTGTGAATCCTGTGAACGTGCATCGTGCCCTCGTACCAACGGAGAGGACATCAAGGTGGAAGGAACAGCTAAGTGGATAATTCATTTAATCTATCGTGGCCACCTTAGTTTTGTTTGTTTTTCCCTAACTTAGTTCCACTCCTGGCATCAGTAAAAGTTTATAAGACATTTTATTAATATTAGGTGTAGTTAGGATTATAATTCATCGCTGTGCAACGCAGTGCATTGTGTTTGGATCCTTGTCTATCGTAGTCAGGTAGATGTATTACACCTTCCACTGCAACTCTGTTCCGAAAATCCCTACCTGGCTACGGTAATTCCACACAAAATTTTGGTAGCAGAGCGTGGTTGTATTTAGCCGCTGTTGCATTACTGAGTACAAACCTCAGATTGGTATAAGCTTGTATCTTATCACCTTGAAGACAGTATTGTAGTGTTTGTCAAGTCAATTATTGTCTAAAATACATAATATTAATTGTTTAAGTTGACCTACATAACTTGAAACACATTGTCATACATAACCTCAATCAGTAACTGTTTGATTTAAATTGTTGAAATCTAGCATAGATTTGTTGCTGTTACTATTAATAAGTCAGTTTGTTTGGATACATAACAGCTGTATGTATCAATAAATTTAGTAAATTTAGTTTATTGCATATATTCATAAACATTATAATAACCAACTTGACCTTGCCACTTGGCCGGGTCACATAAATAAACTTTGTTTTGTTATAATATAGATAATATTGCTAGGTAACACATATTCTGTGCTTACTTACTATTGTATATCTCAAATAACACAGCCAGTCTGTCTGTTGCAAATAATTCATTAATTAATTTGAAGTTTCAACTTTTAATTTGTTATAAGTTACAACTTTGATAACTTTTGTGTTTGTTTCAATATATTGAAACTATTAATTTTGTTGGACAGTGGATACCTGTCACTTGCTTGTACTAACAGTAAACAGGCTAATACTTTGTTGGTTTCAAAGAATTAAGAAAAATTAAGTTTTGATTGTTAATATTATTTTACACTTGTCCGGGCTCTTTTGAATTTTGATTATGTCAGCTATCAAGGACTTGCGTGCGGCTGCTGGTGCTACTGCATCAGATTTGCGCTGGTTTGCCTCGGCCAGTGCCTTAGTGAACCGGCCTGATCGCCAGCAGGCCTTACTACAAAGGTACGAGCGGATTGACGATCGCCTGGCAAGTGTGGAACAGCAATTCCGCACTTTCAGCGCTTGCTGTCTCGAAGTGTCAGTCAACGATTTCACCGCTGACCAGCGAAATAAGGTCAGCGAAGACTATGCCCAGGTCTTAGACCTGTATGATGCTGTCTCCAATAGTGCGAGACAACTAGTTGCCGATGGGGAAGGGCAACCCGGCCTGAAGCAGGAGCTTCCTAGGTCAGCACCGGGGCTGGTGAGTAGGCTCCCTACTTTGGACCTCCCCCATTTTGATGGCTGCCTAGGAAGCTACCTGGGCTTCGTTAATTTGTTCGACAGCCTGGTCAATGATAGGGCTGACCTTCGGCCAGCACAAAAATTGGCATATTGAATGTCGGTTCTGGATGGGGAGGCTAAGGGCCTCATTCAGCATCTGCCCGTGTCTGACGAGGCGTACCAGACGGCTCGGGACCTAATCACCCGTAGGTACCATAATAAGCGTGGCCTCGCCGACACGCACATCGAGCAGATTTTGGGTTTGCCGATGCTCACCCGGGTCTCTGGGTTGCGCACCCAACTTTTGAACCCGCTCTTGGTGGCCATCAACGCACTTAAGTGCCTTGACCTGCCCGTGGACCAATGGTCCTATCTATTGGTGCACATTGTCCTTAAAAAGCTGCCTGCCGACCTGAGGTCGCGTTTTGAACAGCGCTTTGGTGGGGATAGCGCGACCCATCTGCCCCCATTTGCTGACCTGGAGAAGTTCCTGGAGGATGAGTGCCGGGTCTTGGACAACTCCGGTGGTGACACGCCGGTTAAGTCGCAGCCGCCCAAGGTCAAGGAGCAGGCTCGCGTTCACACCCGAGCCAATGTTGACCGGCGCCCTCCTCGCTTTGCGGTCACGCAGAGCCTAGCGGAGTGCTCCTACTGCAAGGTCACGGGGCACAGAACGGCCAGTTGTAGGGCATTCTTGGACCTACATGTCGCCTCTCGTAGGCGCATCGCGAATGCCCGCCGCCTTTGCTTCTCTTGTTTGGGGTCCCACTACCAGCGAGACTGCCCAAATTCTCGCCCCTGTCCTCACTGTGGAGGACAGCATTTGGACATTCTCTTTTTGAATGCCAGAGAGGTTGGCCGCTTGTCCATCCAGCCGAGCCGCGCACGGGCGGGTGTTTTGAAGGTGGCAGCCGAGGCTCACCGGCGCGTAGCCGAGAGTCGCCTCGCTCAATTGATCGCCACTCGCCCCGCTTGGAGAAACGTAGCGTGCGCACGCCTCCTCTCTCTCGCGCACCTGAATGTGCTGTTCAGCGTCACCAGCACCATGACTGCTGCCTCAGGTATTCTCCTCCTTTGGCGGAGCGTCTCCGCCTTGACTCGCGCCCACCTCGTTTTGGGCGGGTGCGTCACTATGACCCCCCACAGATGGCGCGCGGATTGAGTCATTGCGCTTTTGAGGACTTCAAGCCGCACCCTCATTTTGACTTGCCTGGTCCTGGCCAACGGTCGCCGCCCAGGCAACAATAGGTCATTGATCCCTGCCCTATAACGCCAACCTCCCCCATTGAGACCGTTATCCTACCAACGGTTGCTGTTAGGGTCTGGGGACCCACGGGGACCTCTGTTGTTGTCCGTGCTATATTGGACACAGGTTCACAAGGTTGCATTGTTTCCACTTATTTGGGTAGGGCAGGTTATTTGGGTTAATTAAATTTGGGCTCTTTTCCAAATTGTATAGGGGCATAGGGGACGTAGCCTCTAATGTTGAAGGGCAAGTTAAGGTTTTGTTTGGCCCTGTTGAATCTTCACACCCGAGGATTAGAACCTCGGCTATTGTGCTGAAGAATATTTTGGGCATGCATCCACAGAAACAGCTACCTGCTGCTGTGGTGAATTTGACATCGGGATTGGAACTGGCAGACCCCAAATTTGACACACCGGGACAAATCGACTTGTTGATTGGCTCTGATGTCCTCGTTGGAATTTTGATTGGTGGGAAACGGGTCTTGGTGCCAAATGGTTTGACTGCCATCCCGACCATATTTGGATTTGCTTTGATGGGTCCTGTACCTAGGGACCCCCCTCCACCCGAACTTGATAATTTGTTGGCTGTAGGCTCTGCTCTCTCTCTGATGCAGTTCAGAGGTTTTGGGAGGTAGAGGAGCCGCCTCAAGCTGCCCGTTTGAATCCAGAACATGAGGAGTGCGAGCTGTTCTTCCAGAACAACACTGGTCGACTCCGTTCTGGTCGGATTATTAAGAGGCTACCCTTCCTGTCTGTTCGGCCTCCGCTTGGTGAGTCACGACCTTTAGCCGAAAAGAGGTTGTTGGCCATGGAGCGCTGCATGGGTCGTGATCCGGAGCTCAGACAGAAGTACATTGAGTTCATGAGGGAATATGAACAGTTGAGACACATGTCTGTGTCAAATTTGGATTGGCGTTCGGTGGAGCACTACTTTCTCCCGCATCATGCGGTATTGAAGCCATTGACTGGGAAGCTGAGCACAGTATTTGATGGTTCTGCGCAGACTTCAACAGGCGTATCCTTGAACCAGTGCTTGCATTCTGGTCCCAAGTTGTTCAAGGACCTTTGTGACGTCATCACCAGCTTCCGACGACTTCAGGTTGTCTTTGTGGCCGACATAAAAATGATGTTCAGGCAGACTATTATCCACCCTGATGACCGTCGCTTCCAGCTGATCCTTTGGAGAGAATCTCCTCGCGATCCCATGGTCGTCTACGAGCTCAATACTAATACGTACAGGTTAACTACTACTTGGCAATACGTTCTCTTTGGGAGCTCGCAGACCGCGAAGGCTTACGTTTCCCCAAGAGCCTCCGCCATCTTGAAAGACGATATTTACGTCGATGACATTTGCTCGGGCGCCTCCACAGTGGACGAGGCGATCCTCCTGCGGGACGAATTGATAGGTATTTTGGCCTCCGCTGGTTATGAGTTGCGCAAATGGATTTCCAACTCACCAGCGCTTTTGGAAGGCTTGCCAGAGGATCATCAGCAGGATCCACATTTGTTTGAGATTGTTGACAACCCCGCCATGATTGCTGTTCTCGGCGTTCAGTACAGACCAGTCCAAGACATCTTTACGTATAACGTAGACTTGAAATTGCCTTGTTCTTGGACTAAACGTCTCGTATTGTCTACTGTCGCCAGAACCTTTGATCCGAACGGTTGGATCTGTCCAATTATATTTTGGGCAAAATGCTTCTTGCAGAAGCTTTGGACAGCAGGATTGACCTGGGACGAACCTCTGCACGGCACTTTTGTTGAGGAATGGACCTCCTTTGTATCCTCACTTCCTGCCGTCAACGAGATCTCCTTGCCTCGTCCCATCCTTCCTCCCGGGAAGTACAAGGCCACCCTTCACGGGTTTTGTGATGCCTCGGAACGTGGTCACGCGGCCGTGGTGTACTTGCGCACAGTCAGTGCCTCAGGTCAGGTGAGAGTTTCCCTGATCATGGCGAAGAGCAAGGTTGCACCCCTTCGGACATCTCTGACCATTCCGAAATTGGAGCTCTCGGGAGCAGCCCTACTTGTACGCTTATTGAACCACGTGTCTAACACTTTGGGTAAAAGCATTTGTATTAATGGGACTTACGCCTGGACAGACAGCCAAATTGTTCTTTGTTGGTTGAAGGCTTCTGTCCAAACCTTGGAGGTATTTGTCGCTAATCGCGTTTCCCAAATCCAGAAATCCGAAGTCAAACTTGTTTGGAGACACGTGCCAGGTGAGCTCAACCCCGCTGATTGTGCCTCGCGCGGATGCTTGACGCCTAGTTTGATTGGCCATTCGCTGTGGTGGGGTCCGGAATGGTTGAGTCGACCAGAAACTGATTGGCCTCGAACGCCAGTTTTGAATACTTCTAATTTGCCGGGTCTACGAACACTCGCTCTTGAGAAGGTGGAATGCGACCCTGATTTTTTGTTGAATCGTTACAGCTCCCTCGACAAGTTGTTAGGTGTCCCTGCTTGGATAAAGCGTTTTGTTTTTAATTTTAGGCACCCACAACAGAAACGTCTGACACCGTTTCTGTCACCACAGGAACGACAGGAGTCCCTCACCTTTTGGGTTCGTTCTGTGCAATTGGCGCATTTTGAGAAGGAGATTGCTATCCTTAAGTCAGGGAAATCAAAATTGTCGGGAGCAATATCTAAATTGAACCCCTTTTTGGACGATACGGGTCTCTTGCGCGTTGGAGGGCGTCTCAAGAACGCCAACCTCCCTTACGGAGCACGTCACCCCCCTTTTGTTACCTAAGGACGGTCATTTGGTACGCTTGTTGGTAACTGACCGTCACCTTAAAAATTCGCATGCTGGTTGTAATGCGCTCTTGGCCATTTTGCAACGCGAATTTTGGATCTTGTCTGCCCGAAGAATTATTCGGAGTGTAGTCTTTCGCTGCATCCCTTGCTATAAACTCAAGGCTTCTACCATGCAGCCCTTGATGGGAGACTTACCGGCAGATCGCGTTACTGAGAACAGGACGTTTGACGGTGTTGGCACGGACTTCGCTGGTCCCTTTTTGGTGAAAACGTCGACACTTCGAAACAGCAAGACTGTCAAGGCCTACTTGTGTGTTTTTGTTTGTCTCTCCACAAAGGCCGTACACTTAGAACTGGTCTCCTCGCTTACGACCGAGGCGTTTGTAGCCACATTTGACAGATTTGTATTCCGCAGAGGGCTGCCTTCCTTGATCCATTCTGACTTCGGCACTAACTTCAAGGGCACGTATAATTATTTCAATGATGTTGTTAATTTCCTTGAAACCAACAAGGCTGATATAGGTGATAGGCTTGCCCGACGTGGGATAAATTGGTTGTTTTCCCCACCAAATTGTCCACACTGGGGTGGTATATTTGAGGCCGCCGTAAAATCGGCCAAAACACACTTGCGCAGGACAATCGGTGAATCTGTCTTTACATTTGAGGAACTCGCAACTGTGTTTTGTAAGATTGAGGCCGTTTTGAACTCTCGGCCATTGTGCCCGATCTCCTCAGATCCGAATGATTTGGAGGCCCTTACGCCGGGCCATTTTTTGATTGGTCGCCCACTTGTCGCCTTGCCTGAGTACCCCTACATTGATACGAGACCTGGTCGTCTCTCGCGTTTTGAATTGGTACGCCGGATTACTCAGAGCTTTTGGAAACGCTGGAATTTGGAATATTTGCACATACTCCAGCAACGCGTTAAGTGGACCGACAAGACCGATCCACCCAAGATTGGTGACCTCGTTTTGATCAAGGAGGCTAACCTTCCGCCACTCAGATGGCGCAGGGGGCGCATCCTTCGTTTGGTAACTGGGGCTGATGGAGTTCCCCGATTTGCTGAGGTCTTGGTGGACGGTACGATTCTGAGGAGAGCGGTTGCAACATTGTCACGTCTACCAACCGATTAGCGGACCGGTAGGCCGGTCCGGGGCGGGTGGATGTTTGAAATAGAATTAGTTTTTGTTATAGGTCAAATCGATTAGATCGATTGAGTAACGTTTTGTTTGGTCTGTTGAAAATTTCTGACAATGGTCACACTGAACTGTCAGTTCCGTTCTTGCCTTGAAAAATTACCACGTTGTCGTCTCGTACGTAAAATATCGCCTTTTGAATTAACGCGAATTGAATTAACTTGTATAATTGAACTAAATTGAGTAAACCGTCTTGAATGCCGCCTGATCTAGTGCTGGCAACGGTAAATTGTGATAAAAGACATTGTGAACTATTGATTGACATAAATTGATCGCCCCTTTGAAAGCACATAAACCAACTTCGCGAATTTGTATTGTGAATTCTTACCCTGCCGCCTCTGGTTTGCCCGGCAAAAGTTGAGTTGAACATTGACATTTGTAAAACTGAATTGTGATTTGTGAATCCTGTGAACGTGCATCGTGCCCTCGTACCAACGGAGAGGACATCAAGGTGGAAGGAACAGCTAAGTGGATAATTCATTCAATCTATCGTGGCCACCTTAGTTTTGTTTGTTTTTCCCTAACTTAGTTCCACTCCTGGCATCAGTAAAAGTTTATAAGATATTTTATTAATATTAGGTGTAGTTAGGATTATAATTCATCGCTGTGCAACGCAGTGCATTGTGTCAGGATCCTTGTCTATCGTGGTCAGATAGATGTATTACACCTGCCACTGCAACTCTGTTCCGAAAATCCCTATCTGGCTACGGTAATTCCACACAATATATATATATATATATATATATATTAGCCGTGTGGTTGACGGCATAGAATACAAGTGTCACCACCCCCTATCTTCCCGTGGGTGTCGTAAGAGGCGACTTAGGGATACCACGACGCAAATACCATCTTTGCGTAGAGACGGAAAACTCGACATCAAACCCTATACGACTGCCTCGTTGGTCTCGCGGCATAAATGTGCGCGTGGGATCGGGAGGTCCCGGGTTCGATTCCTGGGTCGGGCAGTGTTATTGGGTTTTTCTGTCACGAAATTCTCAGTAGCCGCACGGAGTCTGGAAATGTGCCCGGTACGGCAATAGGCTCGCCCCTTATTACGTGGGACTAAAGTATATCTGGCGAAAAGTGGGTGTAGAAATACACCTCTGCCTACCCCTTCGGGGATAAAAGGCGTGACGTTATGTATGTATATATATATATATATATATATATATATATATATATATATATATATATATATATATATATATATATATATATATATATATATATATAGATGTATATATTTGTGATTTATTTTATATTATTATCATATTTAATTTATGTATATGGATTATGGATTTATATGTTTTAAGTATACAGTTATAATTATTTTAATTTGTTTGACCCTTTATAGTGCACCCGCATACTGCCTGTCCTGTTATTTAATTCTGTCCGTACACGGTTGTCTGGCAGAATTTGCATTATGCGATAAGACCGCCCTTGTAACACTAGTTGATAAGAAACTCTCTGTAATGCACTCTTGTTATTGCCTGGTGTACAATAAAGAATTAATTATTATTATTATGAAATATCGCGAATAAGACCCATTTTAATAAAATTGTATGATGATTAAAATATTTCAATGGCAAGCGACGACGGCAAGTGACGACAGCTAATACACCAAAGTACAAATGGAGAGCGAGATCATGACGACGCTCAACAGTGAGCGCACGACTGAAGGAGGAGAAGGATAATACCTTTCGTATAATCTTTCATCCGCGTACGAAGCACCCGGCAACAGCCAAAATTCTGCTAGAAAACTACTACCAGTTGCGAACTTGCGACTGAATCTCTACTGCGTTTTGTTTTGTCATCTATCATTATTTTTTTAAGGGCTACAATATAAAATGGGCTACAAAATAGTAAGGCAGCGACTGGCGCTTGTGTGAAAGCAGATTGAATCCTTCATTATGCGGTATCGAGTTTTTCAAAAGGAACTAAAACTGCATTCTAAAAGGACCGTTTGTCCCGTGTATTTTCCCTTTAGTATTTTGCACGTGTAACTATCTAACTACTTCTGTTGTAATTGGTGTAGCGAATACGGATGCTTTGAGCGATCACCATTGACATTGCATTTCCAGTGTTGTTACACTTTGACGCGGGACAAATTACTATGTGATCTCATAATTGTTGTTCCTACACTGAACTGCCAGTGTGAACGTTTGTAATGTTCTCCGCAACAATTGGGATAATCGTATCTAGTGGTGTAATTGTGTTCGTGGGCAAATGGTTACAACCTACCTTTATTGACAGAAATGTGGCGTTTGAGGAGCATTTCTACTTATAAATAGTTACTTTCTAATTTAGTTTGTTTTTAAATTCCTATTTATATTTTCTTATTTATTTAATCTTAACATTGGGAAGTATTAAACATGAAATTCGAAAAGCTGGATAAATTTGGTGCACTAGTCAGATACGCTCTTGCGCAGATATAAATAAAAAAAAAGTAATTAAATTGTATATAACTCTTTAAAACTTATCGAGAATTTTCTATAGTTCGCCTCATCACGCAACGAATAGGTACATAAAAGTATTTAAAGTGTATGAACTCTGCAACTAATAATTATATAGGTACAATGCAAAGTTGTCAAGGAAAGTAAAGTGTTTCAAAGTTCTTCTTCATCTTCGTTAAACTGACGGTCCGGTTATTGTCTCACAAGACTCGTTATCACACGAAAAAGATCCGGTAAAGTTCTCATGTATGTGCGTGTGTATAGCATAATAATTGTTTCGCCGGACTTCAAACTCACTAGATTAGTCTATTGTTGATATATTTATAATTTTGACTTGGAGAGGCCAGGTGATGTTTATGAGGCTTCTTACAAAATTATGTGAAAATCTTGATACCCGTGCGGTAAGGATGCCGACGAATTCCGTGTTACGGCACGTCTCGAGGTATCACCTAAAACTACATAGAGAAGTTAGAAGTGCCACTAAATTGGATAAAACTTACTTGTATCTCTTTCTAGTTTTTTCAAAGCACAAGGGAGCAATAAACATAATTTTGAATAGTCTTGCACTGTAAAATCACTAGCAATATTCTTTAGTTAATTGATGTTTAAATGATCTTCCTGTATAAGTATTTCGTAAAAGGAGGTAAAGCAATTATATATGTGCAAGACTATTAATCTGCTTGATAATACTACTAGATAGTACTATCTACGGTAGTCGTATAAGATCCATACCTTATTATAATTGTATACTTATAATTATATAAAGAGAGCAGCAATAGCTGCGAGAGCAGCGATAGCTGAGTGGAGAGACCGACAGACTGCTACGCAGTGCGTCTCGGGTTCGAATCCACGGCATGCACCTATGACTTTTCGGAGTTAAGTGTGTATTAAATTGTTAATTATCACTTGCTAATCGATGAAGGAAAACATCGCGAGGAAACCTGCATGTCTAAGAGTTCTCCATTATGTTCTCGAAAGACATGTGAAGTCTGCCAACCCGCACTTGGACAGCGTGGTGGACTATGGCCTTACCCTCCTCATAGTGAGAAGAGGCCCGTGCCCAGCAGTGGGACAGTATAAGAAGGGCTGATGATGAACTTAAGTGTTGTGTCTAGAGAACTATATGCCAATCGCCAAATAAATCTAAATTAAATTTTAAGTCCCAATCATAAAAATTCATCCAATTTTCGTGCCAGTTATCAATTATTTATGAATTCTCAATCATATGTTTATTTGGGGTAATGGTGGCGTCCCATTGATGCGGAGATGAGTAAAGTTAAGAATCAATAGGATGTCATTATTTTCCCATCTCCGACGCAATTGAATTCATATTCGGATGATGGAAACTCTGATTCCTCCTCATTATGTTTTTTTAATAATATAAGGGTAGCACAGTAGGCTAGACCGACGTTTTTTATAGTATATTTTTCTTAGATTTCAAGAATATGAAATTTTACTCCTAATGCATCTAATCTATAGTTTATCTTACTTTCGGAATTCATGATAATTAAAGAACTTGGCTGATTTTGGTTCTTTTAAGACTGAATTCCAAAATCATTATATTTACTAGAGGTCGTGTGCAACTTAGGTTTAAAATATTTTTTATTTAGCCGTTTCTGACCGTTTCCGTGGGAATTTCCTGAAATGCCTTCTTATTGCACCTACGCTACGGTCCCCAAGGAATATACATACATACACACATACATATCGTCACGCCTTTTATCCCCGAAGGGGTAGGCAGAGGTGTATTTCCACACCCACTTTTCGCCAGATATACTTTAGTCCCACGTAATAAGGGGCGAGCCTATTGCCGTACCAGGCACATTTCCAGACTCCGTGCTGCTACTGTGCTACTGAGAATTTCGAGACAGAAAAACCCAATAACACTGCCCGACCCAGGAATCGAACCCGGGACCTCCCAATCCCACGCGCACATTTATGCCGCAAGACCAACGAGGCAGTCGTATAGGGTTTGATGTCGAGTTTTCCGTCTCTACGCAAAGATGGTATTTGCATCGTGTTATCCCTTAGTCGCCTCTTACGACACCCACGGGAAGATAGGGGGTGGTGACACTTGTATTCTATGCCGTCAATATACAATTCATGACAATTTTAGTTTCTTGCATCCAATCGTTTTGGCTTTGGCTCTTCTGTCAGTCAGTCAGTAAAGGAAAGAATTTATATACCTACCTATTACTAAGAGGTGAGCAATAACAAGATTGTTATATAAAAAATCCAGGTGATTGTGAATGCGACGTGTACACGGAGGTCCCGTACAAAATGTTCTATCTTGCATTGGCCCACTGTCAACGCCAACGGTCTAAATATTAACTTAATTATTCTTCTCGTATGTTATAGGAACTTTTTATGTGAATTATGTGCTATTAAATATTTTTCGGATTTTTCAGTCTGTTGCTTATTCTTGATGACTGGCCTCTTACCAGATTATAGCACAGTTCACAGATTGTATAACATCGATCGATTGCGTTTCTGAGATAAATTATTACGACGGATGGACGCCACTGTCCCCTGAATCATAATAATTATAATGATCGTTCATAAAATATGTAGTTAATTTTCTATTCTTACAATTGCTGGACAGGGTTAAAACAGAACACTATAAATAGTATAAAATGGTACCTTAGGGACAAGCTAAGATTATACACATTATAAAGGTTGATGTAGGTATTTTTCTATTTTATTTTTATTTAAAAAATAACTCAATCCTCAGAATATCAGTATCAGTGAAATGAATGGTAATGATAGCAATGATGAAAGCCATATTGGAGTGGATGAGATTTTTAAGGCACTGGCCAGTATGAAATTAGGTAAGGCTGCAGGGTATGATAGAATAACAGTCAAAATGCTGAAGGCTGGACAGGACATCATAGTTAGTCAGCTGCAGCGTTTATTTAACTTGTGCTGGAGCACCGGCCGAGTACCTGATAACTGGGACACAGCAGTAGTTGTGCCTCTTTATAAAGGACAAGGCTTGCAACAAGGCTACAAAAACTATAGAGGCATTAGCTTTCTCAGCATTGTTGGCAAATTGTATGCGAAGGTACTGATTTAAAGAGTTATGAAAGTAACCTACAAGAAAATATGGGATGTACAAGCGGGATTCCGTAAGGGTATGGGGTATACGGATCAAGTCTTTTCCTTGCGATGCATAGACGAGAAATTTTTGGCCAAAGGTCAAAAGGTCTACTGCGTATTCGTGGATTTGGAAAAGGCTTACGATAAAGTGGTGAGGAATGAAATGTGGTCGGTACTGTCGAGGTATGGGGTGAACAGCAGCCTAATTCGAGCTCTGAAATCCCTTTATGAGGATTCTAGAGCTTGTGTGAGGATAAACGGGGCGTACACCGACTGGTTTACCATGAATACAGGTGTTAGACAAGGATATGTAGCGTCGCCGTGGCTGTTCAACCTCTTCATGGACAGTTGTTTGCAAGATTTGAAACATAGTGATTGTGGATTAAGGATGAATGAGTTACTTGTCAAATGCCTCCTTTATGCTGATGATCAGGTTATACTTGCGTCTTCAGCGGAGGAGTTGCAGGAGATGGTAACAATCATGCATGGTGCGTTAGAGAGGAAAGGAATGAAAGTGAATGTAAGTAAAACGAAACTTATGGTTTTTGAAAAGGAGGAATGCGTTACGGCTTGTAATGTTATGATCGATGGACAACGAGTGGAGCAAGTGAATGAGTTTGTATTTATTTAGGTACGCTGTTTACATGAGATGGTAAGAATGTAGAAGATATTGAAAGAAGAGTTAATGCAGGTAAGTAATAGAGTGAATGGAGATCTGAAGGCATTTATGAATAGCCAAAACGTGTCCAAAAAGGCACGTTTGGCTCTGCATAGAGGGGTGTTACTACCTACTCTTATGTAGTTTGGTATGGCAGAAGAGTCATGAAAGTAGAATAAATGCTGTAGAAATGAGAGCATTGAGAAGTGTGTGTGATGTTACTTTGACTGACAGAGTAAAGAATTGTGTGATAAGAGAGCGTTGTGGTGACAAGCATCGAGAAAGGATGCTAAGATGGTTTGGGGACGTGGAGAGGATGAATGACGAAAGATTGACCGAGCAGATATACAAGGCAAGTGTGAATGGGACAGGACGAAGGGGAAGACCTATGCGGACGTTCTCTGACCAGATTGGAGACATCCTAAAAACAGGACAGGTAAGAAGTACCCTGAACAAAAGAGCATGCATGAAGAATCTGATGGGAGTGAATGAAGCAAGAGAAATATGTCAGGATCGTTGCAAATGGCGTTCCGTAGTCTCTGCCTACTCCTCCGGGAAACAGGCGTGAGTCTATGTATGTGTGTAGGTATTTACCACCCACGTATTAAAACATCTATAAAATAGTGCTTGGTTTGTAACTTGAGCTAATATTACATACTTGCGTAATCAAATACAAAGTGATCTACAAAAAATACTGTTATTACGTCGCTCAGCAAACTACGTATAGCACAATATAATATTTAATTTACAGGTTATAATATCCAAATACATTGATATTCCAATATAAGCACATTTCAGAAGTCCAATAGTATTTAATAACATTTGATTAATAATTCAGTTCGTTACATTTAAATAATCATAAAGCATTTACTGGCGTATAATTGATTATTTTGGTATGACTAACTGAATTGTATGAATTATTTTGACTGGCTAGATAGAGCAGTAATTTTGACAGTCACCTCGTTGCTGAATTGTTAATTATTATCGCTTACTAGACAGTGAAAGACAACATGGTGAGGAAAACTGAATGTCTGTGAATTTTTCATTATGTTCTCAAAAGTTACATGCGAAATCTGCTTATTCTACACTTGGCCAGCATGATAGATCTTACCTCCATGATATATCTCTCCTTCCTCATTGTGATAAAAAGTTCTTGCCTAGAAGTGGTTAATTAGAGGGATAATGTTATAACTAATTATTAAAATATTTCTTTATACATCTAACAAGTATCAGTTTTGCCGTTTTATAGTGAGAAGAGACCCGTGTCCAGCAGTTGGAAAGTATGAGTTTTCGGCTGATGATGAAGTATTTAATAAAAAAAACATTCGAATTCAGAGGTCTTGTTAAATTTGAACATTTCCAAAGCTAACCAAAGGCTCATAAAGCACTTTTCACAAAAGAGGATTTTGCCCGACACTAAATAAAAAGCACACCAAGATAGTCTGTTGCCTATTCTCTCTGCGTAATCCATTAGTCTCTTTGTAAGTATACATGCCCATGGGGAATTGAGAACGTATTTTTAGTCAAAACCACGATGAATATACACTAAAATGGCAAAAAGAAATACTTTGTTTGAATGCGACTTACTTTGGTAAAGTGGCAGACCAGAAATATGTTTATATTTCTTTTGTGACACTATAACATGGACGCACTCTGAAATTATTCTGTACGCCATTCTTTTTTATAAGAATTCAAAAAAGTCATTCCAATATTCATATTATTGTATTCTCTTTTAAAAAATAAAAACATAACAATATTTCCGTCATCTGATAATAAAGTCTAAAGTTGAAATCTAATACTAATATATAAAGCTGAAAAGTTTGTTTGTTTGCTTGAACGCACTAATCTCATGCACTACTGGTGCGATTAGAAAAACTATTTTGATGTTAGATAGCCCATGTATCGATGAAGGCTATAAAACGTCACGCTATGAACCACGACAGCGGAGCAGTAGCCTTAAATTACGCGGGTGTAACCGCGGGCTTGTCTAGTAAACTATATCACACAATTAAGCAAACTGCGACTACGACATTAAAAAAAGGGAATTATTATTTTTAAGAGACGCATACAGTGGGCAGTTTTAAAGCAAGTGTAAAAAATATTTTGCTCGGGTTTTTTCATCACGTAGAAACCCTTTGGATTAAGTTAAGGGTTCAAAATCTAAATGAAGATAATAGAGAATACGTGCTTTTTTCAGACAAGTGAAGCCACAAATCGAGACTAAACATAAATAAAATGAAAAGTATGATACCTCTACTATTTTATTATCTAAACCATATTATCCAAACGAATAGCAAAAAAGCTAAAGCGGACCCTATTAATCAGCAACTAATTGAAAGTGGTTTCAGCTAAATAAATCATGAGTACTCACGGCCGTCTGAACTCTGAACAGATTCATTATGTATACATTCACTTAGTTCGGTTTGGCGACGATTAATTATGTTATAAATAACTCTCAATATGTTGAGTGAGGGGCACTTTATACACGAGAATGAAGTACGGGCACTTCATACCTATTGTGTTAGTGTTGTGTAATTAATTAATGGCGGATTTAAAACATTTATGAAGTGTCGTATCAATGATATATGGTAAGGCTTGTGATTATAATTACACGTAGTATTTTGAGTATCTACCCATACCACATGTGAACCTAGTCATCTGATTATGTTCACATGTGTTGATTGCAGTTTTTATTTTTATTTATAGTCTCACGCAGTAGACAGAGGTGTAAATATTACACCCACATTATTGCAATTAATGATTACAGATTATGTTACATTAATCATTCACTTTACACGCGTTTGTGACCGTATAGTTCATAGATGGGTGTGATAGGATATGATCGGTTTCAAAATTTGCACCACTCTTTATTTTTGAGGGCTTGTAAAGCTCTCGGCTGTCACGTAGATCAATGAGAATTACCACAATCAGTACCCTCTAATATGCCCCCATGTTTTAAAGGCGCCTTAAAGTGTAGTAAGGTGGCCGCTACATATAGCTATAGGTGTAAGATTTCAAATTTAGTCTATATCTAACTTTTCTCTACAATTTTTGTTCGATAATGTTACTTAGAATTTTAAGAAAGCCTTAATTACTTTTCATACCTATTCTATTTTTTTGAACCTTCCATTTATCAAAGGTAATTTTAAACGTACCTCATAATATCTCACCTTTGATCACTTCACGCTTCATTATAAAAAAACTCATTCATCACAAAGTTTTTTCGAGCTTTCATCAGATAACACCAGCGGACAGAATCAACGTACCACATATAATCAGAATGCGTGTGCTCACAGCGATAAAGCACAAAGGTTTTAGAATCAAATTACATCGGACCACATGCACCGTGCAGACGATTAGGTGAAAACAAATTGAAAATTGCTTTGGAAATTCTCGACTCACTAAATTCATTTTAGTTTTACTTCCTTTTATATATTAGAGAAATTGGTTGTCCTTTAGTTGTAGTTTTCTTTTGGCAGACTTGGTTTAAAATTATTGGTCAACTGAGGAGTTTCAACTTATAAATGATAAGAAGGGCTCTTTCCCTCTATTTTACCCATCATCCCGCTGGTCAAATGAGACTATTTTGGCGCCGAAACATTAGGGACTCGACCGGTATTAATTCTATCGAAGAAGTATTCCACATGGCTGCTGATAGAACGGACTACAAGAAGTTGACGACCTTCAAAATTGAAGAGGCACATCTATAAGAAGAAGAGGGTATAGTATATAATATGGAGGTAAAACAATGCCAAGAGATGACATGAGAGAAAAATCGAAACGCTTTCACGGTATGAATATATTTTCATTTCGACTTAATACTGTTTAATCCTGTGTCTAAAATGTTCCGAGTTGGCAAAATGAAGCTTCCTTTAGTAACACCTTTGTGAGTACTAATGACTACATAGTTGGTCATTACCAAGGTATGTGTATCTTAATTTGACTACAACAATTACGTTCAAATGAAGACAAATAGAGTGATCAATAAAACAATTTTTTCGTGTTTTGTTTTAATTACTAAACATGAATACAGTTAATTATAAACACGTGTATCGCATAATATATTAGCAGCCCCTACTCATGTTTCGAGTGACGTAAAAGCTTCGAATATATTGGTGACTAACTATCCCCGCACTGCAACTCCATTTCGCTATGCATTTACTGTGGCTTTCACAACATGTTGCTGACATAACATGACGCAGCACCTATTATTTCGCTTTTGGTAAAATTTAAAACGATGTCTGTTTCCATACGATGATGATAGTGAACATGCTGAACCATTGTAAACCATAACTTTCACATGCCTTGTGCCACGGCCTCGACTACAGCGGAGATCTGAGTGAAGCGATGACAGCTGCTTGTACTCGCGTTTTCGTCGAGCACTGTTTCATTTAAATATTTTGGGCTTTGTCTGGCTCCGGCAATCGCGTCCGCCTCTTTCAACGCTATGATCGAGATTGAGGCCCTGAGAGACCAACCCAGACACTGTCATGTAATATAAATTCACGAAACAGTATCATCATCATTATACAACCTCTTGCAGCCGAGTGCTCAACATGTGCCTCTCCTAATTTGCATATCAACAGCATCAATCAATCATTTATTTATTTGCTTGAAATATGGTACATAAACAGTTGTTACAGTGGATTAAAAGAGCTACACATATTTCACCTATTGTACAGGCATGGAAATGTACTAATAAACATTCGCTTAATTAGTTGGAACAATTATGACATAATAGGCAGATAAATAAAAGAATTAACATTAAAATTAAATGAGATTACTATTACATTCTATTACATAATTTACAAGAAATTAATTATATAAATATAAATATAAAAGCAAAAGCAACAGGAGCTCTTATAAAAAAAGTCCTTTATAGAATAAAAACTTTCCTCTATGAGCCAGTCCCGTAGCACAGTACAGAATCTTCTCTGTGGGAGTTCGGTGATAACCTTCGGTAAACTATTAAAAATGAGTGGTGCCATATATACACAGCTGCGTCGAAATAGCTCTAATTGTGGCACCGGCATTTTAAGAGGCAGGTGAGAAGTCTGTCTCTTATTCTTGGTTTCATTCTTCTCAAAAAGTTACGGATGAAATTTGACAAATTTTGCTCATATTGAATCAGTAGCAGGATTTGGTCTACTATACCTCACTAGCTAGACAGACGGGTTGGTATAGGGTTTGATATATACTTTTCCCTCTCATATAGGCAGTGTATGAAAAACTTAGCTTACTCGAACCATAAGTAGGGGATCGAACAATACATTATAACCAAATAATAAGCTCCAAATTGATAGAGATACATCATCTCTCATTACCAACGCTGTGGACGTGGCATGTGTTAATTAATAATGAAACCAACATTATTTAAATTCGGTTGAAAATAAATAGTTTAGTGGTGTATAGACCATAGGAATTGATTTTTATTTAAACAATTTCTGAGCATGCGGAAGTTAAAGGCCTTTCTTATTTTTGTCAATTGTATAGACAGTATTTTTCAGATTAATACCTACTTCCTAAGTTTGTTTTCTCAGAATGCCATGATTTTCAAAGACATTCTATTAAAATGACTCGAAAAATATATTTCAGATTGATTTATCAAAAATATCATTATCAGCTGTTTAGAGGTTTCGTTTTACAGTCTGAATAACTGCAATATTTCTAAAAATGTCAGCGTGTTATAAGCTTTCGCAATTCGTGCACGTTAGTATCTGTACACCATGTTTTAATCGCCAAATTACTTACACTAGAAATGAAGATCAAATAAAATCGTGTTTCATAGCCTTTTGATTTTATTCACAAACAGCGCACCGTTTCATTAAATTTAAAAAAATATTTCGCGTCTCTATACTCATACTAATAATATGGGTGTTAATAACATAACCATATTTAGGACAAAGCCTACTAACAAAATATCACTTACCTAATATAATTCCAGACAAGTGGGTGAAAAGTAGCAAAAGTTGAATGCTACGCCGCCAATGCATCGCGTCGAATCACAACCACTTCACAATACAAAATAATCGAATATTATCACTATGATGCTGAAGTAACACATCGTTTGATGATCACCAGATCTGAAACAAGGAGAAAATATATATTAGATATATTATAGAAGAGAGTTGCTCCTTGGTCCGCGGCATAAATGTGCGCGTGGGATTGGGAGGTCTCGGGTTCGATTCCCGGGTCGGGCAAAGTGTTATTGGGTTTTTCCGTTAGGAGTCTGGTAGTGTGCCCGTTACGGCAATAGGCTCCCCCCCTATTACGTGGGACCTAAAAATTCATGGCGAAATGTGGGTGTAATATGTGTAATATTTGCCTCTGCTTTCCCCTTCAGGGGTACAGGCGTGAGTCTATAAATAAATAAATAAAATGTGGAAGAGAGTAGGCTGAGTCCAACTGTTATGAGAAATTTTGAAATTCTTTATTGGCAGGCAGTACCAATCGATTTAGAGAGGCAGTAGGATATTAATATAGTAGGCAGTAGAATATTAGGCGGTAGAATATACCTATCATTTTGGGATTCGGAGCAGTTGAGATAATGTCAAATAGATGTTTCATTCTACTCTCTAATAGTAGGTACATTTTACGCCAGTCAGCCTCACGGATGAATTATAAAGTGAGTGTGAATAATATGTGCTTAGACTAGTAAATAAACTCCAAATTTTAAGATAAAAGTTTGATACATCCGAGAAAGTTCTAGAATATATTTTTATTTTAATGATTTATTGTTATCGATGTCCGCCTAGATTCGTCCATTTATTTCGATTACTTTTAGAAAAATTGTTGAATAATTATTTCATGATAAACAAAATAAGAGAAAATTACGTTTGCATAAATACACGACCAATAGAGTATTACACCATTTTTTGAAAAGTGTCTCAAGATGATGACTGATGACTTTAAGAAAGTAGTAGAAAAAATACAAAAAATATATTCAGTTGCTAAGTAGTTTTTAAAAAACTTTTAAATTTACATTTTAAATGTTCGCGGTTTATCAGACAAAAACGTTGGAAGCCATCTTGCTTACGCAACATAATTAGTAAACAACGTTTAATGCTTGCTTTTTTGACAGTCACGTGGTTGTTCAGTTGTCAGTTGTTTAAAATTCTCGTAAATTCTACTAAGTTTAAGACGTCATTTGACGTAAATGACATTCGTCATGGCGGCTGCCGTTTTGCGTGATTAAATCATAGATACTAAAACGGAATTCTTTAAAATGGTTTTACAATTCTATTTATTCATTTTATGAGCTGTAACTAATATATTCCGTATGTTTTCCGGTAATACTATCTTAAATATACGTTATTATATTTTATTTAAGCCGACACCGCGTGCGTTATGACTGTTTGGTAAACTTTTAGAGTACACCACAGTTTAACTATTCATCTTTTTAACTATTGAAGAAATCTAAGTAGAAATATCGATTGAACTAATAAGCTCAAGCAGAAAGCTGAATCTGTTCATCACAAACTAATAAATCGTATTAAATTTATTGACACGTATCGGAATCCTAAACTAACAGGATAATAGGCTGTATCGATTGTGTGCTAAGTAGTCTCTGGCGATCAAGTCCTTAATAATCACTACAAGTAATAACCCATAACCTGGCGTATGGGGTCAAGATCATTTCAAATGGAAAATAAATATCTTGTAGGGCTTGTAGGATCAGCGTCCCACAAGCACTGCAAGATATTTTTTTGTTTTGTTTTTTGCCGCCCGCAAAGTAGGTGCTTTTTATTTCAGATTTTCAGGATTTGAATATGTAATGAATATCGATTGCACTATTATTATTAAAACGTCAGTAATATAATTATGATTCTTTTTAATTTTTAACGTGTTCTACAAACAATAAATGACATTAATTCAAACAAAATAATCACAGGAACTGAATTTTACCGTTTACCGTAAGGTAAACGGTAAAATTCAGTTCCTGTGATTATTATATGGATGTAAATCCATTTCCTGTGATTATTATATGGATGTAAAATTATTATGGATGTAAATCCATAGTATGTAACATTCAATTGTCAAAGTGGGCGATAACTAAATTAACAAAATAAATCTAATATTTTTACCTTTTAGAATTTTGCTACATTCTCTATCTTACTGAATATTTTCTTACATTAATTATTTCATCCAATATTCCTTCGACCTACGCTCTTCGAAGAAACAACTACGAAGTAAAGCTGAACACGTTTTTGCGGAGTTCTGGAGGCGTAACCTCATTATTGTCCATAATTAAGATCTCAATCTTAATCCATTTACTTTATTTAAGTAATTCCATTTATATCCAATTTAATCAACATTTGGGTAACGAAATTAATGGTTTACATAGACTCACGCCAGTTTCCCCGAAGGGGTAGGCAGAGGCAAATTAAACGCCCACCTTTCGCCAGTATTTTGATCCCACGTAATAGGTGGCGAGCCTATTGCCGCTTATTAGGATATTTTGTTCGCCAGAGCCTCGTCCGTTGATCGGCAGGTGCACCACTTGCAGGTGAGGTTGGCTTGGGACCCTAAGTTCTTGGTGGGAACCCTATGCACAAATTAATGGTTTATTAATCAATATTTTAATGGATTATTGGGGTTTGAGCAGAAGCTCTTTTTGGAGAACATTAAGCCTGAACAATATCTTTTTACTGTTTTAGAGTTTGTGTTGGTTGGTGTGATGAAATGAATTATAATATTTTTGCAAACTTTCTTTCTTGTTTGCATTCTCGTTACATTTTCAAAGATACTCATCAGAAGCGTGTAGCTCGGTATGTTCTGATAAAGATCACCTACCAGGAGCACAAGATGTATTAAGAGATTACAGTGACGGATGTAGCGAAGATACATCTTAGGAAGGAACAGGTGCGAGCGAGGTTATACGTGTGCTGTGGAATGTACCTATGTATGTGTGTGTGTATTGTGTATATTATTTGAGATTTTGGCAAGCTTGTACATTTGGCTTTATGAAACAACATGAGGCTGAAGAAATATGTACGTTTTATTAAAAAAAATATTTGGATATGTGAAAAGTCGAAAAATGAGTTGTGTGGCGTGCCAACGGAGGGGCCTATTTTTGTCAATGGACTACAATAGTCTGGTAATGATGATTATGATGTTGACGTCAACAGCTACCTATGCGCCGAATTTCGTAGATACCCACTGTCTGCCTTGACTGATTTTGAAGTGAATACATCATTAGTTTATACTTTGGTAGATATTTTTTAAAGATTATTGATTATTGCCAAAGTGTGACTGGCCTCAGAAATTATCGAAAATCAACCACAAACATAATAATGTAACATCCAATCCAATTTGTAATTAATTAAACAGGGTATGAAGATAGAAATTAAGAATTTTAAATTTGATGTTTATAAAATCAAAAGTAAACCTTCCACACAAAAATCGCGTAGGTACTTTGCCTATAACGCAATCGATCGTAACCGCTTTAATGAAAAACTGCAATTCACTAGTACTAGACTAGTGTAATTAACCAAAAAGGCAAATACGTTATTTTTAACTGAAAATACGCTCGTTTCTACTAAAAGCTGGGTGAAAGAGCTATTTTATGACACAATATTGCATTTACTGGGTGCAATACGTCTGTTAATGTGCTCGGTTGAACTTTTGTTTATTTCTTTTTGTGAGGATATACAATTATTGGGTAGTGATAGTTGGATAGTTTTTTTTTTTTGTAATTTGTGTGTGTATATGAGGTTTATAGAGAACTAGAGGATTTCTGCCCGATCCAGCGAGAATTTCGAGAAAAATTCCTTCTTAGTGCACTCCCAATGAATATAATTATGTACATAGGAAATGTCAGCTTTTTGCGCCCCATAGTTTTGGCTATGCGTTGTTTGTCGTAGTCAGCAAGGCAAACATTTAAAAAACTTATACAGATTTCAGACAGTAAAAGCATTGTTCGTAGATCATTGAGGTTTATTGTTGCTGGTTTGTGTTTGTTTGATTTCTGCGTAATTCTAAATAGCAAGGCAGCAGTTTTACAGTGTAACAGTTATAACTAGACATAAAATAAGCTGAAATATATATGCCATAATATAGATGAAATATATAAATGTCTAAAGAAGTACTTCGACAAGAAACAGTTACACACATGTTTCGTAGGCTTCATTCAAATTGCGATCACCCTTTCCACATCGGGACGGAATACTTATAACCACAATCGAAGTTTTCCTATTCTAATTCACTCGCACTCGTGTTCATAATTTAGATAGTTTTATTTCTCTCTCTCTAAATAAACCAAGAAAATTATTTGATAATAAAAGAGCTGTGTTGCTATGTAAAGGAATATTTTCATGTTAAATGGTTACAATATAAGTACCTACAGGCTGCCAATTTGCTCTAGCCTAGTGCGATCGGTTGCATCCTTTTACTTACTCGAAATGAAAGTAATCGCATTTTTTACTAACATAATATGGCGAGTTTAATCAGATTCACGCCTAGTATTTAAAAAAGAAGTAAAGCAACAGTTCAGTATGCACGTTTCAACTAAGTACCCAAAGTAGCACACATCTAAATAAAATAGCTGTATCAATTAGCAACATTGTTGATGACTGGAAATAGCAACACTAAAAGAGACTTAATTGCTTGGCACATTACCAAAGTGCCGCTCAATACCATCAACAAGTTCCAGCTTAAACACACAGATTTCAAGCCAGATCTGAAGCTTTATTGCACTTTAAACGCCCCAGTACTTTGGTTACGAACAATAAAAGTGAAAAAATATTTCATGAAACTCTCGCTAAAGAACACTCTGCGTGATTTTCCTCGCTGCTAAAACGAGACTGAGTTTACGTTTTGTAAATTGTAAAGCCGTCGCTCAAATATTCGTCAGTGCTTTACTAAAGTCATAACGCTTCTTGCGAGTTTTATCGCAAACTTATTTTTGTGGATTAAAGAGGGTCACTTACTTTTTTATTTACTGCTTGCTCCAAATATCAGAAGATACGTTTTGCAATTGCTTATTTAAAGGCATAAATACCTCTGTTATTCTCCTACGTTAAATCCTAAAGAATTTTGTATGATTTATACAAATTGTGAAAGTTTTAAATCAATTAAATACGTTTTAAAACTCACATAAATGATGGCACCAAAGCACTTTGTTGCATAATTCCAGACTATTTAGGCTGTTTATGCATTTGGATCAGTAAATTCAATATAAACAACTCACCTAGTATTAACATTTTCTACGTTTCACCAAATAGGCAGTCTTCAATGCTCCAAACGCATAAAACCTAAGTTTATTGAAAAAGAAAGCCCATACGGTCAAAGTTTTAATCGCTCATTTATACTTCTTTACATTAGTTACGTGAGTTTTACGCTTATAGTGCAATAGTTCAAGTTCATGCAGATCTCTCAATCGGAAATACAATACCTCAAACCATGTGAAAAATAACGTGGTTGTAGAAATCCGTGTATACTTGAAACAAATATAGATATAAAAAGCAAAAACGTAGGTAATTATTTAGATAAAATTACTTATCCTATATGTCCGTGTGGTCACGGATTAAGAATACGAAATGTCACCACCCCATGTCATCCCATGGGTTTCGTAGGAGCTGACAGAGGGAGCATATTATGCAGAGAATAGCACTGTTAGAGAAGGAAAACTTGGTACAAACCCTATACCAACCCGACTGTTAAAGGCTAATGGTGATTTATCCTAACCGACATATCATCGCAGAGTCTAAACTAATGAAGCTTGAAACATATTATTTGTTGTGTTTGTGTATTTAAATCTTAGGCACCACACTATAGAATTTTTAATATACCTGTCCTAAAGGGGTAAAATAAGGAGGATTTGTTTCAAAGTCGACTGTTTTTCTAGTTATATATTGTTCAATTTATCTAATCTTATACCAATATATAAAGCTGAATAGTTTGTTTGTTTGGTTGAACGCGCTAATCTCTGGAACTACTGGTCCGATTTGAAAAAATCTTTCAGTTTTAGATAGCCCATTTATCGAGGAAGGCTATAGAATATATATATTATGCTATGAGCCACGGGAGCGGAGTAATGAAATTAAATAACGCGGGTGTAACCGTGGGCTCATCTAGTTTGTGATAAAAATGTTCTACAATTTGTAAAAAAAGTAACGCCCTCATCGATCGATAATTTCAACAGCGCTCCCATAATCGTGGCGCTTGCAACAATATCGAAATATCAAAACCTTAAAAAGTACATTACGTGGTAAGCATCCCAGTAAACATTTTTATTAAAATATCATTTTACATTATCATTTAGCACAGCAGAAATAAAAAATCATACAAAAGAATTATAATAATAATATACACTATAACTTTTATTTCTTTACAGCACCACAAGAATACATCATCATGCACACCTATACAGAGAAGGATATGAAGAACTTTTCTCGTAAACAAAATACGAGGAAAACTTGAAATTGCATGAAAATATAAGTATGAATATGCACTTGTTTTTCATATGTGTTGCCCCAACAAAGTTTGGAGAGAAAGGAAATTAAATTTATAGTCGGGCAAGACTGAGGTATGGCGATGAGATAGCTTTATGTTTCAGAAGTATATAGGGACTGTATAGATATTGAAAGTAGTGCGTTAATTTTATTAAGCTATGTTTTACCAAGTGAATTATTTTACAACTTCCTTTGGCAGTGCTACAGGCACCCATCAACATTAATATACAAAGAAAATCTTTTGGAATCTGCCGTTGGCTGTCAACAAGGCGACCCTCTTGGACCACTTATTTTTAGCTTAGACATTCATCCAGTTATTAGCTAGCTAAATTCTAAATTTAACATGTGGTAACTAGATGACGGAACCCTAGGAGGCGACGTAGACACTGTCTATCAGGACCTGGCACTTCTGAAGACAACATTTTCATCTATCGGCCTAGACCTTAATCCAAGTAGGTGTGATTGTTATCAACGATACTTTAGACCAATCCGCAATACTTTCCAAATTTCAAAGCCTGGCGCCCAGTATAACCCATATTAAAAAAAGTTCTCTTCTCCTTCTTGGGTCCCCAATATTAGACGAAGGTTTTGAATCTTTTATTCATGAAAAAATTCAAATTTTAGTGAAATTTTGGACCGCCTGCTCAAAATTAATATACATTCGGCTTTCACTATTATTCGATACTGTCTTTTTGTGCCTTAGTTCACACACGCTTTACGTTCTTCGCCTTTTTGGAAAAGCCCAAGCCCACTAGACAATATTGTCAAAATTTTACAAAACACCCTAAGCAACATTTTAAATGTGGCTCTGAACGACCGAGCATGGCTACAGGTGACATTACCTGTTTGCCTGGATGGGCTTGGCGTACGCAAAATTTCCGATGTGAGCTTACCAGCATTTCTGTCATCATTCCACTGCACTGCAGCACTGCAGAATTAACCAGGAAAATCTTAGCACCCGCACTGGTCGATTCTGAGGTGCCGTGTAAGATCGATGCCATTAATGCTTGGAAAATGGCTTGTCCAAGCACTGAGTTGCCCCGAAATTTATCCTCTCAGAGGCAGTGGGACGGGCCGCTTTGCAGCGCAGTACAAGAAAATCTCCTCTGTACATCGTACAATGCTGCAGAGCGTGCTCGTTTGCTGGCTGTGGGAGAGTGGGAGTCGGGGCTCTGGCTTCAAGCACTGCCATCGTCCAACATAAGTACCATGTTGGACGATACGACCTTTCGCCTCGCTTCTTGCCTCCGGTTAGGTGCGCCCACATCGTTGTCACTGTGGGGAGGCTGTCAACAGCCTTGGTAACCATGGCCATTGGCCTTGGCCTTGTACATCATCCAGCAGGAGCGCAGGTCGTATTTCACGACACAGCAACCTGAATGACATTCTCCGTCGGGTATTTTGTAACCGCTGACGTTCCAGCCCAACTTGAACCTCAGGGTTTGGCACGCAACGATGGTAAAAGACCAGATGGAATGTCTCTACTGCCTTGGAAGTTGGGTAGGTCTTTGTATGGGAAGCAACGTGTGTCGATACACACGTTGCTCCCGCTTGGTGATAAGAAGATGAGATGGCGCAAGACCCTGCGGCATCTCATCTTCTTATCACCAAGCGGGTTGTGCGGGCGCTGCTGCTGCCACAGCGGAGACTCTTAAACGGCGAAAATACGTAAATCTCGTAGGGGATTACGTATTTGAGCCGTTTGGAGTCAAAACGTTGGGGTCATGGGGCCCAAGTGCTAGATCTCTATATAGAGAGCTTGCGAAGAGAATTGTCGATGCCTTGCGTCACCAGAAGGCTGGTATGTATCTAGCTCAAAAAATTAGCATTGCCACACAGCGTGGCAATCCAGTCTTCTGGGCACGTTCCCAATATACGGCGATGTGGAGGACTTTCAGGATGCCCTTTGATTTTTTTGTATTTTAATATTAATATTTGTTATAATTGTTTTAGTTATAATAGTTTTATGCTAAAATTAATTTAATTTTGTTGTCTATACTCATCATCATCATCAGCCTTTAACAGTCCACTGCTGGACTAGGCCTCTCCTTTGAAAGGAGGAATTGGCCTACTATACCACGCTGGCCAAACGGGTTGGCATAGGGTTTGTATCAAGTTTTCCTTCTCTTACAATGCTGTTCTCTGCATAATATGCTCCCTCTGTCGGCTTTTACGACACCCACGGGATGATATGGGGTGGTGACATTCCGTATTCTTAATGCGTCACCACACGGAGGATTGTCTATACTATATAATAATAATAATAATTTTGGAGTGGATTTCCAAGAGTGCCCGCAGGACTCTCAACTCTGGCTTGCCTTGGTCGGCCGGCCAGAGGGAAGCCGCAAGAGCTATTAGCTCGGGGGTGGAAGTGTCATTCTCAAGGGCGTAACTCCGGGGAAATCCGCTCCGGGCCTCCGTTGTCACGAGGCCCGCGATGGCGAAACCGGTGCCGCACCGCTCGACACCCCTAGCCACTCGCACCGGTATTGCCCTCTGGCTGCCTTTATGGCAGAGTTTGTTTGCTTTGGGCGGCTGTTTAGAGAGGGCCCATCTAGTGAGTTGGCGAGTCACCACCTGCCACGCGGACGGATGCTATAGGAGTATCACTGGCAGGTGCCGGTAATGATCCATAGTTTCATTATACTGTTCCATTAAACACCTAACCTCCTAAACAAATTATATTAGATTCCATATTAAACAATAGTCCTACACGTTCTGACTCTGGTCACACTATGAACTGTCAAATCATTCATTCTTTGTCGTCTTCCGGAAAAAAAGTTGGCTTGCGCCGTTTGTCTTTCGCGTGGTTTTGTAATTGAAGTAAATTTGGAACCCGTTTGAATGCCGCTTTTGATCTATAACCGGCACCGGTAAATTGTGATAAAAGATAAAGTTGTGAACATTGACATTTGTATAACTGAACTGTGAATTCTGTATGGACCTACAACGTGCATCGTGATCTGAAGAACCTGACCCTTGGACTCTGGTAGCTAACTATAACGATTTACTTATTATTTTGGCCAAAATTATGAGTGTAATCTTATAGGTCTACTCCGGAACATCACAAGAAGATCTCAGGTAAATTTGCATATGTATTAGTTTAATTTCATCGCTGTGAAAACACAGTATATATGTTGGACCTTTGCCTTGGCTAGACCAGACTGGATGAATTAATCGCTTCCACTTCTGCAAACAACTTTTCTCAGCTTTCTAGCCAGACTCTCAACATAATTTTGTGGTAAGTAGATCTTGGTTGAAATCAAGCCGCTGTTGCACTGAGTGTACCTTTTTTTTTTGTTTTACGAGGTGGAAAATCCCTTCGGATCTCCAACTCTTGGGGGAAATAAGAGCCGGAGTATGTGGTGTTTCCACTAAAAACCACCTCGACTTCCGCCATGTACCCGTGTGTTGGAGGGTGGGGCATCATCAAAGCACTCGTCGCCACCCGCCGACGGGTATTGGCCCGCCAGATGGTCAGGCGGGCCCCGAACAAAACCCCCTTGGCGACGGATTAAGGTGTTGGACTCCGCCGCCAAAACGCCCAGCGGCCGCAGAGGATAGGGAGGACGGCAACGCAACACCGCATCTTCTCTTCCTCTGCGGCCTCACCGCGACGCATCGAATGGTGCGCCCCATTTGGTCGCGGGAGATAGGGCGCACGGCAACGCAACACCGACACGCCTCTCCTCCCGCGACCGCACCCGACTGCGAGGGACAGACAGAACTGTCCCCCGCACCCGCACCGTTGGACGCATCCTGCGCAGGCCCCTCCAAGCCCACGCGGAGCGTCCCCTCCTGGATTCCTCTTAGCTTCACCGCGGGTGACCAATTCACGGTTACTGAGCCCCCCCACCACGACAAGGTGGAGATCATACGGGGGGGAGCACTGAGTGTACCTAACAAAATTTCTGACTCTGGTCACACTATGAACTGTCAAATCATTCATTCTTTGTCGTCTTCCGGAAAAAAAATTGGCTTGCGCTCGCGCCGTTTGTCTTTCGCGTGGTTTTGTAATTGAAGTAAATTTGGAACCCGTGTGAATGCCGCTTTTGATCTATAACCGGCACCGGTAAATTGTGATAAAAGATAAAGTTGTGAACATTGACATTTGTATAACTGAACTGTGAATTCTGTATCGACCTACAACGTGCATCGTGATCTGAAGAACCTGACCCTTGGACTCTGGTTGCTAGCTATAACGATTTACTTATTATTTTGGCCAAAATTATGAGTGTAATCTTATAGGTCTACTCCGGAACATCACAAGAAGATCTCAGGTAAATTTGCACATGTCTTAGTTTAATTTCATCGCTGTGAAAACACAGTATATATGTTAGACCTTTGCCTTGGCTAGACCAGACTGGATGAATTAATCGCTTCCACTGCCTTTTGCAAACAACTTTTCTCAGCTTTCTAGCCAGACTCTAAACAACGTTATTAAAGCATTTATTATTACCTACAAAAAAGTCCGCAATGATATATGTCTATCTCCTAAGGAAAATCCTCAGTTACCATTTTTATCAATAAAAAAATGCAAAAATATCATGGGTTATATTCGAAGCTATTTTAAGCAATACAGTATAATTTTTATCCAAGTAAATTCGCTTGATATGTTGTGTATTTAATGTATAAAGACATTTTCGTTTACAATATATAATTTTATTGAATATTTTAGAAGATATAACGAAATAAAAATAATGCGGAAGAAAATAAATTCACCGCTCGCACACCGATATTCCGCCGGGACGAGATTTGCTTGATGCGATCGATTATATAAAATGTATAATAATAAAATAAATAATTGTATGTTCAAGAAGACTGTTTCAATACTTGTAGGATGAGATTTTGTATTATTCAAATCGAACATGCCAATTAAAAGATATTACGAATGCACGGGGGTGCATCAAATGAAAATGTAGGCAATTGCTCTGGAAAAGGATTATTTAAGTACCATACATTAAGTATACCATTTATTCACATACAGCATTTCGCAGTCCACTGCTGGACCCGTGCGAAGCCGGGACGGGCCGCTAGTATATAATAAAGCTGTTTCCAAGTGAATTATGACTTAAGTCAAAGTCAAAGTCAAAATCATTTATTCATCTAGGTCACAAATTGACGCTTATGAACGTTAATTTTAAAATTAAATTACTTAATGCTTCTACATTTAAATTTACTGCCTTGTTCGCAAAGCAATAGGTAGAGCCACGAGAAATAACGGGCAATAAAACTCGTGGCCACTCTTTTGAATCGCCAATATTATGGTACATATTTTTATTTTTGTAAGGAGCTGCAACTGTTACACATTGTTCTAAATTACTTGTAAATAATAATTAGTTACAGACATAATACTTAAGCAATTAATGCAGTTACTAAATTATGTGTTCTAGTTAGCCTTCCAATGCGAATATTGTGTAACAGGAGCATCCACTTACGACTTATAATGTATACAACTCTTGACCATGTTCAGAACTATGGTGAAAATGTATGTTACAGAAGTGACGGTATATGAATAAACAAAATTACAAAAACGTTTGTTCACAGACCATGATAACGAGTTATCTTCATCTAACAGCACAGTAAATTTTAATAAAATTAGTGGAACAACAATGCAAATGTAAATGTAGTAAGTGGAATGACCTAATTATAATAAACGAATAATAATTTAAAAGAACTAGAAATGTTATATAATGATAAACTGAAAAATGCTATGTATCTATATAAATTCTAAATAAGTAGTAGATCATGAGTTGTCTAGTGTAAGTGACCATCTATCCTTATCACTGAAATAATCATTAACAGTATAATAACCTTTCCTTATAAGGCAGTCTTTTATTTTACTTTTGAACGTATTAAATGGTAATTCTAAAAGACTAATAGGTATTTTATTGTAAATACGAATACCTAGCCCTACAAAAGAATTGTTAACTTTATGTAAACGATGATAAGGGGCATATAACTTATGCCTGTTCCTCGTATTTATATTATGTATGATACTTTTTGTAGTAAATAAACCTATATTTTGCCTAATATACAATATATTAGCAAATAAGAACTGCGAGGCTACTGTTAGAATTCCTATAGACTTAAAGCGTTCCCTAAGAGTATCTTTAGCACCTTACATGTATATTGCTCGTACCGCTCGTTTCTGTAGAACAAAGATATTCTGAATATCCGCAGCTTTGCCCCATAACAAAATGCCGTAGGACATGACACTATGAAAGTAGCTAAAATAAACTAGACGAGCTGTGACGACATCAGTAAGTTGTCTAACTTTTCTGACAGCATACTCTGCAGAGCTGAGCTTACCTGCAAGACATGCTATATGTGCACCCCATTGTAACTTATTATCTAATTTAATGCCTAGAAACACTGTAGAGTCAACTGTCTCAAGTTCTTCCCTATCTAGCATAATATAAGGTCCCAGTTGTCTAACGTTAGGTAAGGCAAATTTAACACATTTAGTTTTTTTAGAATTAAGTACTAGGTTGTTTGCTGTAAACCATTGTGTAACTTGTATAAGTGGATTATTTACATCATCAAATTCATTCCTATTCCTGTCTACTTTAAAAATAAGTGACGTATCATCTGCAAAAAGTACGACATCACAGATGTTTTTTTAAATAGAAAGGTAAGTCATTCATATATACAAGGAATAGAAAAGGACCAGAATTGAACCTTGAGGAACGCCTAAATGTATAGGTAATTTAGAGAATGTAGTCCCATTTCCATCGACACACTGAAATCTGCCGCAGGTACGACTCGACAACACTAAGTGCGGTTTCCTCTACGCCGTAGTGGCGGAGCTTACGCAGTAGTGTGTTGTGATGAACGCATTCAAATGCTTTTGATAGGTCACAAAATACTCCGATAGCATTTTTAGATGACTCCCAAGCATTATAGACGTGTTTTATGAGAGCAACACCCGCATCAGTAGTGGATCTACCTTTAGTAAATCCGTATTGATCTTTGTGAAGCAGACTATTTAAATTAAAGTGTCTTAGTAGCTGCTTTAATAAAATCTTTTCAAATATTTTACTAAATGCGGGCAAGATAGAGATGGGCCTAAAATTATTTATGTCATTTTTACTGCCAGATTTGAATAAAGGTATGATTTTACTTAGCTTCATCAAATCCGGAAATACGCCTAGGTCAAAACATTGGTTATAAATTATAGAGAGGTAAGGCGCAACAGTCTCAACTATAGTACTTAAAACTTTAATTGAAATGCCCCAAAAGTCGCCGGTATTTTTAATAGTAATTGAATTAAATGCGATCAATATATCTTGCAGGGTGACGTGCTCGAATCTAAACACGCTCTTTTCAGGTACAGTGCTACGCAAATTTCCAGCGTATAAAGACGATGATTGTAAGGAACTAGTAGTTGTTATTGGTATGCTTGCAAAGAAACTATTGAACATATGCGCAACTTGAGATTTGTCTGTGACTAATAAATTGCTATCTTTGATTTCAAATTGGTTTTTTCGTTGTCGTGCTCTACCGGTTTCATTATTTATAATTCTCCACGTTTCTTTAATTATATTTGTCAATTGCTTAATTTTACCACTAATAAATTTTGATTTTGCCATAATACAAACTTGTTTAAAAAATTTTGAGTAGCTTTTTACATAATTTAGATACGGTGTGCCAAATCTATGTCGTGAAAAAGAAAAGTATAACATAATCTCTTCTTCCTTCTTTAATCTTTTAAAAAAGACAACATGGCGGCGTACGTTGAACAAAGCCTGTCTCAAAGCGCGGGAGATATTTCAAACATTTACAGAACAGTTACAAAAATACCCAGTCTTAAAACAACAATTTGTTGATTACACATTGTGCTTTCCTATGTGGTAATCGAACTCATAACACTAGCTCAATGTTAGATGACGTGGCATCTTCAAGAAATACTCGATTAAAATATGTAGCGATGTTAAAAGTATGGAAAGAGGTCGCTTTAGAGCTTTAGCCATCTCACGTATCCGGTGATTTCGATGCACAAATTGGCTCTCTCAGTATTCTACAATGATCAGACCTTGAAGCAGGTCAATCAACGCGAAGAACACCGTTCGTGTAGATAAATAAAATACTTTATAAAAAAAATCTGTGTATTACAATTTATTTAATGACTGACTGACAGACAATGCGCAGCCAAAACTACTGAGCAAGAGGCTGAAAGTTGACATGTTTACTGAATGTTGGCTTCGGGACCTTCTTAGTGCACCGTGCACGGGATTTCTCAAAATTCACTCGGTATCGGGCAGAATCAGTTAAATTAAACGAAATGTGCGGGCAAAGCTACGGATATTATCTACTGCTACATATAATTATTTCAATAATTTCAACAACAGTCGTCACTAACGATAAAACCCGAATACCACACAAAAAAGTGCATAGGGTTCCCACCAAGAACTTAGGGTCCCGCACCAACCTCACCTGCAAGTGGTGCACCTGCCGATCAACGGACGAGGCTCTGGCAAACAAAATATCCCGATAAGCGGCAATAGGCTCGCCACCTATTACGTGGGATCAAAACACTGGCGAAAAGTGGGCGTTTAATATGCCTCTGTCTACCCCTTCGGGGAAACAGGCGTGAGTCTATGTATGTATGTATGTGTACCACACAAAAAGTTCAGACTATTGAAAATATGTTTACTTAATTACATATAGGTACAGTGAAATATACATCCGCGTATAAGATTTATGTAGCAGTACAACAACGCATAACTACTAGTGTATATGAAAAGTAATCTTTTCATGTTCCATACTTTTTAAATGCCATAGGTTAAACCCATATTGTAAATTAACTAGCGAACTTCCATTTTTAAACCAACTACCAGTATTCCGCGATATTTCTCGTGGTTAACTTTATTTGTAATGTTCGTTATAGTAGGGGAGCCCAAGACGGGAATTTCGGGATTTACTCGAGTGCGTCAGATATTGATAGCATCCATATCCTAAGTATTTTTAATAAAGTAGGAATGTTAATCTGATTGTTTGCATAATGGAGGTAAGATTTCAAAATGCAAAAAAAATGTCGATCGTATCAGATTTTCTAAGGGTTGTTAAGTGAACCTAAAAAAGGCTCTCATTGAATAATCTGACGATTTAGGGTCACGCCAACTCCTCCCCGTTGGATCTCCACCTTCTCGTGGTGGGGGGGGGGGGCTCAGTAACCGTGGTTAGGTCACCCACGGTGAAGCTAAGCGAGATCCCAGGACTGGACGCTCCGCGTGGGCTTGACGGAGGCCTGCGTAGGATGCGGCCAATGGTGCGGCTGCGCGGGACAGTTCTTCTGTCCCTCGCAGTCGGGCGCGGTCGCGGGAGGAGAGGCGTATCGGTGTTGCGTTGCCGCGCGCCCTATCTCCCGCGACCAAATGGGGGCGCACCATCGTTGTGTCGCGGTGGGGCCGCAGAGGAAGAGGAGATGCGGTGTTGCGTTGCCGTACTCCCTATCCCCTGCGGCCGCTGGGTGTTTTGGCGGCGGAGCCCAGCACCTTCATCCGCCGCCAAGGGGGTTTTGTTCGGGGCCCACCAGACCATCTGGCGGGCCAATACCCGTCAGGGGGTTGCGAGGAATGCTTCGGCGGCACCCGACCCTCTGACCCACGGGTACATGAGGAACAATTGTAAAAAAAAAAGCGTCATGCCAACTCGTGGCCATTATTAAAAAGTTGCAAAGGTGAATGAGTGAATTTGCCGGTTTGAAATACTCAAGCGCGTCAGATTAAGATATATATGCTCTATCTTAACGTCCTAGACGTGCTTTCTCATAATCTGACGATTATCTGGGTGGATTAAGCGGCGGATCCCCCCACTGATGAAAAATTAGACATTATTTACATTTTTATATCATCTAAGCTTTGCAACCCAAAAGGTCTTTATGACGCTCGAGTAAATCACAATTTAGCATCGTGAGCTCCCCTACCATTATGTATAAATGATGAGTGACTTTAACTACCTAAGAAAGACAACACATACACAATCACGTACACTCAAATAAGGTAATTCGTTTACCGTGCCGTGATCACGGGATCGTAATCACGGCCACAGCGAAACGTCTACGCAACTGCGAATAAATTCAACATTATTATTTCATAACTAGGCGGTTGAGAACCACTACATAAATATTTATAATACATGAATATTTCTAACTACTAAAATAATAAATGGCTTAGGTTCAGCCATTTTTTTAATTATTTTCTGAATTGTTTAAGATGAATAAGAAACATACAAAAAGAAAACAGTGAAAAAACAAATAAGTTTATCACTTTACCCGTTCGGTACAACGATGTCTGCCGGGTCAGCTAGTATTCGTAAAAATTATGAAGAAATGTCATAGGTTACCGTTATTAAAATTGACAAGCGATTTACTAGCTCTACGTAAGTTTGCCAGTTTTGAACCACATGAAACACAGCGCAATTTAAGCTACGTTTCGCTTACTTAGATAGTCTATATTAACGGGCCTGTAATTTTATGAAATAGAGACGATTGGCAAAATTAGATTTAGTTATGATACTATAATTCTTCGTTATTTCGTCTTTAAAGTCCGCAACAAAGGCATTATTTCTGATTTAGAAATTAAATAAGTTTGGCCTACCATCTAGACACATAAATACAATTGAAGTGTCTGTTTTTAATATTAAAATAACCACTTTTTACTAAATGCATAATAATATGGATGCATACACGGTACATATACCAATATGACAATTTTTACAATTTTTGTCTGTCTGTCTGTTTGTTCTCGCTAATCTCTGGAACGGCTGGACTGATTTTGACGGGAATTTCTCTGGCGGATAGCTTATGTACGAAGGAGTAACTTAGGCTATAAATTAACCGGGTACGCGAAGTAGTTCCTTCAGGACGCGGGTGAAACCGCGGGAAACAGCTAGTTGAAAATGTATTACTACTAGACTTAGCCCACAGCTCTGCCCGCCTGGGACTGTTAACTCCTTAGTGCGGTTAAATTTCAAAAAATCCTGTCTTAATGCTGCCTTACATACAAGTACGAAACCGAAATCTGGCTTGTATATTACAAGCCAGATTTTGGTTTCTTGGGCTAAGTAGTTTCGGCTCTGCATTGTCTGTCAGTCGGTTGGTAACGCAAGAGTTATAATATATAAAGATAAGAACTACCTACTTGTTACAAATAAACAACACGGTTTAGGGATATTTCATACTCAATTAAATGAATCAAAAAGTACTGGCCGCATTAAAATCTCTTAAACTCCAATTTGTTCGTTATTTATCTCGGAATAGTCCCAAATTCAAATTTAAATAAAATCTTTTGTTTCTGTGGCAAAAAATGTCTTGATGTGTAGAAGAGCAAATTTTCATATAAGCGAGATTTAGAAAAAAAACAAATTACGTTTAGTAACCGTTTTTTTATCATTTGAAGACTTAAAAATAAAGTGCAAATGGAGCTTTTCTAGCCATGCAACGCCGGCATTTAACTGTGGAGGAAATGTTACGGGCTGTAGGAATGCTGGAAGCTGGGTCTGTTCAACATGATATCGCTGAAGCAACAGGGACTCGCCAAAACGTCATTATAAGATTTTGGACACACCATCGTGTTACAGGTGAAGTAGCAGAGAAGCATCGGGGGCCAAATCGCATCACTACCCCCAGACAAGACCGATTTTTGCAAATTACTGCTAGAGCTCAACCAAATGTAACGGCTACTCGATTGGTTCAAAGGCTGCAGGTGGAACACCAAGTGCTTGTGAGTGTGTAAGGAAGCGACTGCATGAAGCCAATCTACGCTCTCGTAGACCACTCCGGGTCCTAACCTTACGGAGAGGCAATCGTGGACAACGATTGAAATGGGTTCGGAACCACGTGGAGTGGGGCCGTGAGCAATGGTCCAATGTGCTGTTCACGGATGAATCCAGGTACAGCTTCGTTCCAGATTTACGAAGGACGCGTGTCTGGCGAGTTCTTGGCCAATGGAGCCGACTTCAGCACCCTCAGGAAGTCCACCTATATCAAGGAGGAACAATTATGGTTTGGGCAGGAATTCGCCTTGGAGGATGAACGGACCTCGTTTGGGTGCGGGGCAATATGACGGCAGAAAGATATCACCAATAGGTGCTGGGGCCCATAATCTTGCCCCACAGAACACAAATGGGGCAAAATTTCTTGCTCATGCACGACAATGCCCGGGCACATACGGCGAGAACGGTAGCAGCTTGGTTGCAGGATCATAATGTTAGGGCCTTAGAATGGCCTGCTCAATCACCAGACCTAAATCCCATTGAGCACGCATGGGATATGCTTCAAAGAAAAGCCCTGAGGAAAGCCCCTGAAAATCTGGCCACAGAAGACCAACGTTTTTCGCACCTCAGAAGGACCTGGGACAATATTCCGCAGCAAGACATTGACAACCTTGTTCCAAGCATACCAAATCGTTGCCGATGCGTTATGAACGTTATGACCGCTTTTACAGACTACTAACTTCAAGTTCATAAACACCAATTAAATGATTTTCCTTTTTTATTCGTTTTTTGTCACAAAATAAAAGTTAATTCAAATACGGTTTCGGTCTATGCTTCATTTATTTTCATAACATCCTGAAATTGTAATCTAAATAAACGTTTATTTAAAATATGGTAGAGTATTAAATAACGTTTCTTCAAATATATAGATATCATATAAAATTATTCAAATATAAATAGTAATTTGCATTTTTTTAAATATCCTTAGACCGTGTTGATGTGTTTAATTCGTAACTGAAATCCCTTCCAAAATGTCGGTAATGATAGCTGCCTTGCGGAATTAATTTTGTTATCGAACCGGAAGTTCTTATAACCGTAGCAAATATGTTGTATATTGCCACGATGCCGGATCACAAATAAACAAAGTCTGATTAAATTACTTGCCAAGAACATTTACATACATACATACATAGACTCACGCCTGTTTCCCGGAGGGGTAGGCAGAGACTACGGAACGCCATTTGCAATGATCCTGACATATCTCTCTTGCTTCATTCACTCCCATCAGATTCCTCATGCATGCCCTTCTGTTCAGGGTGCTTCTAACCTGTCCTGTTTTTAGGATGTCTCCAATCTGCAGGCCTATTCAGAATCTCACGACAACTAATCGAATCGTATGTCATCGGTACCGTAATCCAATCTAATGCGCTTTGTCAATGTTATTCAGAATCATTCGACTTCGGATTCGGTTGGATTTCCGATAAGTCAATTTGATTTCGATAGCACATAATGGTGCGTTTACTGAGTATGCTTGCATAGATAAATGTACACACGAAATCACGAAAGTACAAATTATTCAAATATAATTAGCTTTGTAGAGGACTATTTTGATAATCTAGATTAAAATTAAAGCAAATTATATGACATCAATATTATATAAAAAATATATATTTATAAAAATTAAAAATAAACACAACTATGTACCTATTCATGTCATTGAATGCAACCTATGAACAATACTTACTTACTTCGTAAACACTAACCAATAAAATGAGGGAAGAAGTTTTTGTACTTTTTGTCAAATTGTATTTTTTGTGTTTGATTCGGAAAGCGTCTAATTTTTAAGTGGTTACTTTACCTACTATAAACTAATATCGATAAAGAGATAGAAGTGCAAACTTCTCCATTATGACAGTAACAAAACGTGTTTAGAAAACAAAGTGATGATATGACGTGGAAGAAGACAGAAGCCGCTTGGGAAAGCATTTTTATTATAATAAATGATCGATCTGGAGGAACATTCAGGTCGACCAAGACTGCAATACCTTAGGAGCTGTATCGTGCGATAATGTGGACTTGGAAAGTGTTGTTGACTCTGATGAACTGCCAGCTCAAGAAAGTCAAGGTAAGTTTAGTGATTATTTATACATAAGTAATTATATAAAAGAGACCCATACTAGGACACAAACCTTTATTGCAGAACCATATTCCAAGAACTTAGGGTCCCAAGCCAACCTCACCTGCAAGGTGCATAGGGTTCCCACCAAGAACTTAGGGTCCCAAGTGTACAATTATTTTTCAAATTAATTTCACTTTTGTTTTCTTTGCTGCTAATGTACTTACCAAGTGAATCACTACAAGGTATGGGAGTTTGAAGAAAAGGAGTGGAAGGAAGAGGAACATAATACAAAATAAAAAAATTATATTAAATGAATAAATGTTTATTTTGTTTCTGTCATTGCCATTGATTGCAATGTAATGTAGGACAATGCAGGCAACTATTATAGCTTGCACACAAGCTAATTTTAATGTAGGTGACATTAAAATTAGCTATTAGTTGTCTAAGTACAGGTCATCTATTCTTGCACACAGCAAATCATCGTTCAACTATATTCCCTATTCCTATTATATGTCTCATTAAGTTTTTTGTGAGGGATGATCGGTTCAGAAAGGGTGTCAAAAGATATTGCTTTACTCATATCCGCTATCACCAAGAAGTAAGCCATCTCTAAATTGACCAGTTCCAAGTCATTGTTTCAAAAGTGAATTATTGAATATTATCTGATCATGGACAGATCCTGGCAACTTTGCTATAAAATCCAAGTATTTTAATAGGCTAATGCAAAACCACTTGAACATTAATCAACAAATTTTCCTTTCTGTTTCTATAACTTCACCTGAATCACCTGAAATAATAAGTATTACTTTCATTTTAATATTGTACTAAGCAGGTATACATATAAGTAAATTAACATGTTGTGTCCTTGTCATGATAATGTTAAGAAATACCATGCACCAGGCGAGTACAATCTAGAGCTATGACATTTCATAAAAGCAATCTTGTAGTGTAGCTACTTCAGACGTCAGGGAATTACCTATAACTAAGTGTAATTGAGCAATAGCTGCAGTAACTTTCATAACAATACAGCATACCATTGGTGGACTGTCACCACAAAGATCAGCCACACTTCTTTAGTGGGATGCAGTACTTAGCGAGATACCTACCTAAGCCTAAGTATTATACTTGTTACTGTGGAAGCTGCTTGATAGGTACCTAAATAAATATTTTTATTAGGTAAGTAGGTACTTACTTCATTATAGTCGTAACAGTAAACTAATGAGTTTGTGTAACCTCTTGTTTAGATGTTCAGTAGATTTGATAGGTTGTATTAGTAAAATCACTTGAATATGAAAAAAATACCACTCATCTTTGCGATTTAGGGCTTATTTTATGTTTAATAAAGTTAAGCACTTGGTTTACTGCAGATTTCGATAGGTACACGAAATCTGGCAGAAAAAGAATGTTTCACCTAGGTCAGTAAAATAATACCTACCTAATAATCACGGAATGTAATACTTTCACGAATTCTAGAAAAGGTAGGTTATCGCTGCGTCATAAGATTACAACATCTTCAATCAAGTCAAATAAATACATTTTTATTGATAAATTGTATAGAGTAATCGTATTATGTTTATGGAAAATGACAACGGACAACTTTCTCAACTAGAAAATATAAACTTAGTAAACACACTAATATTGGTATTTGGCAGATGTCTTGGAAAGTAAGTAAGTAGTGCTACTGGAACGCGAATGTCGTGAAATAAACACATGATGTTACGGGTGCCTTTAAAATTTCTTTGGTGCCTTTACATTTAGGATATTTCCCAATAAATATTGGATTTGATACCGAAAAAGGATAATCTTTTATATACCACGATACCTGCCACTCATTCTGAAATGGCGGGCAATTAAGTATCAAATAGGTAGACTATTTGATTTTCATTCAATTCATTTATAAATATAATTAACTATAGGTAAAAAAATAGTTCGAGTAACAATCTGATGCTATGTAGCTCTCGATTATGTTTCCACAACAATTATCGGATTTTGCTGTCAACCTGCGTTATCGAAGCATTCTGAATAGCATTGACTTACGATAAGTATCTAGTTATCGGGCGCTATGACGTCACATTCGATATCTTTGACGTGATTTTAACATTCGAAACGGTTGTTCTGAATAACAAACTGAAGTAATCGTACGATATGAAACCGAATCGTACAAAAACTGAGTTATCGTGACATTCTGAACCGACCTGCCGGTCAGAGAACGTCCGCCTAGGTCTTCCCCTTCGTTCTGTCCCTTCCACACTTGCCTTATATATCTGCTTGGTCAGTCTTTCGTCATCCATCCTCTCCACGTGCCCAAACCATCTTAGCATACCATTTAGTAAGAAAATAAAAGTACCTGCCAAAATTACAAAGGATACTTACTTGGATATTCTTACGAAGAAGTTGCTGTTAATATACTATTGGATGATTCCTCATCATCATCATCCTCTCGGCTTATAGACATCCATCCGTGACCTCCCCCAAGGCTCTCAATACAGACCGATCTTTCAACAGCTTTGATTTCAATAAGATCGTTGGTCTACTTGCCTCTACCCTTACTGCGTTGTTCAGAGCATAGCGGCCACTCAAGGACCTTCCGAATTCATTTTACATACACTAATATATTTTATTTAAGCAGCGATAGCCTAGTGGAGAGACCGACAGACTGCTACGCAGAGGATCTGGGTTTGAATCCACGGCGCGCACCAATGTCTTTTCGGAGTTATGTGCGTATTCCATTGTTAATTATCGCTTGCTAAACGGTGAAGGAAAACATCGTGAGGAAACCTGCATGTCTGAGAGTTCTCCATAATGTTCTTGAAAGACATGTGAAGTCTGCCAACCCGCACTAGGCCAGCGTGGTGGACAATGGCCTTATCCTTCTCACAGTGAGAAGAGGCCTGTGCCCAGCAGTGGGACAGTTTATATACAGGGCTGATGATGATGATGATGAATATATTTTATATAAGGAATAATCTGAATCGAGTAATCATCTATACTATATTAACTTCTATACTATTATGATAAAGCTGAAGAGCTTGTTTGGTTAAATCTATAGTATCTCAGGTACTACTTGTTTTTTTTTTGTTTTAAAAAACTCGCGCACCAGGAATAAATTCTGTGTCGCGGGGGACTTTACAGACATACAACCAACGGACACAATGAACACCCAGACGCGAAACAACCATTTATGAATCACACAAAGTATTGTCTCGTGTGGGATTCGAACCCACAACACTCGGCGCAGTGTCAAGCGTATTATATAGTATTTGAATAATATTTTTTGTGTTGGATAGCCCATTTATCGTGGAAAGCTCGGGTGAAGAGCAGTTACTTTAAATAATGCGGGTGTAACCGTAGGCTCAGCTAGTTTGTAAATAAGGGGATTGAAAATTCATAACCGACGCAATGTCAAGTTCAAAGTCAAAAATCATTTATTCATCTAGGTCACAAGGTGACGCTTATGAACGTCAAATTTTTAAAGTAAATTACTTAATGCTTCTACATTTACATTTACTGCCTCGTTCGCAAAGCAACAGGTAGAACCACGAGAAAGAACGGGCAATAAAACTCGTGGCTACTCTTTTTAATCGCCAGTGTTATGGTACATATTTTGCTTTTGTAAGGAGCTGCAACTGTTTCACATTGTAATTAGTTACTTGTTAATAGTAAATAGGAACAAACATAATACTTAAATAATTAATGCAGTTACCAAATTAAGTGCTGTAGTAGCCTTCCAGTGTGAATCTTGTGTAACAGGAGCATCCACTCATTTCATTGCGATTTAATTGATAAACATGATACTGTCCGTATAATAAATGACTGAGTTTTAATAGAACATTAGAACACAATAATATTATAATTACAATACTATTACTACAGTTATGTTATTATAATTATTTGCAAATCAGCAAAGAAGCGCTTTTCTCACTCAGTTTCAGTCAGCATATTGTGAGATAGTCGAGCTTTGTTCTATAAAAATATCTACCAAAGCTATACTCAGTCTTCTCTCTCTCTCTCATTTATGTGTTAGGCACTTATCGGTGTAGCAATTTTCATTTCTCTCTGTTAAGTGTCATCCATCTCCTTTAGTTCCCTATACTAACTGACACTCGCCTTTAGCTGGTCTGTATATTATTTCCTTCTTGGTATGCTCTCTTTCTTTGGGATTCCGTTTTTTCTTATATCATATTTGTTATGAATTTATCATGTCGTATCAGAGGGCAAATAATAAAGATATGATACAAAAGTGCTACGATGCAAATTATCAGTCTTACGATACAAAATGTATATCGGTACGATTTTAATTCCTCATCATCATCACCCTAGCGTTATCCTGGTTGCATCCAAGACTTTCACGCCTCGGAACCCGAGGTCCGCTTACTAGTCTAACCAGATATGACAGAATATCAACTTTTCCACAGAGCGTCAGCCGTCTGACCTCCGCAACCCAAAAATATAGCGATATTCCATGGTTCAGACCAGTATCAGTTTATTTTATGGTACTGACTCCTCGTAACGACTGTCAAAGATCTTCATGACAGCCGGAACAGAGGGTTTAACGTGCTCTCCGAGACACGGGGCAAGCGATAATTAATAATTTAATACGCACTTAACTTCAAAAGGTCATTGGTGCGCGCCGTAGATTTGAACCCGATACCCCTTGCAAGGTAGGCTGTTGGTGTCTCCACTAGGCTATCGCTGCCTTTTTCGGTACTGTTTTAATTGTGCAATATTAAGGGTGCGGTACGCTCGAAAGCCGCGCCTAAAACCGAAAGAGTTGCTTGCTTTATTACCATTAGGAACCATGGAAGCAATTACAGGTAAGTGGTGTTTATGACTAAGATAACAACCTCGTTGTCTGTTTTTTTATATGCTGCAAATTAGCTTAATAAGGCAACCAAATACTTACCAATGATGCCTAGCCTTATGACCTAAGGGTGGAACTTTTTTTATAATAGTCATATACGGTATACCTGCTGTGTTAGAATGTTGTAATTAAACATTACATTCAATAATTTTAGTGAAAATTTATTGCCAACATGTTTGGGAAATAAGTAGCATGATACTCTGTCGCTTTTATTTTCTGCATTCGTACGTTCGTATCAAAGCTGTCATAGTAACACCGCACTAACAACTTTGCTGTTCGCTTGTTTGTGAACATCTATGACGTTTATTCTGCAGTTTACGCATATATTTCATTCATTTGCGTAAGGTTACAATATAATTTGTTCCGAGTTACAGTACAGTAAAACAAGATGACATTTGTACCTCAAATTTTCACCCATACAAAACCATTGAACAAAATTGTTTTATACCTATCATGCAAAAGTTGAGTTACAGCTATGTGCTCCCTTTATGATTTAATTAACCGGACAATTGGGCACGTCACACATGTTTAACGCCAGTTCTAACCCCATTCACATATGATTTATGTTTTATTGACGTGAGGTGTATCTAATGTAAACATTGTTTAGTTTAATGCGTGGAAACATATTTAGTTTTTATTTGTTTTTTCACGATACACGAGTACGTATCAGAATTGATATAAATTGTACAGTACAGCCGTTTTACGATGGCGGGTCTGAAGTTCGCACTGAAGACTGCGCAATAATCTTTTTTAGGAACTACGCGGGGTCATGAAGTGGGATGCGCGGGGCGGTTGTCTAGGCCAGTCATGCACACAATGTAAGACGCACCGGGCGGCGGCCATACTGGCGACAGCTGGGGTTGCACACGTAGTGAGTCGCATCCGGCAGTTGGGCCTTGAGGTGGCCCTGTCGAAATCCGAGGCCATTTCGTTTCATGGGCCTCGGAACAGGCCACCTGCGGGGGCCAACATAATGGTAGGAGGGATCCGCATCGGCATCGGGACGAGCTTGAAGTACCTTGGGCTCGTTCTCGACAGCCGATGGGACTTTCACCGGCATTTTGAGCGTTTGGCACCTAGACTCTTGGGGGCGGCGGCCGCTTTGTCAAGGCTGCTGCCAAACCTAGGGGGGCCGAACGCCTCTTGCCGGAGGCTATATGAGGGAGTCGTGCGGTCGATGGCCCTATACGGGTGTCCCATCTGGGCCGAGAACCTGACGGCCCGTAACGTTCGGGCGCTTCGCGCACCGCAGCGCGCCATGGCCGTCAGGATAATTTGTGGCTACCGCACGGTCTCCTTCGAAGCCGCGACCCTCCTCGCCGGATGTCCGCCCTGGGACCTACAGGCTGGGCTGTTGGCGTCGCTTTATAAGTGGCGCCGCGAAGCCCGGTTACTAGGCGGAGAACCCGCGCCTCGCGAGATAGAGGCGCGGAAGGCAGAACTCCGACAGGTCCTAGTGGCGGAATGGCGACAGCGACTCACGCACCCCAGCGCGGGGCTTCGCTGCATCGAAGCAGTGAGGCCCGTACTCGACGAGTGGCTGGAGAGACGACATGGCGCCCTCACCTTCCGGTTGACACAGGTGATAACCGGCCATGGTTGTTTCGGCCGGTTCCTGCACCGCATTGGCCGGGAGGAGACGCCCGGATGTCACCACTGCGGAGATCGCCGTGACCCAGTAGAGGACACGGCGCTGCACACCTTGGCGGAATGCCCTGCTTGGGTATCGCAGCGCCGGGACCTAGTCGCGGCGATAGGAGTGGTCGAACTCTCGCTTCGGACCTTGATTCGTTCCATGGTCCGGAGCGAGATATGTTGGGACGCCGCCGCCTCCTTTTGTGAGACGGTGATGTCGATCAAGGAGGCGGCGGAGCGGGATAGGGAGCCCACGCGACCTGTCTCTACCCGCAGAACCGGGCGTCGTCGCCGGAGGGCGCTCAACGATCTCCGGCCACCGTGAGTACACGCCAGCGGGCGTCGGGCCTGTTTTTGACTGCCCGCCGTCCGCTAGGCCCGAGAGGCGGCGCACGTGTTCCGCGTGCGCCTCTCGTAGCGTTAGTAGACTACGTCGTTCTTTTCCGCTCGTAGTATGAAAGAGGATGTATGAGGACAAATTATGATGTATGCAGATGGATGCATGCGAGGGACGGGGCCTGCTTCGGCGGGCCAGCTCAGGTGGGGTCGCGGCAGTTATACAAACGTAGTTCCCGTGACCCTGCCATTCAATGGGATCGGATAGAGGAACACCATGGTGGTTTTAGTGGGTAGTCCCGGCGCTTCTCGTCGGGGAGTCACCACACTCTCCCTGGACTGAGCCCCTTTAGGGGCCCAGCCTAGGGGGGTAAGCCCGTAAATTGTTTGGTTTCCACCATGAGTCAAAAAAAAAAAAAAAAAAAAAAGTCATGCACACAATGTAAATACAAATTAATACTTTATTCAAACATTAATTGTAATCGATTAGTTTTATAATTAATTTTGAATTAATTTATTTTTCTTATAATAATCAAAATACTATAAGGTATAAAATAAAATAGATTTATGAAACCGAGCAATATAGTAAGATTTTGTTTTTAGTAAAAAAACAAATCTAATAAAATTTATTTTCTAGGTTTAAAGACGAAATTTACGTATATCAGTTATCTATTAACGAAAAGAATTGGAACACATTTAAAATCTTTATATGTAATTGAATACACGTATATTTTTCTAATTCATTTTAATCGATATCAATAAAAATCGATTAAATTGAGCATCAAACACGAACATTGGACATCCTTTTTCACTTTTGAAGTTTTCGGTGCGATATAATGTGTCTCTGTCACACCTTAGTATTCGTTTTACTATCTCCGTCTTGAGTACAGATGATAACAAAAGTATTTATAGTCCATTGAAAAGTTACATTTGGGGTTGCATTTATCAGACGATGCAATTCTATTTTACAGATGTGTGGGAAGGGTACTGTAAATTTGTGGGGATGTACCTCTTGTCCCTCGGCCGCCATCTTGGAAAGAGTGCAGGTGCAGATAGTTTTTCTTGATTATCTGGTAAAGTATTGGCCGTACAAAGAATATGTGAACGAGATTTTTGTTGCAAATTAAATTCTCTACAACTTTAGTCATAAAACTTTTATCATAATGCAAATATATAATGATCTATAGAGGTCCTATGCACCCATGGATTTTATCCAATAGTCTATTTATCCATGAGTGCATACCATGCGTGCCATGTTCCAAATGCCTACTTATTTGGAATACAACACGCGCGCATTTTTAATTGCGTCTTATAAGATGCGTCTACCTAAAGAAAAATCCGTTCGATCTATGTTTGTCAATGCAATTTAAAAAAAAATACTGCTGCATTCAGGTATGTTTCTTTTGTTTCCGATTGTTCAACAGGCTTATGGATAACCTTCTTTTTTTTTTGATATGACTATAATCAGTTCTATATTTCTGTAACGAGTCATACTATGTTTATCCTAATTTGGCTGCCTTCTTGGTGCTTAATAAATCTTATTTTGCTGTGCACTAAATTGAATACCGAAAATATTATTTTGACTCCGGCGGAAGAAGCAACTCTATTGAGTTATACATTTTTTCATATTATGTATTGCTACCCACTAATCAGTAGGGGTAAATGGTTGCAGTAAAAAAGGATTGATTTAAATCATTGATTTTTATAAAATAATCACTTGATTTTAATTTAAATCACTGATTTAAATCAAGTGATTAAAATCATACCAACCCGGTGTTTTGTTATGGTCCTTTTTAATTCCGTGGGAACTACTCACTGCGTAATACCGAAAATTATGTGGCTCATTGGATTTGATATTCTATTAGACACGGTTTTTAGTATCCTAGTTGATACACCATCGTATCCAGTACTGTTTGTAGACCTTAGTTTAATATCGTGTATGTTCCGGTTAAAATATCTGCCACTATTGTCAGGTGAGGTGATTCATCATAAAATAATACTAATTGTATATAAATTATATAAAGTCGGGTAATAACAGTTTTTTACACGAGTATACATGCGCGGTAATTCGCAAAGGCTAGCTTCAGACCCGCCATGATTCGTCGGCCGTACCAATTACTTTTGAATGTGATTAACCCCTCCCGCGCCATAATCGCGCGCGAAACTGTACCGACTTAGATACACTTTCGTAAATAACAAAACCATAAGTTTATTATTTTATTATTATTTACTCATTAGTTTGTGATAAATATGAAAGGTTATGAGTAATAGTACCGACTTTTAAGTACCTAATCTTACAAAACTGAAATGCGGACGGGTGTATTTACAATTTGCTGCCATTTTTGATAATGATATTTTGAAAATCGTTTTTCGTTATAATTTATACAATGATCATAATCTTAACTATATTTTATAGGAAACAAGATTAGTTTCCGAGTATAATGACATTTAGTGAAATTACGAGATTGCGACGCTACATGTTTTTCAAAGCAGAGCTGTCGTCACTCTAACGCGCGCGAAATCGAACTTGTGGCAAACAATTTTCAGTCGTTATTGTTGCAAAAAAGTCTATAAAAATGACAACCAATTACAATGCAGAATTAAAAAGAATACTCATACTTTGCAATAGTGGAACATAATCTTATTGGTGGAATTACTTTAACGTCATTTCAAGTAGTGAAACATGGCGCTGTCGTTGCGGGACATACGTGTTTCCCGCAAGCGCTGGACGGAACAAATTTTCCTGGGACATACGTATGTCCCGCCTGCGTTTCAGAGGTGAATGTGTTGAAATTATTTGAGGTTGTTTATTATTAACACTTTATAATTGTAATTAGAAACCATCTATTATCATCTATTAAATGTAAATCAGAGCTTTATTTCAACTTTAAAAGTAGCCTTAAGAAAGACTTCAAATGGGCTGCTCACGTTTCTAGCTGTGCATTTTGAGGAGGAAGCGCCGAATTTACGAAATAACACTATGGTTGATTGATGGATCTTTAACTTTGCTGAAATTTATCAGGTTATTAGTCTCGCCAGCGACGAATAATGGGCCAACCCGTACATAATTTCATAACTTCTATTAGAAAATGAAAAGTAGCCGTCAATGACATTACTATAAATCATTTTACCCAATTTTTGTCTTAAGGGTAACCTTATAAACTATGTAGGACTACGAATAACTTTACAGGACACCAAAAACAGCTAGACATCTAACTATTGTCACTATACCATGCGCGCAGTCAATCTGACTTACTCGTAACAAATTCAAATATTTAAAGTAAAACGACATGCTTGTTTTCTTGATATAGGTATCAAGAAAACAAATAAATTCGACTCACAGCCGCGATATTCTCCAGTATCATACACGAAACTTTAATACTAAGCGTAACGCTGCTTTCCTCAAAACAAGTTAATGTTTATACATATATATCGATGATGTGCATAGTCGCATAGAACTGAAGGCAAATATTTTGTATTCTGACCGTGCGTCCACAAACAAGTACAGAGGAATAAATGAAATACATAATTAATTATCCAGATCACATGTCTCTTAGCAAAATGTCGATTATTAGACACAAAAATGCCTCTTCAAATATAAATAAATACAATAACAACACAACAATAATTATATAGTTTTATCGTCAAATTATTCCGAGAAAAGTTATAAAAGCCCTACAATTACAATTTAATTGATCATAATATAACCAATATTCTTTAAAGGTACTCATAAATACTATGGAAAAAATATAATAACAGAAGTGTAACAGTTTCAATCGAATGTTTGTAGTGTGTGGAATATTTTCTTTAAAACATGAACTATAATGACGACAGCTCTCCTTATAAGCTGTCCCAATGCTAAGTGCGGTCGTCTTCTCGCTATATGAAGGGCGTAGAAATAGTCTACCATGTTAGACAAGTGCGAGCTGGCAGTCGTCACATGTCACCTGAGAATATTATGGAGAACTCTTAAACAAGCAGGCCAATAATTGAATTCACCGTTCAGCAAGCAGTAATCAGCAATGTAATACGCATATCGAGATAGATAATCGAGAAGAAAGAATAACCAATAGTGTGCGCTTCGGTTTTGAACCCGAGACCCTCTGCATAGAAGTCTGTTGGTCTTCCTCTAGACTATTCCTGCCTTTTAAGATTATTCTTAAAATTTAATTTAATTTTAGATGGGATCGGTATAATTTCTAAGGTGAGGAATTCAACAAGATAGATAAATGTTCTTTATTGCACCCCAGGCATTTAAAATAAATGACAATAATTTTAAAATATCCTCGCAGAAAATACTTATTACACTTTTAGCTTTTCTCGAAATTCGTAAAGTCCTCGAAACTTCCAACACTTTTCAGGTTACAATTCGAGAGGAAATTCAATAAACTTTCCCAGGGGAAATTTACCATCAGACATAGGTAGCAGATTAGGGCCCGTCAAGAATCCCCCCTTTACAATGTCATATATATTTATCTGACCCTAAGATGTGAATGACGTGAATGCTTACGCGAAAGTTATGAATTAACTGAACTGAAAACGAAAGTCTTTAAGACTGGAATAGAATTTGCGTAATAGTAGAAGCATTGAGAATAAATAATTAAGTATAATTATGTCAAATGTGTCTCATGAAATTATTTATCCTGACACTGATTTTAAAATATTAATTGCATTATTCTAATTCAAAACGGACCAATTTTGGTAACCGTTTACGTATAATTTTCAAAGTATAAAAAAGTAGTTTAAATATTAAAATGTTTTGAATTATACTTTAATAATTTCTTGAAAGGATAGTTGTCAAGCGTTCATCGTAATGTCAAAACTTAGTAAATACGTTGACTCGAATTCTCTTAATATTTGAAAAAATAAATCTTGTACTTCTACCGGTTATATTATATATTATCATCATCTGCGTAATATACAGCTGTTAAAATATTAAAATGCTTTGAATTATCTACACTATATTATTATAAAGAGGAAAAAATTGTATTTTTGTTTGTTTGTAATAGATAAACTCAAAAACTACTGGACCGATTTTAAAAATTCTCTTACCATTAGAAAGCTACATTATCTGCGAGTAACATAGGCTATACTTTATTTTAGAAAAAATAGTGGTCCGTAAGATATTTGGGTTTTTCGGGTACGCGAAGTAGTTCCTTCAGAACGCGGGTGAAACCGCGGGAAACGGCTAGTGTTATATATTATCATCATCTGCGTAATATAAAATGTAATAGTACAAGGAGTAAAAAGAAAATATGCATCAGTCTATACTTGGTTTTAAGCTTATTTCGTACTTAATTTTATCAAACTCAGTTAAGTTCAGTTAAGCAATAAAGAACGGAGACTCGACTTCACAATATTTTACGCATTGAATGGCAAGGAATATACTCACACGAAAATTATAATAACAAAAATTAATTCAGCCGTTCTATTCAAATAAACATCTGAAAGAAGAGAGAATACTTCTTGCGAGTACTTTACTCGTTTAAAACAAACAAAGATCATAATAAACTTCTTATTAATTCGTATAATGCTTAGTACTGACACCCGTTTAAACTCGATATTTTTACTCTAAAACGAGTAAAAATCAACATGTGAACTGCAAAACTCACACTTCGATGACATCAAATACACTGTTATTTTACTCTTAGCGAGCCTTCGAGTCTGACTCGATCGAGTAAAACTGTATGTGAGTACGGAGCTTTCCATATTACGTATAACATATCACGAATCAACCAAAGTACTTCCAAACTTGCTTCTAAAGGCGACATATCATGAACACTATCACACAAGACCCTATTCGAATCAAAAACCGGCTACGCAATCATCGGTCTATTGAATGTCTCCAAAAGTCGATCCTTAAGCCGAGTAACATATTATTATCAGTTTAATAGTTTTCAAGGGTTTACGCTTGGCCCATATCTCCTAAGGGACCAATACCGTGAACGGTGAACACACATAGTATACATGTATCTACTTTAACCCTTTGAGGATTGAACTTTGGATAAGATGTGGCACTTCTTCATTTTGTTGTTGTTATTGTGTTTGAGTTTATAGTAGAATTTTGAGGCCTAAATGCGTTAAAATTAGTTTTATCAAAGTCTTTAAACCTAAAGTAGCTTTACTAGTTTATGAAAACTAACTGAAGAAACTACGCTAATCATTGAAAATGTTATGGTGAACATCTCGACACTATGCCAAGCCGACTTGTATTGGTGCGATTTCCATGTGGGAAATTACGATTATTTTCAAAAACTGTTTTCAATCCATTATGTCTTCTGACTGATTTTGTCCTTTATTTTCTTTTTCTAGTCTTAGTAAAGTCGCAGTTGAGACATGCGAGACGACTGATCAAATGTAAATAGCGTAATAAAATCCGGATAAGACACTCAATAATAATGTCCTCCTGACCGATTTCGGCTTGTCTATATATGACATATTATTGTGCAGAAGTGTGTGCGCATACACAAGTGCACTCTCTATTCCCTCACTATAGTCTGATGGGATGCACAAGCGACACGACCGGAGAGAGATTGGACGCAGGACCAGCGGCTTAAGGCGAGCTTGCAGTACTTTTTAAGATTTTTGAACGTCTGAAAGTCCCATGAACTATGATTAAAAATTAAAGTATAAAAGTTGAACATATCTTCTAGTAAATCGTAAAGATAGAAACTCGATTTGGAATGATTGGCTCGATAAAAAATATGTCAAACATGGCACTAAATCACAATTTTAAACGTGAACTGCTTAGAGATTCCATAATGAATTTATATGAAAATATTACCAATAGAAACAGCTCTTTATTTTAAAATAAATGGTTAAAACAGATTTCGTAATTTCGTTATTATTTTTCTCCAATAAAAAAAATGGTCAAAAAGTTGGCATTATATCGCTCGCCGGCCGTTCATCAGTGCCGTTCAAGGCGTGATTGAGGGCGCATGTACGTCGTTGCTCCGCAAAATCCCCCTCCACCCCGCATTTATTCGCAAAAGTACAAAGAAATTCGTATTCCAAACTCAATCGTTCAAACCATAGACATACAAGTAAGAAACCGTAGACAGGTTACTGACAAGTTAATCGGCGCTTACGAGTGGCACGCATCGCGAAAAGCGTACGCACACTACTATAAATATCTCAAAACGACACACAAAGAATTAGATAAGAAGTGTAAGTGAGATAGCACATCTAATCGCAAGCGCGAAAAAGAGATAAACATATACTCTCTGTACCGACGCGCATTGTGACATCATGCTGACCGTTTCACAAAGAATAATTTAACTCAGATGCGACATGATCACTTTGTCTGTCTTGAGCAAATTCAATTCGCCTCAAAGTAAATTTGATTAATTGATTTAAGGTAGGAAAATAAAAAGTCGATGTAATTTATTTATAACATTTATTAAAAAAGTACATTTTATTCTTCTCGTTTCATTCAATGGAAACCTTAAACAGTACGTTAATATAAAAACTGTGCGCTGCGGACCCACCGTACCCCTGGCAATAAACCTGGGGTATGGTGGGTCTTTTATAGCTTAACCGTACTCCTGGCTGAAATGCTCGTAGTGTTGTACCAACGTGCTACGTGGACATTAAACAGAACAGTGTTATCTCTCGTATGATAATGACTTACTACTTACGTTTTTGTATTTTTAGACAAGCGAAGACAAGCGCTAGTACGATGATATAGTGCAACAAGGAGATAAATTATAGAATAAAACGTTTAGGTATTACTGCTAATGGTTATAATGCTTTGTATATTATAGGTATAATCTGTCGTACTGTTAAAGACGCGTAACCACGTAGGTATAACGGTCGGTAACGACTGTTGTTACACAGTCAATAGCACCCTCAAAAAATTCGCTAATAGAGTGACAATACCATACAAACAATTGAACGTCTACAAAACAAATGAATGTCTACAAAACATTTGAAAGTCTACAAAATAAATGAACGTCTACTAAACAAATGAACGTCTACAAAACAAATGAACGTCTACAAAACAAATGACTACCAGAAAGTGATCAGCTATCGATAGTGATTGCAAAAAACAGGTGCATGCGATTTTCGACCTTATTGACAATTCATGATAAACTTTTTTTTTGTTTCTCGCTTTCTGGCATTATGACGTTACTAAAATTATAAATTCTGACTAATGTCAATAAGGTTGAAAATCGCATGCACCTGTTTTTTGCAATCACTATCGATAGCTGATCACTTTCTGTAACTCATTTGTTTTGTAGACGTTCATTTGTTTTGTAGACGGTCATTGATTTTACACCTTAAACAAATGAACGTCTACAAAACATATTCATTCGGATTTAAGAGCGCGATGTCGTGACACTACGGATCATTCCCAGTAGTTCTATTGAATACCCTTGTAAAAACACATAGAACTAGACTGTGACATTTCCTGTTACTTATCCCATTAGTTATATTCTCTTCATCAAGTTGTGCTAATAGAATAAGGACAGTTCTATCACAGAACTGTTCAATAGAGCTACTGAGAATGATCCCACAAAATAGGAGAACTTTAAATTAACGAACTGAAATTAATAAACTTATTGCACAACAATATTATCTGGGAGTACGGTTAAGCTTTAAAATACCCACCATACCCCCAGAGGTACAGCCAGGGGTACGGTGGGTCGGCAGCGAAAACTGTGCAGTACAATCTACTTAGTTGTTTAATACCAACTATGGTTACTGTTTGAAAAAGGAGAAAAACAAGAACAAATGAATGGACTTTGATCATCCGTCAATGTTTGTAACTTACGTATGATTTTGTATTTCTATAATAATAAAATATTGTGTTGAATGAGCCTCAAATCACTTTTATTACTTGACAAAAACACACATCAGTATTTTATTATTACGAATGTCCCATCTGAATACTTTGTTTTTTAGTCTTTGAACACGCACAATACTGCTTCTCTTTTATAGTCGCTAAATGCACATTTTTTTATCCACTCTATTGTTTGTGATACTGAATTTATTATAAATTGTAAATAAAACGTTGTAATATTGTAATACACATGAATGAGAAGTGATTCCATAACTTTTAGTCATTTTCCTACTATAGTTTGTGCAAAATCTCATTACACACGACGGCATTTTCAAATGTAACAAATTTCAAATGTGAGACACACACACGTGAGTAAAAGAATGAGCGCTTTTGACCGCAGCGCGTACGCGACTAAAGCCAAATGATACATTAAGCCTGTTTTTAATGTGCCACTTTTGAAGTTCGCATAACTCATCTACGGTTTTTTTTAACTACTATATCTATGGTTCAAACCTAATCCAGATAAACTCGAACACAATTGACGGCACACGCACACACGAAACCCCTCCTCCCCTACCCCCACTCACTCGCCGACGCCACCCCTGTGTTTTTGTTTTTTGCGGGGGGTGAGGTCGAGCTACGCACTGTACTGCAACCTCGCCTTAACGTGCTTTCCGAGGCACGGGGGTGTTTCGCCAACTTCCTGACTGCGAACTTTCTATTGGATAATTCCTAACAGAAAAACCCAATACCACTTTTTGTTCAACACGGGAATCGAACCCCAGACCTCATGATCCGCAGTCGCTAACACTACCGCAGGACCACAGAGGCAGGCAAGACAAGACATTCAACGTTATATTTGGCCAAACACGCACGCGGTAATCTGGCAACGCTACCTGCCAAGATCATCACTCAAAGTAAGAGTGGAAGAAAATTTCCTTTATAATAAGTCCACCTTATAGTCCAATTTGTTCAGCAAGTAGTTTCTCTCAGTCCCTAGTTTGACTTTAAACTTGTACTTGTCTAAATCCAGTAGGGTCTAGGTATTTATTGATATTTGTGTTCTCATTGTACGAAATCGACGGGTTAGAACTTTTAATGCGAGTTGTTTACAACAGATACGGGTCGTTAGCTCAAGTGGAGGTCTCAAAGCACTCACTATCATTATACCCATTTATAAACGTCGTGTGTGATATTGAAATGTCCCAATCTCTACACTGGTATAGAACATATTAAACCACAAGTAAATCATTTTTAAGTACTGTAAGACCTAATAAATGTGTATTGATTTTTTTTATTTCGTTTAGAAAGGATCATTATCATCTATGTATATATCCCAGTGACTTTCGCCTCAAAAAAATCTCCACCATAAAGATGATTCTCGAATCACATTTGACAGAATATTAGATCTGCAGTTCTCCTTAATGGACCTATTGGCGGGATTTTTAAGGGTGCTATTGACTGTGTAACAACAGTCGTTACCGACCGTTATACCTACGTGGTTACCGAGAACCTTTGGGTCGCCAATGCGCTTAACCTCAAGAATCGATATATTTGTGCAGTCACTATTTTGCCTGTCCACGGGTTAAATATAATCAATATCAACAAGTCACCTTGATTCTTATGTGTCACTTTGTTGCTTAAAAGATTTTTGCAATCATCATCATCATCATGTCAGCCTAGAGACGTCCATTGCTGGACATAGGCCTCCACCAAGGTTTTCCTCACATACCGATTTTGAGCCGCCCGCATCCAACTGCTTCCCGCGATCATAACCAGATCGTCGTTTTTGGAATAATAAAGCTAAGACAAGACGCTCTATCAAGGTGAGCAGCCTGTCACCTCTGGTGCTCTACGAGCAAAAGGAGGAGGCTTTTGAGACTCTCCCCTATTCTACACACTAACGGCCATTTTCAATATTCGATCCATACATGGATTTTGAGATTCGAGATTCGTGTTTTACATATTTTGTATGAAGCTTATGTTAAAAACGAATCTACAGATCTATCTATAGATCGAATATTGAATTCCGTAGTAAAGCCACCACAGTGTCCTTTGACGGCCGGAGCCGAAGACGAGCTGGCTATGAATCGTTGTTGTGGTCCTATTTATTTTAATCTCTATTACAACATTATGATATGTGTAGTTTTTTAAAGTTATAATAAGTGTAACGAAAATGACTACCCCACAATGTGACATCAAAAGGTGACAAATAAAATTCAGCCAAACGGAACATTCAAGCTAACACTAGAACAATACAATCTAAATTCTAGAATGACGTACAACTCTAGTTTTAGGCCAAAGTTTAATGGAAGTCAAAACATCCTAAGCTTTTTATCTGTCCACAACATACCTTGATGAAGCACTAACCCTAACAAGCTAGTTAATTAGCTAACTTATATCAGAGGATTGTGAGTTTATATTTTGTACTGCATACAAGTTGTGAACAACATTCGTTTCAGATAAAGTATTATGTAAATCATTATTACTGGTCCACTTACAACTACCATTTCTTTCGTACCAATAATATCTCTTTCTAAGGGTTGACTGGTAGAAATCGGTGTTAGCGATAAGTCCCCCTTGAATTTAATGTATAATTCCTTAAAATGTTCTATATATGTGTACAATAAAGTATAAAATAAATTAAGAAATAAATTAAATATTGCGTCGTATTGTTCGATTGTTTGAAACGACTATTTATACAATACTAAATTGTACTTCACTAAATTGATTCCCTACTAAAAATATTTTTCATCAACATGATGTGTAAAATATCGATAAAAGCATACCTGCTGAATACTTAATAACACATTAGCTTTTACTCGTGACGCCGTGAGGGATAAAAGTAATCTATATAGCTCTATTCTTTATATATTTATTGCTTCCGAAGATCTGTATAATTGTTAGAGAGCAGTCTAATTAGTAAGGCTCTACTGCTCTCTAGTACTACTACTTTCTACTAATAGTAAGACTTAGAATAAGAGCACGTGTAAGGTTAGTGGGCAGACTATAAAACTATCTGACAGAAAAAATAAGTTGAAACTGAATAACACACTGACTGACACTGACTTTGACTTAGCTTGTTATGGTTACGTTTAAGTACTAAAAATAGGCAAGAAACACATAGAGTAGTGCTTTAAGCGGCCGCTACGTGCTTAACACTGCGCCGAGAGTTATGGATTCGATCCCCACGCCAGACAATATTTTGTGACATCCACAAACCTATATCAGGTATGCTTTGAGTCCGTTAATTGAATGTTTGCAAAGTCCTCCACGACACAGGTTTACTCTCTTATTCATAGTTCGGGATTTGTCTCTGTAAACAAACAAATGTTTATATTAATGTGTGGATGTAAATGTAAATCTTTAAGTAGGTAATCTTTTAAATTTGATAAGAGATACCTACTTAAACTTTCATAAGAGTCACATTGTGACTTAAGGGAATAAAGGATTTTGAGTTTAAAATATCTCACTGCCACAATAATAATACCAATAACAATTGAAATTTCTTAATTTCAATTGTTATTGGTATTATTATTGTGGCAGTTAAATCACCTCAGTCTGCCGTGAACATGAATCCTGTAAAGAATTCGAAACGTCGGCTAGTAATAAATATGTAGTTTCTAGATCATTCGGTTTAAATGTAATAACTAGTATACGCGATACTATATAACGCGATAAAATCCGTAAACTGTAGTTTAATTTCAATGTGTAACATTCGCGTAAATCTAAGAAAATACTGCCAATAACAATGTTTTATTATCCTCTCAATAACAAAATTATTTTACGCCCGTGAAAAGTAAACAAACACAAATGATAGCTACAATTAGCCGAGGCGAGTCATTCGTTCGAGTGGACTATAAAGCGGCGAGTGTACCTTAAGATGACATTTTATATCGACAGGGCGTGTTCCGATGTAGGTCACAGTACCTACTTGTTGCTGAACGTAGACCGCATGGGGATTAGACAATACGTCGTCACAACATGTCGACTTATTTAATCGTGCTTCGAATGAACTGACAAGGAAAACTTATTGTTAATTATTTTTTGTATGTGAATAAATTATAATATAAAAATATGCTATTTTCGTATATTGTTCTTTTTACGTTTGTAACCCCTCTACTATATTAGTTACTTGTCTTTAAATAGTAACGTCCAACCTGTTGAAAATCGCAGTGACTTCCAAATACGTCTCAAAAAAATTCGACGCGGTAAAAATATTTCTGAAATTCGTTCATAAGAAGTTTAAGCGGATAGCAAGAACTATTCGTTTTGCCCAATCACGTGAGAATTTCGGCAAATCCCTTTTTAGTGCAGCGCTACGGTTCCCAAGGAACATAAATGCCAAATTGCAGCTTCTGCGCCGAATAATTTTGGCTGTAGATTATCTGTCAATCAGTCAGTAACGGAAGGATTTTATACATACAGATTTTAGTAGTTTTCCAATTAATACCTACATTTAATTCTTACATAAGAAACCCTTATTCAATTACCGTTAGAAATTGAATGTCAATATACTATGATCTCTGTAATATAAATAGTTAATTTCACTCATTGTATATATTAACACAATGCAAATCCGTCATACGCCTCTGAATTATGCACAAGCTTCTTTCCAAATATGACAATTGGGCTAATATTTATTTTGTCATAATTATATTAGACAAGTGGATTGGGTCACATTAATGTGAAAACCCAATTAATTATTAATTTGAAAGCTCAGGGAAATAGAAAATATTATCTAAAAAGAACGACTTGTGATTGCATGATTGGAATAAACTCAAACTCAAACTCAAACTCAAATATGTTTATTTCCATAAAAATGTTTAAATTTTTTGGACACGACAGAAAGTCATACAAATAAAAAATAATAAAAAAGTAACTTTAAATGCATATTAACATAGTTGAGCATTGAAAAAAATGCCTGTTCAGAAAGTAGAGCCTCGTGAGAAGAATCAGGCAAGAAACTCCGGGCCACTCTTTTCTACGTCTTGATTCTATACAATTTAAAAGCTTAGTAACTACATTGAATTTTTCATAGGTATATGAGCTGGTGTGTCTATAATGTTGTTGTCAATTAATAAGGCTTTTTTAATAATAATATAAAAGTACTAACTAGCATAATATAGACACAATAACTCACACTCACATGAAACTTAACACTAATCAAACATAAGTAGCCTGTGGGACCAAGCAAATTAATCCCAAGCATTTTTATCTTCAATATAATCTAGCACTGAATAGTACCCTTTTTGGCAAAGTTTACGTTTTATAATCTTTTTGAATTTATTATAACTTAAATTTTGAATATTGCTTGGCACTTTATTGTAAAAGCGCACACATTGGCCTTGAAAAGATTTCTTTATTTTCTCTAGCCGGGTAGCCGGCACTACTAGCTTACTCTTATTTTTAGTATTCAAATTGTGGATATCACTTTTCTTTGAGTATGAGGCCTTGTTTTGGAATAAATATATTAGGTTGGAATAAATGTACTGGCTTGCAACTGTTAAAATGTTTATTTCCTTGAATTTATTCCTTAACGAAGCCCCATAATCCAAATTATAAATTGCCCGAATAGCTCTTTTCTGCAGAACAAAGATGGTCTGAATGTCGGCAGCATTTCCCCACAGGAGAATACCGTATGACATTATACTATGAAAATAGCTATGATATACAAGCCTGGCAGTGTCAATGTCAGTTAACTGGCGAATTTTCCTGACTGCGTATGCTGCAGAGCTGAGTCTATTCGACAATTTACTAATATGTGGTCCCCATTGCAGCTTAGAATCTAGTGTAATGCCTAAAAATTTGGTGTTATCCACAAGATCCAACACATCATCTTTAACCTTTACTGAGGTGTTCACTTGTTTGACGTTAGGCATCAAAAATCGAATACATTTCGTTTTTAGTCTATTTAAAAGCAGGTTGTTAACCTCAAACCAGCGAACCACCTTTGAGATAGCAATGTTTACATCGTCCATATCAATTTGCTGTCGTTTTAATTTAAATAAAAGTGAGGTATCATCAGCAAACAGTACTATCCCGTGCTTGTCATTGACGAGGTGTGGTAAGTCATTAATATAAACTAAAAATAAAAAAGGACCGAGGATTGAACCCTGTGGGACGACCATTTTGACTACAGACCCATGCGAACGCGTCCCGTTGACATCAACTCTCTGAATCCTATCACTCAAATATGAAGTAAGAAGATGCAGAGCAGAACTACTTAAACCATAGTGATGTAATTTCCTGATCAATGTATCATGTTCTACACAATCAAAGGCCTTGGACAAATCACAGAAGACACCTAAAGCATCATGTGAATCCTCCCAGGCATCAAAGATATGTTTTACAAGCTCAACACCGGCATCGGTCGTGGAGCGCCCCTTTGTAAAACCAAATTGTTTAGAGTGTAGAAGCTCGTTGTTATTAAAATAACTTTGCAGTTGGTCTAGTTTCAATTTCTCGAAAATTTTGCTAAATGTGGGCAGCACAGAAATTGGCCTATAGTTGGTGGGGTCTGATGTGCTACCTGCTTTGTACAAAGGTATTACCTTGCTATCTTTCATAAGATCAGGAAATACACCACAGTCAATACACTTATTAAATATTAAAGCTAATCTGTTAGCAGCTAAAGCAATAATGGACTTGGTAATAGTAACGGAATTTCCCCACAAGTCTGCAGTTTTCTTTAAATTTATATTATTAAAAGCTTTTATAACATCATTTGAATTTATATACTGAAATGAGAAATTACTATAGGTTGTACTCATGTTTTCTTTTAAAAGAGATTCCGCTGCATTGGTTGATGAGTCCAAAGATCTAGTAGTAATAACGGGGATATCAGTAAAAAAACTTTCAAACGCCGATGCAACTTTTGAGTCTGATGTGATAGTGTCATTATCAATGTTCAAACTAAATTTTGAACTTTTACTTTTAACTTTCCCAGTCTCGCTGTTTATTATATTCCAAGTCATTTTCATTTTATCGTCACTACTCCTAATCCTTGAACTCAGGTAAAGAGACTTAGCTTTCTTGCAAAGTTTCCGAAATATCCTAGCATAGTTTCTAACATAATCCTGAAATTGTTCACTTAAATTAAAGTTTCTCTCGTCATCTCGGCTCATACAATCTCTTTCTACTTTTGTGAAGCCCAGTTGTTGCCCATTCACAGAAGGTTGCATTACCTCCAACTGTAATCGTTCTAGGTGTGAAAACCGAATTAAAGTCTGTACAAAACGCTTTGAAAAAGCAATTATATAACAAATTAGGGTCACCTTCATCATCTAACCGTGACCAGCTAGTCATTAGTTTACTTTGAAACCTAGCAAAACGAGTTGCAGTTTTAGGTATTACAACTATATTTTGCCTAGAAACATTCTTACTGTTATCATTAAAGGAGATCTGCTGGTCACAATGGTCTGAGTCTAACTGTCTAATAATTTGCTTGTCTCTTACTATGATATCTGTAAATATATTATCTAGGCAAGTAGATGTAGAGGAAGTAACTCTTGTGGGCTCTAAGAATAAGTTCTTCAGATTATATGATAGAAACAGCGCTTTCAATTTTGTACTAAGACTACTATCCTCCAATAAATTTACATTAAAGTCACCACACACAACAACATTTTTATTTATTTTTGCAACTTTGTTTAATATCTCATCCATAATACGCTCGAAGCTATCATACAATGCTGAAGGAGGCCTGTATACACTTATTACAATAAATCTCCTCAGTTCCACACAGGCTACCTCAATAGTTCGCTCAACAGACAGACTTACAAGATCATGACGCTCCTTAAATTTAAGTTGCTTATTAAGTAAAATCATCGAGCCACCATGTACTGCTTGCTGCCGGCTAAACGAGCTTCCTACTATATGATTACTGAAATTGAACATGAACTGGTTGCTTTTTAGCCAATATTCAGTGATGCAAAATATATCAACAGCATTACAGTTCATAAACAATTCCATTTCTAAATCTTTATTAATCATACTTCTAATATTCTGATGTACTAATTTAATCAAATTTTTGTTATTATTATGTTTAAGTGTATTAGTCAATGAGTTACGAGTAATCTTATTATAGCTAGAGGTGTTCTCTATTGTCTCAGAATTTAATTTAAATTATTATTATTATGAATGTCAATAATGGAATTGTCATGTACTCTAACAGTACTTGGGTCACTGTATAAATTAAATGCTAATAATTTAGCAAGTTGTCGTTTAAAAGAGTGAGAAATATACATAGTATCTTTTGTTAAAATAAAATTACTTTTAATAAAAGTATTAGTGTCAAAGAATAAAATTTTGTCATTATGACGATATGTACTATTATATAATAATAGATTTAATTTACTTATCTGGTTGTTTTATTTATCAGATAAGGTCTTTGAATAAGGAAATGCACAGACTATAAAATTGCACCCCACTTTAGAACTTCTATCAGTCATTATATCCGATAAAGCTAGTATATCTTTCCTAGTAACTAGTAAGCTATCACCATACATAATAATACCTGTAGAATGTTTATTTAATTCTGCATGTTTTAACTTATTAACTAATGAAGAATTTCTTTCTCCTGGATAACAAAAGTTTTGTAATGGACGGTTAGTGTAACTATCTATTAAGCTACCCAAACCCACTCCCAATTGGTCAGAAAACATCAATACAGTGTTATTACTATGAGTGTCAAGTGAACATATATGATTTGTTTGTAACAAGGCATCAGAACCGGAGTCATTGTATATTTTGTGAGGTGGTTCTAGTACTAGACTACTTTCTAAATCATTATTTAATTTTGAACAATTTAAGCAACATTTTTTGTTGGCTATAGAGAGTAGTTGTTCTAGATTCTCTCTACCAACTCTAGAAATCTCATCATATTTTAGTATGTATTCTTGAGTTTCTTTCTGGTGTGTTATTGCCATTTTGTCGAGCTGTGCAGTCAGTTTTGATATGTGTGTTTGTAGCTCCTGAGTGTGCTGATCATATAATAATATACTACTGAGTAATTGTTCATTGCTAGCCTCAAGCTTCAACATCAATGACTCCTGTTCCTTAACCAAGTCATGGTTAATTTGTGATAATTTATTTACTTTATTTGACCCCTTGTGACTGGATTCAAGTCGCTTTATCAATTTATTTAATTTTGATAATTGCCTAAATTTCCTTTTGGTTATCAATTTAGATTTACAGTTGCACTTACATTTTACAGTCTTAATAACACTAACATTACCGCTGATCACCTCTGAAAACAGGTTCTTGTTTGCTGTGGTGTTGAGCGTCTGGATTGATTCCTCTAGTGATAAAATTGTTGTTTGGGCTTCATTCAGACTCGCCTACAATTCCATAATTCGACTGAGTTGTCTAAGGTAGGTTTCATCACAGCTACTGTAGGACCTAACTTCCTCCTGTAGTCTGTCTCGTTGGTCCAAGATGTCCATGTGTTCAATGTGGAGTTCCGTCAATTGCGCCTTCAGCTGGGATACTTTATCATTGACATATTTAATTTCTTCTTCGCTATCAACACGTTCCTTCAATAGTTGACTGTTATCTTCTTTACATTTCTTTAATTCTAACAGCGCTATCTTCAAGTTGTTCTCTGTTTCCTTAGCAAGTGCCTTGCGGGTCATCATGTTTGTAGACATGCCTCACAAATTACCTAAAAAAGGAAAAACAGGTGAATACTTTGAAGAAAGGTAGGTATTATGTTAATATACAAGAGTGAATATATATAATTAGTACCAAATAAAAGAGATAAAAAAGTTATGAGAATTATAGATTGATGTAGGTATGTTGAAAATAAGTTATGAAAATTGAAAGAAAGGTGTAAGAATGGTAATTTGGCTATTAAACTAAATAATGGTTTAGATTAATATGGTTTGTTGAACAACTCTTATATCAGTATCAAGTAAGTAGGATAATCGTTGCTGATGGCTGTACTAAATAACTAAATCTAGGTAAATATCTAAGATGGTTGTACTTAATAACTAAATCTAGGCAGACAATCAATAAATAATTATAATAATGTATACTTAATTAATAAATAATTACATATAAGTATATAAATGTGAAGTGTAAGTGTAGTTTGTGCTTGTATGGGGCATTTGTTCAGTCCTCGATTTTGCTTCCACTTTTGTCCCTTCCCTTTTGTGATGGACGAAGCTCACGTTCAGTGAGCCGAGTAAATATGTGCTGAGGAGTGTAAGTTAATAAGTAAAATACTCCCCGGGTTTAAGGATGATGATTTGAATTCCGTCCGTTGTCACTGGGTAGTTGATCTGTCCGCCAAGAACTGTCTGCAGCGAGGTTTCAAACAGCAAACTCAATGTATTTCACACTTCTATTACTATAACACACGATATTAATGAAACATAAGCGTTTAATATTGATTTAAACTTAAATAAAACTTTAAAATCACGGAGCTACGTAATTTTACGTTTGACGTTTTCAGTGTTGCCACACAGTCTTTTTGTAAATAATAATAAAGATCGTATGCTGTGGCTTTTCTAACCATAGGATGGACTTAGTAAGTTAAATATCATTTAAAATAGGTGTACTCGATACATTTAAGACACGACATAAATCATAATTAAGAAAAATATACATTTGGAAATATAACAGTATGAAATAAATTTGTCGCATTAGATGAAAGACGTAAAAAGAAACACATTTGGTAATAATAGCAATATCTTAACAGTTATTTTATACATTAAATAATATCAATTAAATCAAGTGTCCTTCTCTAAACAATTTCTTATTCTATCTTGTTTGAGTAGAGCGCCACGCGTATCAGTACGTATTGAACATCGATTATTACTAAGTCGATTTTTGATCCCGAGCCTTGCAACCTTATCGAGCTAACTTGACAATGAAACAAGTTAATTGTTACAATATTCCATATAGTGAGGCTTATTCATCATCATCAGCCCTGTATTTAAACTGTCCCACTGCTAGGTACGGGCCTCTTCTCACTATGAGAAGGTTAAGGCCATAGTTCACCACGCTGGCCTTGTGCGGGTTGGCAGACCTCACATGTCTTTCGAGAACATTATGGAGAACTCTCAGACTTGCAGGTTTCCTCACAATGTTTTCCTTCACCGTTTAGCAAGCGATAATTAACAATTTAATACGCACATAACTCCGAAAAGTCATTGGTGCGCGCCTTGCATTTTATAATTATTCACTAGGCTATCGCTGCTTTAGATTTAAGGGATATATTAGATGGTTTTAATTATTTCCTGTTGACACGTAATAAGGAACAATGTGAAACAGTTGCTGCACCTTAGAAAATCAAATCTTAATTATATTAAACAAACTTGTGTTAGAAAAGAGTGGCCATGAGTTTTATTGCCCATTCTTTCTCGTGATTCTACACCCTTGGTTTGCGAAAGAGGCACTAAATGTTAATGTAGATTCATTAACTAATTAACTTTTAAATTGATTTTCATAAGCGTCACATTGTGACCCATGTAAATAAATAATTTTAACTTTGAATTTAGGTGAAGTACCTACTTTTGTACCGTGGTGACGTCGAGCTTTTGACGTCGCGTTTTTTATTTATTGAGAATCACTACTTCACCGAGTAAATATAAGCTTTAAGAAAAATTAATTTGCATAATATAGTGACACATTTAGCGATAAGACCTCCGCTGTACCTCTAATTAATATAATAATCATACAAATCCTTAGGCAACTCACATACTTTTATCTGATTCCAAACTAGGCAGAGTACAAGCAGGCTTGTAGGTACTACTGTAACCAGATACATGGTAAAGATACTTTTGTATTCATAAATACATTTTTATTAAAGATACCAGACACAACTAATTATAATTTTAAAAGATATACAGCAAGTTTTAGAGCACAATAAAGAAATCCCTATGTATAAATTTAAAGTATGTATCTAATAAATCTTTGTATGCTCTATTAAGTTTAGTATTACTTTGACCTTATCTAGAGTAAAAGGTTATCGAAGCCTAAAGAATAGAAAATTAGTTACCAAATTCTTGAATAATTAAATTAATATCAACATTTTCATAAAGTCACCTAAGAACTATTTTATACAGGGTGTCACAAGACCCATCGCCAAGCCGAAATCTTCTCGTTGTGGACATCATGCCAAGTCATACCAACCAAAATTAATACCTGGGAAACGATTTCTTTTTTAAGTTTTCACATTTTTTAACATTTTTTTTAAAAGCGCCCGTGTGCAATGCTCGAAATACCTACTTATCCACGGGGTCATAGGGCATCTAAAGAACATATTGGCGGGGAAATGCATCTATTTTGCACCTAATTAGAAAAATTCCATACTAATTTTGAGCCTCAATATCTCCTGAACCGGTAATTTCCTAGGTATGTTGCCGAAGTAAAACATGTTCGTAGTGATTGGTACAACATGGGATTTCAGTTTTCGTTAAGGGTCTTTTTACACCATGTATTGTCACCACCCCATATCATCCCAAGGGTGTCGTAAGAGCCGACAGAGGGAGCATATTATGCAGAGAACAGCACTGTAACAGAAGGAAAACTTGATATAAACCCTACAGCAACCCGTTTGGCCAGCGTGATATAGTAGGCTAATTACTCCTTTCAAAGGAGGGGCCTAGTCCAGCAGTGGACTGTTAAAGGCTGATGATGATGATTATAAGTAGGTATTTCATACACCATTACGAAAGCTCAGAAGTATGCACAACAAGGGTTTAACGTAGTAAATAACTGGCTTAAACATAATCTACTAACCTTAAATACTGATAAGACTAAATTCATTCAATTTTGTATGCGTAACCCCCAAGCACATAACAATTCTTTTCACTTATATGCACATAACTGTTATCTTAAGTCAAACAACATTTGCACCTGTCCGGAAATTAATAGCACTACTAATATTAAGTATAAATAAAATATTAACTATATTTAGGGGTTATATTGGACGAAATCCTTTCCTATAAACAACATATCGCCGCTTTAACATCTAGGCTATGAAAATTATTATTTGTATTTAAAAAACTTCGCTTTATTTTAGATCATAACCTCATTATACAAATGTACAAGGCATTGTGTCAGTCCATAATCCAATACTGCATTACCTCTTGGGGAAAGGAAAATAGGAAAATCTTTAATGCTCTCTATAGAGCAAGCGCAAAGAGCCCTGCTTAAAGTGGCCACCCGCCGACCTTACCGATTCTCTACAAGCCTTCTATATGAATCATGCAAAGTGCTAACGGTTCGTCAACTGTTTATATTGTACACTGTACTAAAACAGCACACTGCGCTTACGTACAACGCCAAACTTACTAACACCAAGAGATGGAAAGATATTGTCTGTACTTCAAGCTCTGAATCAAAGTTTGTCTTTACTAATAGATTTTTTCATTTGTGGGTCCCTATCTTTATAACAAAATAAACAAAGAAACATCTATTTATGACCTAAGTTATTTAAGATCGAAACAACGCGTCTATCAGTATTTACAAACACTGAAATATGATCAGACCGAAGAACTGCTGACTGTGGTCAAATAATTATACGTTTCATATTAGTTTTAAAATAATTCTAAGTAGGTATATTTTTATTTAGAAACATTACGTTTAATATGTTGATGATAAATATTGTAATTACTTCATAACTCAGATCAAAATCACTTACTGTAAGTGCCTTTAATGCCTGTGGCACAGGTTTACCCTAGTACAGGCACCTCATTATTCTACCTAAATTACCTTTTAAGAACTTTATGTATATTTTTGTGATGTATGAAAATTAATAAATTTTATTATTATTATTATTATTTCATGTTAAGAGGCAAGATTCCAGTTAGGGAACATGTTCTTAATATGTGGTTTTGTTTCTAAGTCTAAGCGCCAGAAATATTTCAATATTTCTTTTAAATGCGGGTGGATGCCAATTATGGAATTAATATTCCAAAGGTTTGAAATATTCGTGGCGCTTGTACTTAAAAATAAAAAGGTAGGTACCTCTCCCTATATTCAAAGATGATACTGATATTAAAAATCTTTCTCAGCAGTTGTTTGATTCCCAGTACAAAGTTGACTAAAGTGTCTCTATGTACATTTGAAGAATAAACATGTTAGTTTCGTTCGCACACAGGCTCTAAATCAAAGGATAAGTTAATATTATACGGTAGCTTCACTGATGAAGTACCTCCGGCCTAAAGATGATTGTAGGTGAATAATTTAGAATAATAATAAGTCAGCATACCACCATAACCAAAAAATCAGTAAGTATAAATTTTAATGACATAACGTAAATCGTAAAATATAAATTATCTACGTGTGGTGTTGGATTAATTATACAAAGTGATATTACCCCATTTCAATTCGCGGGTGTCGTGAGGCAAGTCACGAACAAGGTCGTATCATAATGAAAAGACAGAAGACTCGCCATCAATTCCTCTACCAGCCGGTCTGACCACGGTAATAATTATATTACATATTAAGCCTATTAAGGCAAAATCATTCTATTAAAACACACTGTTATTATGACACAAGTGAGGAGAGGCCTATGTCCAGCATTGAATTGTGAAAGTCTGTACGAAGAACGTAAAAAAGAGTTTGTCTGATTGGATCGCTGATGGTTGAAACATCGTATACCTCGGGTCCGGTTATTAGTATGGGCGTGAAAAATTCGAAAGCCGAAAAGCGCGTCATCTGGTGTCGAATTGGCTGTATGGGCGTTTTGTGCGCTTCACAGAGTCGCGATATTTACCCTCGTACGTGAAAGGGGGATACACGTTCAAGAGTCAAACACGTGACGATACAGTACCTGATTCGTAGCGACGCTACAAGTGAGATTAAGGTGAGACTATTGTACTAAACTTGAAAAGTGAACTTGTAAAGAGGATAACTCTAATGTTAAAAAAATAATTTTGTATGAACACATATTTTCTAAAGGAAGAAACATTTAAGTGAAGGATAATCTTTAATCCAAAGGCCCAAATCTCTTATTTTATATGACATAGAAATTATATTTTGAACGAAATGAGATTATATTTTGAACTAGCTGTTTCCCGCGGTTTCACCCGCGCCCTAAGGGAACTAGTTCGCGTACCAGGTTACTTTATAGCCTAATTTACTTCTTGGTACATCAGCTATCCGCCAGTGAACGTCCCGTCAAGATCGGTCTGGTCGTTCCAGAGATTAGCGAAAACAAACAGACAGACAGACAAAAATTAAAAAAAAAAACATTTCGGTATATGTACCGTGTATACATCCTTATGCATTTAGTAAAAAGCGGTTATTTTAATATTACAAACAGACACTTCAATTTTATTTATATGTATAGATTGACTCAGAATCGGTATTCTGCTAACCTCATGTCATTATCGTATAATTTGTAATAAACAGTTCGTCGTTGACACATATTGTGACACTCATTGCAATTTACCATCTAGTTACAATGTAATTCAAATATCAGTTAATTTAGGAGAATACTATTTGTGACGTCAGTATAACACTGCCATTATATCGAAACTGTATTTTGAACAAATTTATTTAAGAGAATTGGGCCTCTGATATCTTATTCTATTTCATTCAATGACATTTAATTTCATATCGTTTTGCAATTCAACATATTTATTATGCTTTAATGGTATACATAAATATACATAGTAGTATAAAATTAGCCCGGTCTGCGTATTAGGGTCCAGACTATATACTAAGATAGTTAGGGCACATGGAGAGGATGGATGATGAAAAACTGACCAAGCAGATATATAAGACAAGTGTGAATGGGACAGGACAAAGGGGAAGACCTAGACGGACGTTCTCTGACCAGGGGGGCGATTCAGAATCGTTCGATATCTCATTTGACATTCGATTCCGTTAATTGTCGAACGGGCCACCTCATTTTTTGTCAAAACTATCGCATTTCCTATCAATTTTATGCATTCAGTGTGAAGTAAATTAATAAATAAACCGAATTCAATTAATATTTCTTCAAAATAACTCTGATAGGCGGCTAAAAGACGAGGACAATAAATTGACATATCGTACGATTACTTGTCGTGATATTCTAAATCGGCCTGCTGATTGGAGACATCCTTAAAACAGGAAAGGTTAGATGTACCCTTAACAGAAGAGCATGCATGAGAAATTTGATGGGAGTGAATGAAACAAGAGAGATACGTATGTCAGGATCGTTGCAAATGGCGTTCCGTAGTCTCTGCCTACCCCTCCGGGAAACAGGCGTGAGTCTATGTATGTATGTATAAAAGTAAAGTGTGTACAGCCGCGATTAAAAATAATACCAAATAAATCTACATTCCAACCTGTAGTAGAGATACTGTTATGCACATAAATATAGTTCCTATTAAGCATTCAGTTTGTTAAAGTCAACATAATCTTTTTGCGTAAACATTCCTCTGAATCTAGTTTTATTTACGAAATCAGCATGCACTAAGTCAATTTGAATTTGCACAGCGAAAAAATATTAAACGCAAATATGAGGGAACTTTGCTCAGAATCAGAATCGAAGTGGTTCTGCATAATTTTAACATTCGTTACAATTTTATGGAAGACGAATAAGAAAATTTTTACGAGCGGGACGAATGTTAAATTTTAAATTCAGTCTATGTTTCAGAACATCACCCCTAGTTCTGCACCATAAGCGTTTTGGTTATAAACTGATCATTAAGTTTGTTTTGATTTATGGCAATGAACCTATGGGGTTTCATTGGAAAAAGTATTGTATTTTTTATGAATTTGCTTGACCAAAGGAAATTGATCTATCGATGAGCCTTCTCTGACCACGGCTCCTATAAAATAGCCGAAACGTCGTATTATAATAAATAATCTCGTTTCCAGATCATTTAGTTTCTATGTTATGTCAGGAAAACCAATATATCGCGATAAAATCCATAAACAGTTGTTACATTTCAATATATACCTCACCAATAAAGTAGTTTATATTATAAAAATATGAAAGGTTTGAAACCGATACCCTCTGCGTAGCAATCCGTTGGTCTCGCCATCCGGCTTTCGCTGCAATAGAAATTGAAATAAGGGTTATACTTAAACTCAACTCAGCAAAGTAACTAGTCTATAAACTACGCAGGTTACCCGACAACTTACAGTCAGTCATTACAAACTCTACTAACGTGCGGGAACTGACTTACGGTTTCCTCATGGAGTTTTAGTTCTCCATTAAAGCCTTAATTACTTTTAAAACACGCACTACGGGTCTGTTACTTTATTTAGTTCCTCACGTTAGATGCGTAGTATAAGCTTGCGTTTATTTAACGGTTTTTTGTTCAATTTTAATGTTTTTGAAAATCGTAACAGCAGCCGACTCCAGTACTCGTGTATGAAAATGTGTTCAACTGATATGCAAAAGCTTTTCTTTTCTCCTTTCTCTTGTACATATCTGTATCGTTGTCGCATTAGAAATGCATTCAGTATCACGGCAGACTTTAGAAATGTTCAAATAATCGACACAAAATAGGTCTAGGTTTGGCATAGTTCCATTCTTTTGAGTTGCGAAGATCAGATGGTTTACGTTCTGCCAAATTAATTTTCATTATTTACTGGTGGTTTAATGCTTGTATCAATAAAAAAAAACATATTACAGCAATTATGCTAAGCTTAGGATTAGTGATTATAGAAATCAATCAGAGTAATTGGCTTATTACGGTAATATGGTCAATGTAATTTATATACCTGCCTTTAGTCTGTATTGCCTATACATACCTATATATAAAGATCTTGCCTTACTGACCGCCTTGCAGACAACGCACAGCCAAAACTATTGTCATCTTCCTTAGGGATGGTAGGAATGTATTAACATGGGATTTACCGATATGCTGACGCAGTCGGGAAGAAAACAATAAATAAAAAAAATGGGCGTAGCTGCGTGCATCGTCTAGTAATAACAATAAAGATTGTTGGGATACGTGTATGGCTTCTATAGGGCATGTATAAAATTTTAGTTTCATTGGCATGCCCTAGGTTTTGCGCTAAATATGGTAATAAAAAAAATGGGTTGCGACGGTCAGATAGGCAGTCGCTCTGTGTAAAAGCTAACATTCGGTCAAAGCCGGATAGACTAGAAAGCGACCCCGGGTTCTAACCTGGATAATGCTAGGAGGAGGACGATGTGAATTAAGAAAACGACTGCACGGATAACACATTTGTAGAAGCAGCTGTCTCATTGCTCCGAGTTTTGTAACTACATTCTGTATAAGACGCAAATGTTTTTTTCGAATCTGGGTGTTCTTTGTGGCTGTTGCTCGCAAGTTTGTAAAATACTCCACAATACTAGTTTTATTCCAAGATGTAAACCAAGCTTCTAGAAGGGAGTTAAGAAAAAGCCGAGGCGAAAGATTCTGGCAGCGCTAGGAACCCTAATTGCGTAGAACGAAATTTTGTAGAAAAATATTAATAATGAACCGAAAAGCATCTACATAAAGATTTACATTTATATTTTCTTTCAATCATTCTCCTGTTTTTGGAATATGCATTCACTCAATTCTTAGAAATCCTCCATTTTAATTACACGGAAATCTAAACCACCGCTATTGAACACAAGATTTCTTTGAAATACTAATGAGACAGAATATTTAATACTTTTCATTAAATAAGCATTTAATGAAAAACATTTCTTGTGGATATAAAATAAATATTAAGGCAAACAAATTAATTACGATATAATTTGTAAGAATTTCCTTATACAGCTGTACATTTATGTTTTTCAAACACACTGAGCAGATATTCGAAGAAGGAAACCGGATGAAAAACTTTTATTAATTTTTCAACTCCTACTTTCGCATGATGCTATTTAATTTCCACCATATTGAACCTGCTACGATAGTACATCTGCTTTTAATCGAATTTCTGTGTTTATTTTCCGAATCGACCAACCGACTCGAGCTAAAATCAGCATGATGTTACAATGGTGTCCCGTTAAAGTAAAGGCAGTCACTATGTGAAGGATTTCAAAAAAATACATCTAAGGAGTGAAATAATTTACTCAGAGTTTGAATGAAAACTCATTTATTTTTTAAAAAGGATTATGAATCTTCACCAGCTAGTGTAGTATATACTACACTAGCTGGTGAAGAAAGAAACGAAGTAAATTATATAATTTACTTCGTCGTCCGACGTATACGGTATTGCTACAGTGCTACTACAAGAGATGGGTATATTGTCATGTTAACTAGTTTGAAGTATTTTTATTTAAGGCAACAAAAAATATTGATAGGACCAGTGTATGATTTAGAAAAAAGAATACCTACTTAGCATATGCACCACTGTTTTTATAACCTCACTTCATGCTATACACAGCATTGAGGGGTTGAAATAATTATGTTTTCTTTTCAAAGGGATAATAATACCCATAATACAAGCATACAAAGCCTACCTCAGATCTCTCTACTCGATTCTCAGGCACTGGTACCTATTATTCCTAATTCGAAATTCAATTCATAACAAAGAACTCCATTATACAGTACAGATAACATATTACGCCGCAGTAGCTGCTTTTTAATCTGTGCATTGCAAGTTCCGAAGAGAGACGGGTAAGAACATGAATATATTTAGCATACGTTATCTTTGTTTGCCAGAGTATTCAACAAGTATGCTTACGGAAGCTAAGTGTGTTAATGTTCTTTTTTTCCACATACTTCGTTGAATAATGTTTACTGATGTGAGATTCAGTAAATGTGAATGTGCTGCCTTATTTACGAAGTTGCGTCACCATACTTATCGTGTACAAGTTGTTGTTACGGTCGAAAGAAATCTAAGAAGTCTTTGTATTTACTTTGCAGAAAATGTACCACGAAGCTCTGGATTATGGATATCGTAAAAAGAGATGAGTTGTAAAAATATATGGACTACTTATCTTATACTAATATATAAAGCTGAAGAGTTTGTTTGTTTGGTTGAACGCGCTATCTCAGGAACTGCTGGTCTGATTTGAAAAAATCTTTCAGGGTTAGATAGCCTTTTTATCGAGGAAGGCTACATAACATCACGCTATGAGCGACGGGAGCGGAGCAGTAGCCTTATATAACGCGGGTGTAACCGCGGGCATCGTCTAGTAATGTAATGTACTAAGTCATGTACTACCTAAGTCGACATTGTGAAATGGAAATAAATGATTCAGTATTCCTGAAAGTTACTTGCAATTTTAAGGTCCTTACAGGATTGGTTATAAAAGTTTGTGGTTCTATAGAAGTAACTAGAGGACACCCGCAGCTACGTCGGCATATTATTTTATTTTACCCGTTTTGCCCGATGCCGTGGGAATTTAGGGAAACATACAGATGACAACTGGGCTTGTGCCGTACCGGTGTGGCAACGCAGTCTGTGTTGCCACTTTTTGTGTTGTTTGAATTATAACGCAAAGCAATATCATCTTCTTAATATATAAAATCCTTGCGTTACTGACTGAATGACAGACACGCTACAGCCGAAACTATTGGGCGCAGGAAGCTGAAATTTGGCATGTATGTTCCTTGGGGACCGTAGGGGTGCACTAAGAGGGGATTTCCTGAAATTCCCACGGGATCGCCCAAAACGAGTAAATTAAAAAAAAATGCAGGCGTAGCTGGCTGAATTCCTCTAGTGAGGTAATAATACTCTAAGTATTTTAATCGTTTAACACTTATCTTCTTCTTTTTTTTCTTTATAATACATTTCATCGATCGTTTTATAAAATTTGCTCATAACATTAACAGTATTCATATATTTTTATGAATATCGTCAAAAGCAGCAACGTTCCACCAAGTCAATAGTATTTTCAGCCTCCTATTTTCCCCGATATGCGTTCCATACGACTAAACCTCTAGCATTCTCGCAGCGTACTACTATCGCCACTGAAAATCACAACAAACAATTCGAATAGGTGTGTCCACGTATCCGTGAGCACAATACGAATACCGAACACGGTAAAAGCGTAAAAATATTTTTTTATTGAATACCCTTGGGTATCCTTTTCTTGGTACCTTTGGCCTTCTACATTCTGGAAGTTTCGATAGGGATGGCCTTTCGATAAATGCGATTAAAGTATAGTTGTTTGACATGCGAATGAAGGTTGGTTTGTTTATATAAAGGTAGATATTTGAGCCATATTGGTTTTGAAATTTATAGGTAACTAGACGTCGCCAGCGGCTTCGCCCGCGTCAATTATACATATAAACCTTCCTCTTGAATCATTCTATCTATTAAAAAACCGCATTAAAATACGATGCATAGTTTTTAAGATTTAAGCAAACATGGGGACAGACAAACAAAAGACAGACTTTGTTTTATACTATGTTGATATGATATACATGTATGATAAGATTTTCCCCACGGCTCCGCCAGAGTGAGGCTATAGTACCCCTTAGGTTGGGAATTGCCAAAAATCCTCGCTTAGTGCTGATCCATGCCAAATTTTCAAATTTCAGACTAGAAGTTTTGGCTGTGCCCTGTCTGTCAGTAACGAAATAATTTGGTATATATACTGACTATCTGTATATATACTGAGGAATCTGATGGGAGTGAATGAAGCAAGAGAGATAATATATGTCAGGATCGTTGCAAATGGCCTTCCGTAGTCTCTGCCTACCCCTCCGGGAAACAGGCGTGAGTCTATGTATGTATGTATATACTGACTATCTTATCCTACTATGTCTGATAGCAATGGATCTTATAATCGCAAATCCAAAACTAAAATTGATGTTATCTATTTCCCAAATGGGCACACGTAAACTCACAATAGCTTACCCGTTTTAACAATAACATTGAAAACCGTGAACCGGTAAACGCAAAGCAATTACCGCGCATTGTAGCAGTAATTATAGGTCATTTTTTATGTGTGATGAGGGTCAAACTAGTAATTAAGAATGCGTCCCAAATACATAAATGATATAAAAGAAACGCAGATTTTTAGGGGTTCAAACCAGGACAGGTAAAACTCGATTTAAACCGCTGAAATGCGTTTCTTTGCCTAACTCAATTTAACATACAAAATCCAAAAATCAATGTGTTATAGAGGTAAAAGCACTCAGGCTACAATTTAGCGTCGGTGTCACATGCTAAGCCGCACGATGGTGGAAGAATGCTTAATACTACTTTAAAAAAATCCTACAGTAACCAAGTCCCTATTCATATCTACGAGTACCTATGTATATCCATTTTGACAAAGATGTTGTTGGTAAAGCGATCAAACGCAGACTTAACAATGCAATATTGTATCAATACAGGTATTGAATCACACAATATTAATCTTACTTTAAAAGCACAATTCCGCGCTAGGAATAAATGCTGTTTCGCAGGGGACTTTATAAACAGTTAAACAACGGACATACTGTACAGTGTACATCGAGACTCGAAACAACAATTTATGGATCACACACAGTGATGTCTCGTGTGCTCAACACGCTGCGCACTGTCAAGCTAGGAGGCGGCGCTTAAACCACTACGCCAGCCATTCTATTAATGCAATTGATTGGACGCATAATGTTAGTAGGTAATCTGAATATTTGTGTTATTAGACCACAAATATATATTTTATGGACTCACGCCTGTATCCCCGAAGGGGTAGACAGAGATGTGATATTACACCCACATTTCGCCATGAATTTTTAAGTCCCACGTATTAGGGGGCGAGCTTCTGCGAATTTGGAAAAACCCAGTAACACTTTTGCTCGACGCGGGAATCGAACCCGAGGCCTCTGACCAGCAGTCACATACGCTATCCACTGAACCACGGAGGCAGTCTTTTTAAATAATTTTATTTATTTTTATAAGTAACTAGACGTCACCCACAGTTCTGTCCGTGTAAATTATACACCTAAATCTTCTTCAAGTATCACGCCATAATTGAGTGAAAATTTTTAAACTATTCGGTACTTTTTGAGTTTGTTGCGTTTATATAGACGGACCGGACGCGGCGTGAACGTTAATTAAACAATTAAAAACAATATATTAATCAAATAATAATGATAGAACTTGTACAAAATATGAAGATAGTTGGTAGTCAGGATCACATGAACAATAATATAGCTGCTAATATCTTCATTTTAAAATAATCATAGTTTCATTTTAGTATTGCAACGTAGTTTTTACCCTAGTATATAATAAAAACTATGTACTAACTATATCTACCTAAGAATCATTACAATGTAAAAAGAGCGTTGCCAACGCAAAAGGTCGCGCATGTATTCGTGCCCTAAATAAAATCCCGTGACCTAATCTCGGAACAGTGATGCGAGTGCGACCTTACGCGTTCGTAAACGTTTTAAATTTGTAATCAGTTTGAAACTGCAATGGTAAACATTGAGTGGAACTCGCAGGTTACATCATGAAACATTCAACCGCTTATTTGATTCAACGGGAAAATACTCGCGAATATTTTTGCTTTATGAAAACGCGTGGAATATACGGTGTGTCGTAGCTGTTTGGTGGGTTACGACTTCAAAATGGAGAGGGTTTACAGTTTGTCACCATCTTTTTACTAAGTATTTTCTTGGGTTTACGCAAATGTTACATATTGCAATCAAACTACGGTTTACGGATTCTATCACGATATATTTTATAGGTTTTAGAGATAGGTTGAAATGAAACATCGCTGAAACCAATATATGGTGATAGAATCTGTGAACCTTTTCCTTTTTATAAATTTTCCTTTATAACTTTTGCTACCTCACGATTAAAGCCAGATGCACCTGGACCGACACTTATTTTCTTAGCTTTAGTTCCATTGTCATTAGGTCAGAATCTGATGACCTTATTCTGAAAAATCGGAAGACAATATCAAAAGCCATGGTGATGAAGAATATTGCTCTCGAGTCTTACATGGATTGGTGACAATAGTAGCTTTGGATCTCTTTGAATATTGGCGCCACAAGCAACTTTAAGGACCTAGTATAGGATGCTTTGGCTAGGTGGAGTGACGATATACAGAAGTGGCTGACAGCGAGATATGAAAATCGGGGTTCAGTGGCGTGCCACTAAAAATGCTTATATCCAGCACTGTATGTACTATGACAGGCTAATGATGATGATGATGAAGCGACTTTAAGCATTAGGTATGCCCAATCTACGAAGCGTATTCTGAACCTCGCAATCAAGTGCAAACACAAACCCAAACTACTCATCGCCGACCCATCCGCAGACCTCTTCTCAATTACTTTAAGCGTTATTTGATTTCTCAACTTACGTGACACCAATACTTAATGAGGAATTAATACCCATACGACCATTTTGACTTATGGAGTAAGCTTCAGTTTCACTACTGGAGGGTATTGTTTTCTAACGACAAAGCTAATTATAAGGCGTGTATTCTGACTACTAATGGACAACCCTGTACCATGATATGCCAATATTTGTAGTACAATTACGTTCGATGAATAATCTGCTATAATAGAAATGATTAGAGTGTCCGAGTGTTAGTATATACCTAATATTATGCGATTGGCGAACATATCTATATAATGCTGTCTCGTTTAGCTGCTGAAACAATTACGATGATATTTTGTTTGGAATAAGCTTGAGCACTTACAAGTATCAAAATAAGACTATTTATTTGGTTTAACAAAGCATAAATCATTGTAAAAATATTTTGTTTTTGTCCAATTACATATTATATTGTTTACACCTTAGCCATACAAAACCTATTTTGAAGAAAATTTTTGTTTTCCCGTTAGAACTTAAGAATAACTATCAAAAGAATTCATAATAATAAGTGACAAACAAAGTCACAATAAAACGTAATACATTAGTAAACTTTTTCTTTGTCAGTAAAATCGATGTTGCAGTGCTCAAAATTGAAGCGCAGTTTTTACAATTGCCAGATCATAATTCTCTCACAACTCACGAAACCACACAACACCAAACTGCAAGGTAAGACATAGTGCTTGCAGCTGTAACAATGTGGAGACTGTCGTGATGGAAGAACTATATGAGAACTAACGCTTTAGAAATAATAGATGACCGTACACTCCCTAGGCGATATCCAAAAACGCTTCATCAGTTGATTTGCGATCATGACTGACGTAAGGCTGTCACTTGTGTAATATACACGTCCGTTTAAATATATCTTACTATATAATAGACGTAATTAAGCCTACCATGTTTGGCTACTGGCTAGTGTAAGCGACTGCGGATCATGAGGTCTTTGGTTCGATTCCTAGGTCGAACAAAAAGTGAGACTAGGTTTTTCTGTTAGGAATTATCCAATAGAAGTTCGGAGTCAGGCTCCCTCGCTAGTACACAAGTTGTATGAAATATTTAACATCAAAATATATTTCTTCATAATTTCACATCGCGAATCAGCAAAAATTATTTTATCCTTAGTCTTAGACTTACCGCCCAATTCCAAAATTCTATCTATCGTTAGAATCTCCTAATATAGGTACAATATAGGTTTGACTCATTTTTATGGAGCTTATCTTCAATAATATAAAAATGAATCCCTGAATGTGTTGCTAAGCGCAAATCTCGAGAGCCGCAGAACCGATTTCGCTAATTCTTTTTTTTATAATATTCCTTGAAGTACGAGGATGTTCCTTACGGAAAGAAAAATAAAAAAAAGAACGACTGTTATTTAGGCGATACGAAGTGTGCCGAGTCGGCTAGTATCAAATATATATATTTCTAGAAGCCATATCCATAGATATATCAAATATTAGCAACGGGTGTTAGTCTACGATTTGTTTAGGACATTCGAGTTCACACAATCACAGCAGCATTCAATATGATGCGCAACATCTATTTCGAACCAAGTGGACCGAATGACAATTACTGTATTCGGTCGATTTCATTCGAAATTGCTAGCCTAAAAATGTGTCAACGCAAGTATTTACTCATGTCTTAATATTTTATGATTTTGATGAACAATTTCATGATCTTATTACTTAGGAAAACTCAATAAGAATTGGTTCGTAAAAAACCTGCACGAAAGACATAATATTTAGTACTAGTAGGAGATCTGTAGAAAAGTGACTTTGACCGAGCTGGTTAATGGATGTTAAGTATTTTATATACAATTATGAATGTTAAAAATATATATTGCGAATGGGTAGGCAAATAAATCAGATCCTCACTAGGACAAGTAGAAAAAAAAGTACTTTGGCTATACGTTATCAAATTTATTCACACATGTTTATTCAACGGATTATAACCGCGTAAATTAACAAAGTTACGGCATAGGTAAATACCTACGCTTTTTACCATTACATTTTTTTTTGTAGCCTTATAATTATTTTTTAGTATAACATTATTTGATAAATACATAGGTACCTTTCAAACACTCGCGTTGCATGTTTAAGAATATATATATATAGACGGGAATTAACGCGAACATGCATTAGGTATTTACATACCTTATTTTGCTTGACGTTTCGAGACGGTTGCACGTCCCGTGGTCGCAAGCTGACTGGTGTAGCGATGTCACGTCTCCGAGTACGCGGTAGAAGATTCTATTTCTACCCCCGGGTCGTTGATATTCGAAGTACCAGCGCAGAACACACTAACCGTATCTGTATATTGAACATTCGCCGACTGCGCATTAAAGTGGGGTGTTGTTAGCCGAATCACTGGATTCCACGCCGATGACAATTTGAAGCCCTCTTCACGATTGAAATTTTTATGTTTTCTGATTTCAATCGCTTCACGCACAACTCTTGAGTATTAATGGCGTTCCGTGGAGAGGACTTCATCATCATCATCATCAGCCTTTAACAGTCCACTGCTGGACTAGGCCTCTCCTTTAAAACGAGGAATTGGCCTACTATACCACGCTGGCCAAACGGTTTGGTATAGGGTTTGTATCAAGTTTTCCTTCTCTTGCAGTGCTGTTCTCTGCATAATATGCTCCCTCTGTCGGCTCTTACGACACCCATGGGATGATATGGGGTGGTGACATTCCGTATTCTTAATCCGTCACCACACGGACGATGGAGATGGATGGAGAGGACTTGGGGACGATGAAATTCAATCCAGCGGTTGATGCCCGATTGAAGTAAATGTTCCGCAATCGCCGATTTGTTCCATCTGCCATGTGCTCCTTTATACGTTCAGCGATAGTCCGCTTCGTTTGCCCTATGTAAGAGCATCCGCAGCTGCAGTTGATTTTATAGACACCTGGGGTTTGTAGCGGTAGAACATCCTTTGGTGTGCCCACAATGTTGTATACTTTGGCCCCTGGTGTAAATACGGTCGGAATGAAAAGAAAAAACTACTCCATTAAAAATAGAATCTTCTACCTCGCACTCGGAGACGTGACATCGCTACACCAGTCAGCTTGCGACCACAGGACGTGCAACCGTCCCGAAACGTCAAGCAAAATAAGGTATGTAAATACCTAATGCATGTTCGCGTTAATTCCCGTCTATATATATAATTATATTCTTAAATACATACCTTTTAAAATTAAACGTATTTTTTTTATTAGTCAAAAGATAGAAAGATAAATAAAAGATACTTTGATTCGGTTAAAACTTAATAGAGAGTAAATAACGATGGTTTATATTCTTTGCAACGAATATTTTGATACTTAAGTAATACTTAATAACTTGAGTTGATATGAGATATATTTTTTTTCTAATAACACGATGTTTCTCGTTATACAAAAGATTTAATTTACTAATTTTATAAGTTCTTTTTATCGAATATCGGTGATTTTTTTGATACACACACTTGGATTATTCCACAAGCTTATTAAAAAACTATATAATCACAGACACTAGGTAATTGCCTGACAGTTATTGGACATATTCAGTAAAAAAATACAATAGTCAAACGATTCAAACATCCTTTCTTTATTTTTGCCACTTGCTTTGAACAAGATAGCTAGCGAGTATTTTTTTCACTTGGATTGAAAAAGAAAGGGTGCAAAAGTTCACAAACATGACTATAATAGACACACAGAAAACTCAAATCAAAATGATAAAACTCAGGTATCTTTTATGTTTTTTTAATAATAATATTAATATTTATGCAGTCATTGTTTTCATCATTATTTAAATGAGTATGAACAAAAGATAGAAGGCCATCAAAATCAGATTCAAGTTTTATTATAAAGACAAATTAATTGTGGAGTTGTCGTATTTTTAACGACAACTCCACAATTACTCCACATATGTATAAGGCCACCCACATTTGCAATAATACAGTTTATACTACTCATTCAACACCAGGGAAATTCAAACATCTTACACCCGTCTTTCTCTATAACAGTATTAATTCAAACTGAATGAATCCTACACTTACTTATTCAACTAGACACCCTCAAGTTGGTTTATATTCCTCTATCAACACAAGATAGATCCTGAATCTGTCGATCTAACCGCTGTAACCAATTCACTCAAGGATAACGACAACTTAATCTTGCTTACACTAGCCCGGCTGTATAATCAACCAGAGCTTTGGTATCTAGACCTGATGTACTGGAGATCTAGATGGAATAACAATTTGGAGTGGACTTTAAATTGAATCACTAGAAGTACATGATTCGGTTGATGAGAGGATGTTGAGTTGAAACACTAGTATACACTAGTAAACACTGGACTTGATTGATTTATAAAGCGAGTATCAAAGTTTACGGTCATGTTTAAGAGTCATAACGGGCAGCTAGTATCGAGAAATCATGGTCATTTTTAAAAGTCTTATAGTGATTAAAATCGAATAAATGTTTGAATAGCTTTGTGTTTTAAATTAAATGACTGAAACAACCTTTGAGAGTGAAAAATGTCACGTATTGGTGAAAAATAGTATGGTACTCTATAAAATGTATACTTTTCTAGTAACTTAAAAATCTTTATCGTTTTCATTTCTTCTATTTTCAGAAATCTTCGAGTGAAAATTACAACTTGGTTAAATAATTTAACATAGCCGTATTCACAAAAAGATAAATAATATGAATATAAATTAATTTTATTCTTCCTTACGCGATCTAAAAAGTATACCATGACATACGATATAATTAGTTGTTATGTTTAAGTAAGTACATACATACATGGACACCTGCCTGTTACCCGGATAGATAGCCAGATACTACGGAACGATCCTGAAATATCTCTCTGGCTTTATTCACTCTCATCCAATTTCTCAAGCATGCTCTTCGTTTAAAGGTTCTTCCAACCTGTCCTTTTTTTAGGATGTCTCCCATCTGGTCAGAGAACGTTCACCTAGGTCTTCCCCTTCCTCCTGTCTCATTCACACTTGCCTTATATAACTTCTTGTTTAGTCCTTCGTCATCATTTAAGTAAGGATTAAAGCGATTTAGATGTATGTACTTACATGTGTATGGTATAATCTGCTCAAGTCGTGAAAATCTAAAATAAATATACCATGTCAGCGTGTAAACCATAAAATCAATTCACAATAAAATCACGACGATCTTTAACCGTAAGGCAACACCTTCGGACCCAAAAGGATAAAATATTCTACAGCCGGACCAGATATTTGAATATTTAAATAAATTGACTCTTCTCATACATCTCACAGACATATTGAATACATCTGTTAGATATATTCACACACAGAACAACGGTGGTAAATAAATATAAGATATGATCACACATCAGAATATTGAACAAAAAAATAATTTCTTACAAAGTAATTTGAAATTCTAATCTTCAAGATACACATAAGAAACTTACTGTTGCAAGACATGAACTTGAATTACTTGACAAAAAAGTTATTTTCAAAACATTTTAATTTTTTCTTCACAAAAGGGAAGGAAAATATTATTTTTCGTGTATCTAAATAATATTTATGGCTCCTATGAATTCTATGGAAAAAAACACCACGTTAAGTAACAAAACATAAAACTAAATTTAATAACGCTATTGTTTATAGGTGTAACAATTATTATTATTACATATTAAGTTCGTTTAAACATATCTCCAAATATTCGTCGCTAAATAATATCGAGAATTATATTTAATTTTGTGAACCATATTTGGTTCATTCCCATTTGATAATCAATTAAATAGCGTGCCGCACGATAATGTAAAATCAATATTTTTAATTGGTTTTACAGGTAGAAATAACTTTCGGTTGTAATATTATATAATTTGTAAAGTATGGGCACGTAAAGGAAAATTATGCAAGAATATCAACATTTTATTTTATCCTTCTTTACTATTTTATTAAAACCAGAACGGAAATCGGCATATGCCTTTTTGTATTATGTCCTTCTTCTCTTAGTGATAAGTGGTCTTTAGCAGGAGTGAAACAAATTATAATCAAAGCTGATATACCAGACATGCCATACATCATTATGTTATCGGGTTCGAATTCAAGGCACGCACGACTGACTTTTCGGAGTAATGTGCGTATTGAATTGTTGATTATAGCTTGTCCCGTGCCTCGAAGAGCACGTTAAGCCGTCGGTCCTGGCTGTCATGAAGATCTATGGCTGTCGTTTAAGCTAGTCAGTCCTTCTAAATAGTCTAACACTAGTCTAAAACTGGCTGGCAGTCGCACTTGAAGAGCAAATATTCATACAAATTCAGTTAAACAAGTTAGCGGATCCTGGGTTGCACGGGGATGGCGCTAGTAGGTATAATGATGAGTACTGGCACAAAACATCCAAAACATCAAACAGAAATAAATATGCCTACAGGTATTATTAACTCTAGATACTCACCAGCAACATATTCTCGAAGAGTTCTCGAAAAATAAATCAGCATCGTTTTCACTCAGTTATAAGTACACCCACTAATACTGACAAAAAGGTTTAACATCGTAGAACGTACTTCACCTTGTAGTTAATACCGCTATTGCCTTTATTAAATAAACCGCGTAGCTCCGCTACGAAAGCGTAGACGATCGTAGCTTTCGTAGAGACGTGTAGCTTTTGGCTGTAGGAGGTAGTTATGTTTTATAGTTTTCACAACAAGTGAGTTTTCGTCACAAAAAGTATGTCTAGTGGTATTTTTAAACCATAACAAATATACACATATTATTTATTATACATTTTCCAACAAATAATACGTCTAGTCTTAAAAATAAATTTTAATTTGTCCTGCGTGAGTATCGAACTCATAACCTTCACCGTAATTGTCGGGGTCACTAACCACTCGTCCCAGACCACACTAAAGCATATCAAAGTGAAATATACATAACTTTAGAAGATATTAATTATATGTTCCAAAACAATAGTCTTTTAAAACAGAATAATACATTACTTTTCTTCTATAAGCCTTTTATATAAACTGTCCCACTGATGGTCACGTGTCACTAACCGCTACAAAAAGAGTTAGGCCCTAGTCTACCATGTTTGAGGGTTGGTAGATTTGACATGTCTTACGAGAACATAGTGGCAACCTCTCAAACTTGCTGGTTTGCAAGTTGCTTTTGGTTATGCACATAATTTCGTGGGTCTGAACCCAAGACTCTCTGCGTAGCAGTCTGTCGATCTCCCCACTAGCATATAGTAAGGAAAGCTCATATTTTGGATCTAAACCTATTTTATTATTATGTTATACTCGTATGACGATAAATACATTATTCATAAGTTCACGTGAAACCTTACGATGTGACGTCACTAGTGTCATTCACCTCTGACTGATCCTATGGGAATATATTGACAGAACAACGCATGTTTGATATATTTGATATGTTATTCATATTAAAATAATAAATGAATTTGTTTGTTTGTTCGTTTTTCACGACGCAACAGAGCGATGTTATGGAATCATTTTTGTGTCTGGAGATAGTGAAGACATTGAGAAAGCGCCAAATGCTACCGTGATAACCGATATTCATGCGGACGAAGACGCGGTTGAAATCTAGTACACTTATGATCGTCTTGTTACTGGGTTTTTCAGAATTCTCAGTAACAGCTCGGCGTCTGGTGATGTGCCCGAGAACGGCAATAGGCTCGCCCTCTATTACGTGGGAACTAAAAATGCATGGCGAAATTTGGGGGTAATTATACACCTCTGCCTACCCCTTCAGAGATACAGGCGTGAGTCTATAAAAAAAATATAATCGTCTCTACTGAGTTTAAGTAATGTTAATGCGTTCAAATTCGGTAAGACTGTAACCTTACAACAACCTTATTGCCTCGGAATACAAGAAATAATACATCCTTGGCAGGCTAGGAGGCTACAGGTTACTTTTTATAATTTGTATAGTTCGGAGGTTCGGAGGAGTTGCTGTTTCGAATCTGAGCGTTATTTATGAACGTTATTTGAATTTATGTAAATCATCCTGATACAGATTTCGGCAGCGATAGCCGAGTGGATATACCAACAGACTGCCATGCAGAGGGTATCGGGTTCGAATCCACGGCGCGCACCAATGACTTTTCGGAGTTATGTGCGTATTGAATTGTTAATTATCGCTTGTCCCTTGCCTCGGAGAGCACGTTAAGCCGTCGGTCCCGGTTGTCATGAAGATCTTTGACAGTCGTTACAGGGCGTCAGTACCTTCTAAATAAACTGACACTAGTCTAAACCATGGAATATCGCTATCCCTTCGGGTTGCGGAGGTCAGACAGGCAGTCGCTCCGTGGAAAAGCTAATATTCAGCCAAATCCGGGGGGCGATTCAGAATCGTTCGATATCTCATTTTACATTCGATTCCGTTAATTGTCAAACGGGCTACCTCATTTTTTGTCAAAACTATCGCATTTCCTATCAATTTTATGCATTCAGTATGAAGTAAATTAATAAATAAACCTAATTCATGAATATTTGTTCAAAATATCTCCGATAGGCGTCTAAAAGACGAGGACAATAATTTGACATATCGTACGATTACTTGTCGTGACATTCTGAATCGGGGGGCTGGTTAGACTAGAAAGCGGACCCCAGATTGAAAACTGGGATAACGCTAAGAGGATTATCCTGATACAGCACTTAAAGTGCTGGAGTACTTTTTTTGTAATTATTATACTTCAAGGTACATTTCCATACTTTTAACATTTCAACAGAACATTTATTTGAATCTTAGAAGCACTTTTTAAATCATGTTATAAATATTTATTATTAAGAATTACGCCAATATTCAAAGATTTCAAAGCAATATTATTCATAAAGAAATATGCAATTGTTCGTTCATTTCTAAAACATCCTACGTCCACAATATAATAAATTAATGAATTAATACATATATCTCCCTATATACTGAATCAACAGTCACAAACAACACATAGAGTCAGAACAACAGTGTATTTGCGTTTGACTGTTTGTCCAGTGCCTACAAAGACCGACATGGCGAGGTACTGAGGTGAATAAATTGACTCATTCCGCTATTTGTGCAGTATAAAATTACTAGACCGCATCATAGTTAACCATTAATAAACTCGATTTTCCCCGCTATGTATTTAGTAGACTCAAATTGATATATATCATCAGTATTCTAGGTTTACTGCACGTTTCACGGGAATGTATTCAAGACTCTAATTTTTGGACTTATTCGGACCCATGTGCCGTACATATGGGTCCAACTGAGTCCAAAATAAAAGTCTCTCCTATCTAGTCTAATCTAATATTCTAGCCAGGTGGCAAGCGTCTAAACACCGCAATAATAAGCTATATTCTATGGTTTGGACCAGAAAAAGTAAATTACAGGATACATAATCCTCTGTTAAAAAACTTAATAAAAAGGTCTGATCTCTCACGCTATCTCTTTACTATTTTCGTAATCTTTCACCCGGGACTATATATATCCCGGTATTCAATATCAATTTAATACCGGGACACGTGATTTAATACAAGCGCAAGGCTTTCTAGGAGTAATTTTCATCACCTATTTATTATCGCTACGAAATGTATTTCTATTCTATTGTTGCATTTCTGTCTGCATGTCTTAAAAATTTTAGATTCTTAAATTCATCAAATATATATCTACTATATAGTACATTAGTGAATAAACTAATTCCACTCACGGTCGTGAAATGCACACGAAACGTTGATACTTAGTGTAAACATCACTTTGCTTAGAACAAGCTAATGTTCATGGACACTTTGAACTGAATGAAAATATTTTCTGTACGTGCCAAACAGGCAGGCGACCGCTTGAACCACTACATTATCCGGGATCCTTGCACGCAGATAACGATGAGGGTTCGATTCCTAATTATGTTTTTTTTTTTTATTATGAATATATAAGCACCTATGCCCATCAGTTACCTTGGTTAATTCCAAAGCAAATCTTATGCTTTGCTTAGTTTCAGATCAGGTGAGTGGGTATGAGAATAAAAAGGGTAAAAAAATAAGTAATATAATACGGTAATGATATGGATTGCCTTGATATATATATATGTGTACGATTTCTCAATCATCAAGCAATTAACCGTTCTTTACAAAATTTGTCGTAAATGGTTAGACGGACATTTATGGTCTCCTCGTAAGTTATCGTAGCGGGAATCGTGAGAATTATTTCAGGAAATGCTGGGGTGTTAGTGCGGTTAGTGCTACTAGCTTGTTATACTACGGTAAAATCTTCACAATGGTAAAGGTATAGTCAAAGTTAACACTCAATATATACGTAGATCTAAAGCGCAGTGGTATTGATTACCCTACTAATGTTGTAAAAGCCAAAGTGTGTATGTATTTATTAAGGTATGTTCCCTTTTTATATCATAGGTCAAAATTTCTGTCAAAAGTTTTCGTCACCATATTTGATGCATTTTAGAATGCAGATTTTTGAAGACATGCAGACAGACATGAGCCCACCTTTCTTAGCGATAGTAAATAGGTAATGAAAATTACTGTTAGAAAGCCTTTAAACATATTTTTATATTAAGTTTTTGTTCGTGTTTTCTGGTCGCGGAATAAAGTAATTTTATTACTTATTCACATTCGATGTAAACATATTTTATAAAGAAAACAAATATACAGATATGTATATAGTTTGCAATGTTAGACTGAAAATAGGTTTCACGAGACCTATATAGTAATTAAAAACATATGAAAGTCAAAGCAGTGGCATAAATCTTGGTCATTTTTATGAGTGGCAAGAGCAGCCGTAAACTAGAATTCTCTTTGTGCTGCCCACTATAATTTTAAGATGCATTTTATGTCTCGCGTTTTGAAACCATGAGCATTTCAAGTAATGGCTTAGATTTTATTGTATTTTGAAATTTAGAGTGCATTTCCTTTTTATATTTTTTGTTATAAATTATCCAAAGGCAAAAATAATACACAGGAAATAATATAAGTGACAGGCTGCGATAGCTTAGAGGAAAGTCCGACAGACTACTACGCAGATGGTCTCGGTTTCGAATCCAAGGCATGCACCAATGACTTTTCAAAGTTATGTGCGTAATAATTTGTTAGTGATCACTTGCTTAACGGTGAAGGAAAACATTTTGAGGAAACCTGCATGCCGCAGAGTTCTCCATAATGTTCTTAAAGACATGTGAAGTTTGTCAAGCTGCACTTGACTAACACTACTGCACTAACCACTATAAATCGTAACGACGTCGCACTCGATTCGTGTTTTCTGTATTCTGACCTCATTTTGCGTTTATCTAAGACAAAACTCAGATTCTGTTGAAAGTTCAAATTACACTTTGGCTGACTCGAGAATCAAACACGGTCAATAGCATAAAATCACGCGTAATTTTTTATCTCAAGAACAGCAAGAGAGTCCAATGAAAACCATTTGAAAAATAACTTAGTACTTATTATATTTATTACAACTAGCTGTTGCCCGCACTTCATAGCGACATCCAAAAGCAGACAATTTTCACTGTGCTTCGGAGAGCACGTAAAGCCAAAAAGTCAGTTCCAGTTCTGTCTCAGGAAAAGGGTCGTTAGGCCAGAAAACTCCGACACCAGAGTAAGCCATCCACATGAGAAAGAAAGAAAAACATTTTCACCTCAGCAGCTCAAATATGCCGCTTTTGCTGCGAGACAACAGTGAACAAAACGCGATTTTGATTCGAGCGTGGGTAAAAGTAGCTTTTTATTTTTTCAATCTTTAGTGCCACGAATTGATAATGTTCAGCCATAAATTTGAAACATTCGAATTTTACTGCGCTCTGTCCCTATCACATACATATAAAAAATTAAGTGAAAAAAAACAAACCCCTTCGAATTTGAAATTTAATTTTGGAATTCGAACTCAAAGAAAACACGTTCGGAAACATGTAATAATGTAACATGTATGTATGTATGTATGTTTATATGTTTAATTTATTATTGGATTTTAATAAAAATAAGACGAATTATTAATAGTATGAAATTGGTATTTAACCAATACATTTTTATTTGGAATTACAACAATGATACATTTGAAAAATAAACATCAGGGACGCAGTATTAAAACGCGATTTAAAAACGTAGCGGGAATAAAAATTTCGCTAATGCTGATACCGTATTGCGTAACGTGTTAAATTATATTAATATATAAAATAATCTAAAAAGATGAGTGAAATTAGCGATGATGACTTGCAATGCGTACTTTAACATCAGAAGAGTTAAATCAACAAGTAATTAATGCAGAATTCAATCTATTCCTGTTCATTTCTATGTCTCCTAAGTAATATGTGTTCTCACTGCTGTGGTGATTGAAAAAAGTTATGTGTGCTACACGAGAGCTAAGCTTTTTGCATCTCGTGCTGTTGAGTCCCTCACTACGCTCAGGATTCTAACTTTGAATCACTCGCTACGCTCGTGAATCAATCATAGAATCCTTCGCTTGCTCGGGACTCAAAACCAGCACTCGAAACAAAAAACAAGTTTGCTCTCTTGTTGCATAAATAATTATTTCATACCAACTTTAATCCCATATTCTGCTCTCTTATGCGAAGAATAAAAGGAATATACAGTCCAAATATCATGTTTCAGCTTTAGTGTGGTATGCCTTGCAATGATAATGATGTCAATTAGGACACGCCTTGTCATCATCATCAGCCTGCCATAATCCACTGCTACATATAGGCCTCACTAATGGCCCACCACTGAGCCCGATTTTCGTCTCTTCGTGTTTTAATATAATTATACTAAATTTCGCTCGCAACTCCGCCCGCGTGAATTATAAACCTTACTCAAGCATCATGCTATCCATTGGTGAAAACTACCGTACAAAAATACTTTCGGTATTTTTTGAGTTTATCTCGTTTTTACAGACAGACAGGAAGAAAAGGAGGCTTCATTTTATAATATGTTTAGTATTCAGATAATAGGTAAACATTTCTACTCATCCATACAATGTTTCAAATATGAAACTAAAACGACATTGTAAAACGGCTAAAGTAAAATTGAGGCAATTTATATTATAACTAATTGCTGTAAGACTGCTGCGGGAAAGTCGCCAGATGCTACCTAAGCGTAACTGCAATGTTAATTTCAAAATGTGCCTAAGTTACATTTTAGGTGGTCCAATTCATGAATGTGGAATCCGTTTCGGTAACATACCAAATTATACATACCAGTTACTCAACATTTACGAACAATCATATAAACTTGAATTACATTACATATTTAATTTTTTAAGAATTAATTTTTATGAAATATTTAAGTAATTTTCAAGTGTAATGATTTATCTTATTATTATAAAACACCTATTGAAACGTATCAATATGCAAGTGTACCTAAATAAATATCGCCATATTACGCAAATATTTGTTATTGACAAAGCAACACAACCTTGAAAACAATTTGTCAATTGAACCTTTTCATATTAATACGATATTTATTACCTACATTATTGAACCCCGACAACAGAAGGTATTCAAGCCCAAAACTGTCCTATTCAACCAGTTACATGACCACCATTATAACACAAACAGGCATTGTCGAAAACATGACGCATCGATATTTCCGTACCAATGTATCAATTTCTTTCAAATAGGCCACTATAGGAAATAGGTCAGTTTGGCCCCGCAAAGAATTGTTAGTCGGCAAGATGGTTCCTCGCGACACCGACAGAATCCACAAGTATGCACATCAACTATGTTCAGACCCTCATTTATCACGCATTTTTGGAAAGGGCCCTTAGATTTCACTCAACAATAAAATAAAGGTAGGTACTAACAAGGATATACGTCAGAATTGCCGCTTCATTGATATAAATGGAAAACGGCGACCACATATCATCAGGTGGGCGGACGTCGTGGATACCTAATGTTCACTGCGAGCTCCTAAACGACTGTTTACAACCACACACCGTTCCAGATTATTCTTCTTTTATCCCCAACAATTTAAACAGATTTGCGAACATTACTTTTTTATTATTTGTTTCACTTTTACTTTTTACGTCATGTCCAAAACTTTTTCCGTCTTATTACATTTTAATATCACACCAAGCGACAACTTGGACAACAACAAAATAACAAAACCAAACTGAAATCAAATAATCATAAAATTTGTTAGCAAAGTAACTTCGAAGGCTCCATAACTGCACGAAGCTCATAAAAGTTTAAGCGAACGATTTAATAAAAGTACAACAAAAGTAGGAATTATTGCACGGAATCACCATTTAGTGGAAGTTACAATAACGACCTGTTGAAAACGGAGGCTGGTTGTAGTGTCTCTGTCTAACTCTGATAGGTACGTATGTGTGTCTCGTTTCGCGTTTCGCTGGTAAGCGCGCGAGGCGTCCGCACGAGCCGGCACGTCGGTACTCACTGGTCGCGCACCCGCGATCTATAAGCGTAGGGAGTTACGCCCCCACAGTACGGCACTTGAATAAGTAGGGCGGTAAATAGCTGCGGACACCTGGCCTACAATGACGCACGCACAGACATTACTACGTCTTATCTTCGAGCATAAATCGAACCTTAAACACCGAGCATTAAACGCTCCCCGTGTTCAACGCACTGATAACTTGGAATGCTTTCCGACTTATTTCAAACGCCTTTCTAGGTGTTGAGGAAAACTTGCTAAAATGCCGAATAATGTAAATTTTTCTTTGCTGAAGAAAATTTTGGTCCAACGAAGTAATTTTTAATTAAAATTACACCCGTAAGAATATCCATGGCTCTTATGTCTTGACATCTTTTGTTGATTTGTTTCAAATACTTTTAAATCATTGATAACAAAATATTGATGTTTGAAATTATTGGCTTAGATAATGGAAAACTAAAAATATAACTAACGATTAAAATCTTCAGTAACCGTACAATAAACTTTTATAATTTCGAGAGACAGAAACTTTAATGTTACAGTGTCATGTGTCAACTATTATTGTGATTTGCATTCATTAATCTAAATTTTATCGTCACTAACATTAATCATTAGTTCTCCAGTTGCATAGTTTGACTGTTTTTGTGTCTGAATTCTGATTACAATCTGTCTGTCGCAATACAAGTTTGCGACGTGAGCTGCAAGTTTGGGCTTCCAGCTATTCAGGCTTTATATTTAATTTTACCTGCTAGGTTATGTCCTGCCTAAATTAATTAATTAATTACTAAGAGTTGTGTTTTCTACAAGATTGGAATGTCTAATTATTTATATAACTCTAGATGGATTGAAGCGACCATCTTTAGGCACCCAGCAGATTTGTGTTTCTCCTGAAATACATTCACAATTAGAGCTGCTAGAGCTCCAGTTTCTTTTTTCAATTATAGTCTGAAGTAGAACTTCCTCAAGCCGAAGAAATAATTTTTATGAAGTGTGAGTTCATTCCGCTATTATCAGACTTTCAATATACCATACTGTCTGGACACGAAAAGGTAGAAATCGAGATCATTTCCGTGATTGAAGAGACCTAAACGCAGCAGCGGGCTGGTAAATTATGATGACGACAGATGAAATGATGCTTTCAGAAAACTATACACCTTTTCTCACATTCTAATAAAAAGCATAATGCTGCTTATTCATTTTATGACTTTGAGTTTTACCCTATTCATAATACCCGAAATATACTTTAACACGGGGACACGTGTTGCGCCTCTACGTATATATTTGCGTCTAAATATCTGGCAAACAAGTAAAAAATATTGTACGATGGCAATAATACATTATAGCGTTCATAGCGTGATTTGACTAGCTGCTTGAAATAGATCAGTAAAGTTAAGCAACGTTTGTAAGGTCCACCACTTGGATGGGATTATGATATTTCCATCTTACCACTTCCGCTCCTTGCCACAGCTAAGTTTATATGAGATGGGTTAGGCCATATTCATGACACTGACTGAGTGCGGATTGGTAGTTTTCGTATCTCATCTTACGAGAACATTATGCAGAACTCTTAAACGTCCTAGTTTCCTCATCCTGGTTCCCAGTTCCCACCACCGCTTAGCAAGCTACAATGAATAATTTAATACACACTTACGAGTATCTTGGAGTCATAGACATAGTGCGCGCTATGGGTGTGAACTCGAGACTTTCTGCGTAGCAGTGTTTTAGCCTTTCCACTAAGCTACTGCTGTATCGTGGAATACCAGCTTAATTTTATAATTATACATGAAATATTTTAGTGCGAATGTTGCAAGTGCTGCTTTACACAATAGCCAAAGCGATCCCATTAAATACATTGTTACTATTAATTATCAACTAACTTGTAACTTAAGGGGATTTAGCGCTGGAATAAATTAATATCATATGGTTACACTAGAGAGAGATTCAGCAATAATATAATAACCGTTCAATATCAATCAATTTCTAGTACACACAAATATTTTAGTGGGTTGTTGATCGAGAAATTAAAGAAACTAGTTTATTTACAGTTATGCTGCGTAGTGCAATTCACAAAAAGTTAAGCAAACTGAACCCCATAAAAGCAAAGTGGCACTATTTTAATACCTATTTTAAACTATCGTGATTAGTATATATATATATACAAGGTTATTTAGCGGATCTTAATCGGCTGATAAACAAATATGCCTTAAATATATTATTGATCGCGAGTATGACCCGCTAAACGACCCAGTATAATATTTTAATACTTGTTGTAAAGGTATTATTGTCTTTTAATTTCACCCGGACAAAGCGACAAAATAGGCCAATGTAATCCTTCGACTAAACTACAAACAATATAGAAAACCTCAAGGACTTGAGTTTGACTTGACTTGTTCATTAAACAATCAAAGCGCTGTAGTTTTTTATTTTATTTAACCTATATACACTGTCCTAACTTATACTCCTCCAAGTGTCTCTGTCCTGAGCCAAGTTGAGCCAGTTCCTGTCAAAGTCATTTAGATTGCCATCACATCGTTTCTGAGATGCGATGCCTTTTTTCTGTCGTCAAAATTTAAAGTGTTAAAGGTTTGCCAATAGATTTAAATTCAATGACACCACGACATGCGTATCAGATACAACCCGAAATACAAATGCAATATTGTATTAGTAACAAAAGAATCTGTATACGACCGAACACAACATAACATAACTTCACGCATTTATCCCCGAATGGGTAGGCAGATGTGTATTACACACTCACACTTCGCCACTTATGTTTTGGTCCCAATGTAATAGGGGGCGAGCCTATTGCCATCTACCGGAATCTGTACAGTATCGAAATACAAATTATATTAGTGAAGACACTGGGAACGAAATTTGTGCGGCACACCAAAATGGCTTGGTCAATACCAACAAAAATATAATCACGACAAAAATACCAAGTAAAGCAATTTTGTCATGGGAGTTCATTTTCAAGTTTAACAATGGTACTATTGCAACTATGCTATCCATTTATACCAAACTTGCTTTTCCCCGGTACTTCGTACGCGTAAATGCTACGTAGATTAAAAGTTTCATACAAAATGTAACCCTTTTTTACCTCCTTAAGTGGAAAATATCTAACAATCCTCTTTTATTGCTCCCCTTCACTATCGAATACATGCCAAAGGAGACCGACCACAATGTATGGGACTTTGGCCTGGGCGTGAACAATTTAAAATTGGTATTACAATATTAATTTTCAATAGCCTAAACTAAGTAGAAAACATTATTCTTTGAAGTTTAGTACCACGTCAGTTGAATAATAAAATAAAACACATTTGTTAAAAATAATATTTATTTTCATTATTCACTCAGTTGTCATATTTTTTTCACACACTCCATACTCCTTATTTCTTATCAGCTAATAGCATGACTAATAGGAGCGGAGTAGCACAAAGTCGCTTACAAAAGCTAGTTAATCATATGATAACTTGCTTCATGTGGGTAAATCCATTGTATAATAACACTTCTGATATGTCACTCACGTTCTGTATCACTATTGAGGCTGCGAGACCTATTTCTCATCACCGAAGTTCTACAGCAGACACATATTTGCCTGTGACGACCTGAATCAGAACTTGCAGCTTCTTGTTATAGGTTTGCGATTTGTGGCATACAGGATATGTTTAATGCCACAGTCCAACAAGAATGACATAATATGTATTGGCTATGAGCCTCGATCTGTTGACAAACCAAAATAAACAATTGTAATGCATGTATTTATAATACCAATTTAATATTTGGATTAATAAACATAATTATGTGAGTAAGTTGTTGAAATGCCAAATACATACCAATTGCAGTGCAATCCATTGAAGCATTACTTGTCGTACTTCCACGAGATTGAGAATATGTCTTCTCCGCTGTGATATATTGGTACCACAATCGATACAATGCAATGATTCATGATCATGAAGCGCGATTGGGTAATCCATTTTCAAGCGCAAGTTATCGTTCGAAGCAGGTACTGGGTCCGTAGGCAAGCCATGGTGATCATGAGGAGAATATTCGGAGTCCATTTTAGAAAGCACAAGAAGAAAAAGAACAGCTAACACAAAATCAAATCCACAATACGATCAAACGAAACGAACGCAAACCGAATGACGGTATCACGGTAATAGAATTGACAAGTTAGTCAAGTGTTGCTGGAGTATGAAAATAAATACCCAACATACATTACCATTTTGATATTATTAAAAATAATATCTTACGTTTTTATGACTGTCGAAAAAAAAATTACTGTCAAAAAATATATAAAAAAATATATCCGTACTTTCAGGTTTCGGCAATCGCTTTAAAATGTGATTTTGTTAAACACTTTTTAACGATATTTTCCACCGATTCTTTACAAGGCAACACAAACCAACCATTCAAATAGTCCATTGAAGTACCCACACGTTTATAATCAAATGAAAGTATTTAAAAATCCATTATTATTATGTGCTTATTTCCTACTACTGGATAGCGATCAATATTCATAATATATTAAAAAAAAACTTTGAGTAATTACTTTTTTTAAGACGATTGTTCACGTTCAAGCCAACTTTGGCCGATCTCCTTTAAGCTTCTTGCTCTTGGAAATTTCCATTCCAATTTTTAGTTTCGATTGTACGTCTTCTTTTTCGTCAGAAAGTTGATTCTTGAGGCTTATTCTGTTGCGGCTTTTTCAGGCCGCCGACATACCTCATATGTGGCCTAACGGTTCTTGTCCCGCGACAAGAACCAGGACCGACAGCTTAACGTGCCGACACGGGATACAAGAGCCACACGCGGTCACCTATCCTTGTGGTAACCTGTGCAAGCGTTGCTTAACTATTGCGATTGGCAAGCCAAGTCACGTTATGAGCGCCACAGTCAATAAAATTAGTAATGGAAGAGTTTCATACAATGTACTGAAAATTGTATTTGTGGTTTGTTTGTTTTTCGAGTGAGTGTGTGGCCAATTCTAGTGTCGGAGTTTTTCAGACCGCCTGAAGGCCTCCGACGTGGCCTAACGACTCTTATCCTAAGTCAAGAACCAACAGCTTTACGTGCCCTTTTCGAAGCACGGTAGCGCTCAGATGTAAATGCCACACACGGTCACCCATCCAAGTGGTGACCTGTGCAAGCGTTGCCCGTTGCGATTTGAGGCCCACACGTAGCATTTTACCGTAAATCGACAAAATAAAATATTCATAGTTATTTAGTAGATATAATTATTATGTTTCCGATTCTATATTTTGTCAATTTATACCTATATATAATCACACCGATTACCATCAATCAACAATTGACAGTTATTAATAACTTACTAAACTTAAATTAATTCGTGACATTTTTAAATGACTTTCGTTAGTTGAACCAAGTTACGCAAAACGCACAATAAAAAATCCTTGTATATTTATTTTTCCAATATTCTGTGTATCAGTTTCCTAAAAATATGTCAGACAGATAAACATTTTCTGAGATAAACAATGTCTTAGATAAAAATACACGACCACAATTTCTTTGCTACGATACATCAGATAGAACGTTTTATGAAGGCTCTCTTCCAAAATTATAAGGCTCTGTGCCTACTGACAGCTTAACACAGCAAGAGACTTTGCAACGAGAACATGGCTATTAATTTCATTATAATAAAATTGAAGGTGACATGAAAATAATATCAGATACATACGAGACGCCGAGGCTATGAATCCTGCAATTATTAGCTTTTAATTGATATTATTCAATCATACTTGAAATCAGATGAGCGTGAGTGACCTTCTTTGTCATATTAAAAAATAGAACGTCCATCTTACAATTTTATTATTAAGGTTCTTACTCGCGATATTTAATTCATTTAAGGTATAAATAATTATGTATTACCGACGTTTCGACCGTCTTGGGTGGTCACAGATAGTACATTGTACCATCGGCAGTGTACTATCAGTGGGCGCTGTACCTAAAACTTACTTGATATTTATCAACCCTCTGGCGTTTTCTATCCAACGTTATCTATTATATACTTTGAAACTAAAACGAGTTTGTATTTCGCTTCCGTTAACAGTGTAAAGAGGTCCAATGAGTTCTAGGAATACGGATTCATCAGAATTATTTCGTATTCGTGTAATTATCAGTTACTCTGCCGTTAGTTTCAGTTCGACCGTTTGATATATTAATTGCTAATTAATTTGTCCTGGGGTCAATATTCATGTTCAATGTATTTATGTGAAATTCCTGTTCCTCTGTGGTGTATTACTAACAGTTGCCCGAATGGAGGAACAATCATGTATCATTATTACTTCATTTAAGCAACTGTTGCTGTGAACATATAGAAACATCCTTAGCGAACTAAAGATGTTTCTATTCTGCTACGCCGAAGGTCGCGGGTTCGATTCCCGTTCTAGTCAAACATTTGTGTGCATGCACATGGATGTTTGTCTTGGTCTGGGTGTTTCTATGTATAATACGTATGTATTTACAAAAAAGTATATATGCATGTTTATCCGTTGTCTAATACCCATAGTACAAGCTCTGCTTAGTATGGGACTAGATGGTTTTGTGTGAATGTAGTAGAATATTTATTATTATTATTTATTTATTTATTAAAAGCTACGTCTGCTGTAGGTAAATGCTTTTTTTTTAATACATAAATATTAATCAAATTTCAAGGGTTACGTATGAAAATTTGCGGTAGCGGGCTTGCGACACATATGTGATAAATTGTTGTCAGACCCCAGTTGCCGATCATGAAGTCAGTGTTAACCCAGACTGCCGACAATAATTTGTGGATCATACAAAGTATTAGTATGTGTAGGCATCACACCTGCAACATTCGACGTAGATCTAAACGGCGGAGCATCCGCTTGAATCACGTGCAGACAAAAACTGTTGTCTTTACGTTATCAATGTAATTTAATTGAATCTTCTATAAAGGGTACCAAGCTTTTACTATCATTAACTGTTAAGACTGTTATTTAAGGTTACTCGATACGATGTTCAAAACCTAATACTAATGACTGCCGACTTGTTTATAGAGATTCTAGGCACGAGGCTATCATTCTATAACAAGGTGATCGGATCTAGGAAGGTTTGCATAATAATATAGTTTGTTGTTTGTTTATTGTGTTATTGATTAGTAAAACAACAACATACCTAATAGTAACTAGGTAATAAATTACTTTATTTTCGTAAAATACTATTTTCAAGCTTCGAAAAAAATAACATATTTTGTGACGACCAAGTGAGCCTCACTTCTCGAAGGGGACACCGCAGAACATCAGTCAACCTGAGGCCACGCTGTTGTACCCTACGCCAACACGTCGGGACAAATAAGAAGTATTTTACCTTCGATCGATTTAAGTATTTTACCTTTATTTTCAATAAATTAATACGATATTACCTATTACGATATAATATTAACATTAAGACCTTTTCAAGGTCCAGTTCTTGAATTTAGCTCGGTACCTCTTAGATGCATACCTATTCTGCGCCATTTTGTTTTTATGTAATTAATAAACGTTGTGTGGTCGGGACCAGGTATTCTGCAAATTAGTTCTCTGATAATGCTCTCATTCTGAAAAATCAGAATTAAATTTTGAAGTAGACCTTTAACCCCTAAGGAACACTACTCTACTTATTTCTGTTACTCACATAGTCTGTTAGTTTGCCTGTAGATTTATTCCCAAAACAGGTTTCAATTCGCTTACTGCAGCATAGCAATCTGAATAAACTCAAAATGGAAGCCATTCACAGGTACACATTTATAAAGACGTAGACAAGGTCAAAACTATATAATATTGAGAAGATAATCCATATTGAAAATCATTAGCCCTAAATGTGAGATAGCACTTAGCCTGTTTGCAGTATCAGGTTTAAGATTAGCTAAACTGCACGTAGTTTCAGGTTGTTAACTAATCGATTTTCAGTGAAGATACAGAGTGAGCTCTTTACTCGTTAAGGTCGGAAAGTGTGTATTTAGCTGCTAGCCAGCTTCAAACCAAAAGAGCCCATGATATTTTTGCACCGAGCTTCGTGTAGACAGAGATATAATATTAATTATTGCACCCACATTTTACCATCACACGATTATGGTAAATAAAAATGTCTTTTTGGTAGTAATAATTACACGATTAAACTAATATCAACAACTAATTAAGAAGGACTGTTAGTTAAGGTAGCAATCAGTACTTTTTGATTCATTTACTCAGGAGTTAATTAAAACGTTAAATAGTTGCTTGGCAAATTCACTAAACTAAGTCAAATCGATTTTGCGGCTCACAAACATTTTGATAAAGGGGCCTTTTAAGAATTAATTTCTTTGTAAGTTAAAGTTTTCTTTGCAAGATTGTAAGTGAATGAGTCAATAACTAAAAAAAATTACCCTTCCTTTTGGCTTTGCCGTAGTCGGGTAAGAAAGATGTTAATCATGAGTTTTGTAATTCATGACCTTAAACATGTCAGCATTATTGAATTGACGAAAATATTTAAATTTTCAATCTATACACCACTATTTTTTAATTAGTACAAAAACTTTAAGAACATATTAGCGAAGACATTATTATCATATATGTGACATAAGAATTTCATAATATCTATAAATAGCCAAGTTATAATCATTTGTTTTTTGTAGAAAATCTCACCTAAATCATAGACATATTTTACAATCCATTCACTACTTCATTGATAGTACTTTCTTTCCGTCCTACTCTTACGCATTCTTTCCGTCGCACTTATTAATGTAGGTAGCCTTAGACAATAAAATAATCAGTGTAGGTAGTTACTTTTTAATTTTCTTAATTCTACCCTCTCCTTCATAGCTTATCGGGGCTTAGGACCGGCAAAATTTACCGTTTTACAAGTAATTAAATACGAAGGTATGTAATTAGAAAGCAAACACATATCAAAATAAAATAAGGTATTCTGTAATAAAAGAAAAGAGTAATTTTGGCGTATTTATGAAATTAGAATCATCTGCTATTTACAAAGTTACGGTCTTGGTTGCAGAAACAGAGGAGAGCGCCTAATTCAGTTCGCAGCTGATAACAACTTTACCATCATGAATACAGTCTTCAAACACCACCCCAGAAGACTATATACCTGGACTTCCCCAAACGGAGAATACCGCAACCAGATCGACTACATATTGATCAGAACAAGATGGAGGAGCTCAGTAACCAACGCACATACACTACCGGGAGCCGACGTCATGTCCGACCATCAGCTACTTGTATGTAATATGAGGATCAGGTTACGCAGACCTATAGTCAAGAAAATTAACAAACGCGTCGAAGTATTTGATAAGAGCTCGTTTATCCAGTCGCTTCTAGACAAAGAACAGTGCTGGCACGGAAACTGTGCCAAAGACGGAAACATCGACCAGCTCAGGAAGTCCACCGTCCAACTTATAAAAGATGCTGTTCACGAATCTCAACCCAAAGTGAGATCAAAAAAGAGGCAGCACTGGATGTCGACCGACACCTGGGACTTGATCGAAAAGCGTAGAGACCGCAAAGCTAAAGGCGCCACTCTGCAAGAACTAAATACCATGAGTTCCGCTATACAAGCCGCTTGCCGCCGTGACCGCAATAAGACGCTACAATCAGTATGTGAGGAAATCGAGCAACATTCTCAAAAGTTTGAAACAAAGGACTTACACATGAAAATCAGACTTATAACCCGTCAGTTCAAACCAAAGACTTGGGCCTTAGAGAATGCTCTAGGAACCACCATCACAGAGATAAGGGAGATTGTTGGCGTCTGGAAAGACTACTGTGAGTCTCTGTTCGGCGACACAACAGCATGCATCGCAACAAGTTATGATGCAATGTCAGAGCAAGAGCCAATGCCACTGAAAGCTGAAGTACGCGCAGCCATCAACCATCTTAAGCGGAATAAGGCTGTCGGTTTCGATGACATTCCGATTGAGACAATCAAAGCCATGGGGGAAATCGGAGTAGACTTACTGCACACCATCTGCTGTCGAATATGGGTCACTGGGGTTTGGCCAAGCGATTGGGCACACTCTATATTCATGCCACTACATAAAAAAGGATCAACAAGAAAGTGCAGTAATTATAGACTAATTTCCCTCATATCCCACGCCAGTAAGATCATGCTGCATATTATTAACATGAGGCTACAATCTTACCTCTCCCGAGAGATCGCTCCTGAGCAGGCTGGTTTCGTCAAGGGTCGAGGTACAAGAGAACAGCTACTCATAATGCGACAAATTGTGGAAAAGGCTAGAAAGTTCAACATCAGCCTCTATATATGCTTCGTGGACTTCAAGAAAGCTTTTGATACCGTCAAGTGGTGGAAACTGTGGCTGGTCCTGGCCGAAATGGGTGTACCACAACACCTCATACACCTCATTAGACGTCTGTACGAAGATGGCACAGCCACGGTCCGTGTTGACGGTATCGACTCCGAACGCTTTAGGACCCAAGCTGGCGTTAGACAGGGCTGCATACTATCTCCCCTTCTGTTTAACATCTACACAGAGTATATCATGCGGATAGTTCTCGAAGATTGGGACAAGGGAATATCCGTGGGGGTCGGAAAATATCTAATCTTAGATATGCTGATGATACCACACTCTAGCGAAATCGAGACTCTTCTTCAACGACTCGAGACCACAGCATTGGATTTTGGACTTAAAATCTGTCTAGAATTTGGCTAGAAGGAGCTGGGATTAATTGCAGCAGATTTGTGGAAGCGTGACTCTATTCATCAGCCCTTGTCAGCCACAACAAATCTCAGACATAAATGTACTGTGTTGCACAGCGAATACAAGTAATCTTAATATTAATGTCTTACCAAATATCTCCTGGTGATGTTCTTGAGTGGAGTCCTGGAGGCAAGCTAGACATACACGAGACTAAATTGGCCAATATTAGCAAGTGAATTATCTTTACTTTACCAGACTCCAACGCGGCGTCTTCAATGCACGATGCAAGTTCACAAGATTTTTCACAAATGTTCAATATGTCACAAACCGTGCCGGGAGTCAAAAAAGCGGCAATTTAATAGATTTCACAACTATTCGCGTAGCTACAAGGATGTGCTTTTCAAAAGGCGATCAATTATTTTACGTACGAGTCGACAACGAGGTAATTTCTCAAAAGGGGGCGAACGGAAGAGACAGTTCAGTGTGACCATTGTCAGAAATTTTCAATAGACTAAACAAAATGTTACTCAATCGATCTAATCGATTTGACTTATAATAAAAACTAATTCTATTTCAAACATCCACCCGCCCCGGACCGGCCTACCGGTCCGCTAATCAGTTGGTAGACGTGACAATGTTGCAACCGCTCTCCTCAGAATCGAACCGTCCACCAAGACCTCAGCAAATCGGGGAACTCCATCAGCCCCAGTTACCAAATGAAGGATGCGCCCCCTGCGCCATCTGAGTGGCGAAAGGTTAGCCTCCTTGATCAAAACGAGGTCACCAACCTTGGGTGGATCGGTCTTGTCGGTCCACTTAACGCGTTGCTGGAGTATGTGCAAATATTCCAAGTTCCAGCGTTTCCAAAAGCTCTGAGTAATCTGGCGTACCAATTCAAAACGCGAGAGACGACCAGGTCTCGTATCAATATAGGGGTACTCAGGCAAGGCGACAAGTGGGCGACCAATCAAAAAATGGCCCGGCGTAAGGGCCTCCAAATCATTCGGATCTGAGGAGATCGGGCACAATGGCCGAGAGTTCAAAACGGCCTCAATCTTACAAAACACAGTTGCGAGTTCCTCAAATGTAAGGACAGATTCACCGATAGTCCTGCGCAAGTGTGTTTTGGCCGATTTTACGGCGGCCTCAAATATACCACCCCAGTGTGGACAATTTGGTGGGGAAAACAACCAATTTATCCCACGTCGGGCAAGCCTATCACCTATATCAGCTTTGTTGGTTTCAAGAAAATTAACAACATCATTCAGATAATTATAAGTGCCCTTGAAGTTAGTGCCGCAGTCAGAACGGATCAAGGAAGGCAGCCCTCTGCGGGATACAAATCTGTCAAATGTGGCTACAAACGCCTCGGTCGTAAGCGAGGAGACCAGTTCTAAGTGTACGGCCTTTGTGGAAAGACAAACAAAAACACACAAGTAGGCCTTGACAGTCTTGCTGTTTCGAAGTGTCGACGTTTTCACCAAAAAAGGACCAGCGAAGTCCGTGCCAACACCGTCAAACGTCCTGCTTTCAGATACGCGATCTGCCGGTAAGTCCCCCATCAAGGGCTGCATGGTAGAAGCCTTGAGCTTATAGCAAGGGATGCAGCGAAAGACTACACTCCGAATAATTCTTCGGGCAGACAAAATCCAAAACTCGCGTTGCAAAATGGCCAACAAGGCATTACAACCAGCATGCGAATTTTTAAGGTGACGGTCAGTTACCAACAAGCGTACCAAATTACCGTCCTTAGGTAACAAAAGGTGGTGACGAGCCCCGTAAGGGAGGTTGGCGTTCTTGAGACGCCCTCCAACGCGCAAGAGACCCGTTTCGTCCAAAAAGGGGTTCAATTTAGATACAGCTCCCGACAATTTCGATTTCCCCGACTTGAGGATAGCAATCTCCCTTTCAAAATGCGCCAATTGCACAGAACGAACCCAAAAGGTGAGGGACTCCTGTCGTTCCTGTGGTGAGAGAAACGGTGTCAGTCGTTTCTGTTGTGGGTGCCTAAAATTAAAAACAAAACGCTTTATCCAAGCAGTGACACCTAACAACTTGTCGAGGGAGCTGTAACGATTCAACAAAAAATCGGGGTCGAGTGTTCGTAGACCCGGCAAATTAGAAGTATTCAAAACTGGCGTTCGAGGCCAATCAATTTCTGGTCGACTCAACCATTCCGGACCCCACCACAGCGAATGACCTATCAAACTAGGCGTCAAGCATCCGCGCGAGGCACAATCAGCCGGGTTGAGCTCACCTGGCACGTGTCTCCAAACAAGTTTGACTTCGGATTTCTGGATTTGGGAAACGCGATTAGCGACAAATACCTCCAAGGTGTGGACAGAAGCCCTAAACCAACAAAGAACAATTTGGCTGTCCGTCCAGGCGTAGGTCCCATTAATACAAATGCTTTTACCCAAAGTGTTAGACACGTGGTTCAATAAGCGTACAAGTAGGGCTGCTCCCGAGAGCTCCAATTTTGGAATGGTCAGAGATGTCCGAAGGGGTGCTACCTTGCTCTTTGCCATGATCAGGGAAACCCTCACCTGACCTGAGGCACTAACTGTGCGCAAGTACACCACGGCGGCGTGACCACGTTCCGAGGCGTCACAAAACCCGTGAAGGGTGGCCTTGTACTTCCCGGGAGGAAGGATGGGACGAGGCAAGGAGATCTCGTTGACGGCAGGAAGTGAGGATACAAAAGAGGTCCATTCCTCAACAAGAGTGCCGTGCAGAGGTTCGTCCCAGGTCAATCCTGCCGTCCAAAGCCTCTGCAAGAAGCACTTTGCCCAAAATATAATTGGACAGATCCAACCGTTCGGATCAAAGGTTCTGGCGACAGTAGACAATACGAGACGTTTAGTCCAAGAACACGGCAATTTCAAGTCTACGCTTTATGTAAAGACGTCTTGGACCGGTCTGTACTGAACGCCGAGAACAGCCATCATGGCGGGGCTGTCAACAATCTCAAACAAATGTGGATCCTGCTGATGATCCTCTGGCAAGCCTTCCAAAAGCGCTGGTGAGTTGGAAATCCATTTGCGCAACTCATAACCAGCGGAGGCCAAAATACCCATCAACTCGTCCCGCAGGAGGATCGCCCCGTCCGCTGTGGAGGCGCCCGAGCAAATGTCATCGACGTAAATATCGTCCTTCAAGATGGCGGAGGCTCTTGGGAAACGTAGGCCTTCGCGGTCTGCGAGCTCCCAAAGAGAACGTATTGCCAAGTAGGGGCTTGACCTTAACCCGTACGTATTTGTATTGAGCTCATAGACGACAATGGGATCGCGAGGAGACTCTCTCCAAAGGATCAGCTGGAAGCGACGGTCATCAGGGTGGATAATCGTCTGCCTGAACATCATTTTTATGTCGGCCACAAAGACAACCTGATGTCGTCGGAAGCTGGTGATGACGTCACAAAGGTCCTTGACCAACTTGGGACCAGAATGCAAGCACTGGTTCAAGGATACGCCTGTTGAAGTCTGCGCAGAACCATCAAACACTGTGCGCAGCTTGCCAGTCGATGGCTTCAATACCGCATGATGCGGAAGAAAAGTAATGCTCCACCGAACGCCAATCCAAATTTGACACAGACATGTGTCCCAACTGTTCGTATTCCCTAATGAACTCAATATACTTCTGTCTGAGCTCCGGATCACGACCCATGCGACGCTCCATAGCCAACAATCTCTTTTCGGCTAAAGGTCGTGACTCACCAAGCGGAGGCCGAACAGACAGAAAGGGCAGCTTCGTGATAATACGACCAGAACGGAGTCGACCAGTGTTGTTCTGGAAGAACAGCTCGCACTCCTCATGTTCTGGATTCAAACGGGCAACTTGAGGGGGCTTTTCTACCTCCCAAAACCTCTGAACTGCATCAGAGAGAGCAGAGCCTACAGCCAACAAATTATCAAGTTCGGGTGGAGGGGGGTCCCTAGGTACAGGTCCCATCAAAGCAAGTCCAAATATGGTCGGGATGGCAGTCAAACCATTTGGCACCAAGATCCGTTTCCCACCAATCAAAATTCCACCGAGGACATCAGAGCCAATCAACAAATCGATTTGTCCCGGTGTGTCAAATTTGGGGTCTGCCAGTTCCAATCCCGATGTCAAATTCACCACAGCAGCGGGTAGCTGTTTCTGTGGATGCATACCCAAAATATTCTTCAGCACAATAGCCGAGGTTTTAATCCTCGGGTGTGAAGATTCAACAGGGCCAAACAAAACTTTAACTTGCCCTTCAACATTAGAGGCTACGTCACCTATGCCCCGTATACAATTCGGAAAAGAGCCCATATTTAATTTAACCTGCCCTACCAAATAAGTGGAAACAATGCAACCTTGTGAACCTGTGTCCAATATAGCACGGACAACAACAGAGGTCCCCGTGGGTCCCCAGACCCTAACAGCAACCGTTGGTAGGATAACGGTCTCAATGGGGGAGGTTGGCGTTATAGGGCAGGGGTCAATGACCTATTGTTGCCTGGGCGGCGACCGTTGGCCAGGACCAGGCAAATCAAAATGGGGGTGCGGCTTGAAGTCCTCAAAGGCGCGATGACTCGATCCGCGCGCCATCTGTGGGGGGTCATAGTGACGCACCCGCCCAAAACGAGGTGGGCGCGAGTCAAGGCGGGGACGCTCCGCCAAAGGAGGGGAATACCTGGGGCAGCAGTCATGGTGCTGGTGACGCTGAACAGCAAATTCAGGTGCGCGAGAGAGAGGAGGCGTGCGCACGCTACGGTTCTCCAAGCGGGGCGAGTGGCGATCAACTGAGCGAGGCGACTCTCGGCTACGCGCCGGTGAGCCTCGGCTGCCACCTTCAAGTCACCCGCCCGTGCGCGGCGTCGGCTGGTAAGACAAGCGGCCTACCTCTCTGGCATTCATGCAGAGAATGTCCAAATGCTGTCCTCCACAGTGAGGACAGGGGCGAGAGTTTGGGCAGTCTCGCTGGTAGTGGGACCCCAAACAAGAGAAGCAAAGGCGGCGGGCATTCGCGATGCGCCTACGAGAGGCGACATGTAGGTCCAAGAATGCCCTACAACTGGCCGTTCTGTGCCCCGTGACCTTGCAGTAGGAGCACTCCGCTGGGCTCTGCGTGACCGCAAAGCGAGGAGGGCGCCGGTCAACATTGGCTCGGGTGTGACCGCGAGCCTGCTCCTTGACCTTGGGCGGCTGCGTCTTAGCCGGCGTATCACCACCGGAGTTGTCCAAGACCCGGCACTCATCCTCCAGGAACCTCTCCAGGTCAGCAAAGGGGGGCAAATGGGTCGCGCTATCCCCACCAAAGCGCTGTTCAAAACGTGACCTCAGGTCGGCAGGCAGCTTCTTCAGCACAATGTGCACCAATAGATAGGACCATTGGTCCACGGGCAGGTCAAGGCACTTAAGTGCGTTGATGGCCACCAAGAGCGGGTTCAAAAGTTGGGTGCGCAACCCAGAGACCCGGGTGAGCGTCGGCAAACCCAAAATCTGCTCGATGTGCGTGTCGGCGAGGCCACGCTTATTATGGTACCTACGGGTAATTAGGTCCCGAGCCGTCTGGTACGCCTCGTCAGACACGGGCAGATGCTGGATGAGGCCCTTAGCCTCCCCATCCAGAACCGACATTAGATAGGCCAATTTTTGTGCTGGCCGAAGGTCAGCCCCGTCATTGACCAGGCTGTCAAACAAGTTAATGAAGCCCAGGTAGCTTCCTAGGCAGCCATCAAAATGGGGGAGGTCCAAAGTAGGGAGCCTACTCACCAGCCCCGGTGCTGACCTAGGAAGCTCCTGCTTCAGGCCGGGTTGCCCTTCCCTATCGGCAACTAGTTGTCTCGCAGTATTGGAGACAGCATCATACAGGTCCAAGACCTGGGCATAGTCTTCGCTGACCTTATTTCGCTGGTCAGCGGTGAAATCATTGATTGACACTTCAAGACAGCAAGTGCTGAAAGTGCGGAATTGCTGTTCCACACTTGCCAGGCGATCGTCAATCCGCTCATACCTCTGAAGTAAGGCCTGCTGGCGATCAGGCCGGTTCACTAAAGCATTGGCCGAGGCAAACCAGCGCAAATCTGATGCAATAGCACTAGCAGCCGCACGCAAGTCCTTGATAGCTGACATAATCAAAATTCAAAAGAGCCCGGACAAGCGCTAAATAAAATTAACAATCAAAACTTAATTTTTCTTAATTCTTTGAAACCAACAAAGTATTAGCCTGTTTACTGCAAGTGAAGGCAAGTGACAGGTATTTACTGCCCAACAAAATTTAAGGTTTCAGTATATTGAAACAAACACAAAAGTTATCAAAGTTATAACTTATAACAAATTAATAAAGTTGAAACTTCAACTTAATTAATTAATTATTTGCAACAGACAGACTAACTGTGTTATTTATGATATACAATAGGAAGTAAGCACAGAATATGTGTTACCTAACAATATTATCTTTATATTATAACAAAACAAAGTTTATTAATGTGACCCGCCCAAGTGGCAAGGTCAAGTTGGTTGTTATGTTTATGAATATATGCAATAAACTAAATTTACTAAATTTATTGATACATACAGCTGTTATGTATCCAAACAAACTGACTTATTAATGCAACAACAAATTTAAGTTAGATTTTTCAACAATACAAATCAACAATTACTGATTGAGGTTATGTCACAATGTGTTTCAAATTATCTAGGTCAACTTATACAATTAAATATTATGTATTTTAGACAATAACTGACCTGACAAACACTACAATACTGTCTACAAGGTGATAAGATACAAGCTCATACCAATCTGAGTTCAGATACAATCAACGGCTAAGATACAAATTTACAATATAGGCAGTTAACCACGCTCTTGCTATCAAAAAATTATGTCTAGAATTTGGCTAGAAGGAGCTGGGATTAATTGCAGCAGATTTGTGGAAGCGTGACTCTATTCATCAGCCCTTGTCAGCCACAACAAATCTCAGAAATAAATGTACTGTGTTGCACAGCGAATACAAGTAATCTTAATATTAATGTCTTACCAAATATCTCCTGGTGATGTTCTTGAGTGGAGTCCTGGAGACAAGCTAGACATACACGAGACTAAATTGGCCAATATTAGCAAGTGAATTATCTTTACTTTACCAGACTCCAACGCGGCGTCTTCAATGCACGATGCAAGTTCACAAGATTTTTCACAAATGTTCAATATGTCACAAACCTTGCCGGAAGTCAAAAACGGCAATTACGTATTATGTTAATTACAAGTTGATTCAATTCGCGTTAATTCAATAGGCGATATTTTACGTACGAGACGACAACGTGGTAATTTTTTTTTTTTTTTTTCAAGGGAAGCAGCGGAAGTGATAGTTCAGTGTGACCATTGTCAGAAATTTTCAATAGACTAAACAAAATGTTACTCAATCGATCTAATCGATTTGACTTATAATAAAAACTAATTCTATTTCAAACAAAATCAATCGGGACAAAACCAAAATGATGATTGTAGATCGTGCCGACAACAACCAACCGGACGTCCAAAAAATAGCAGGATGCGACGTAGTCAAGAGCTACGTTTATCTAGGCTCTACTATCACCAACGCTGGAGGCTGTGAAGATGAAATTCGGAGGCGTTGCGCGGTGACAAGATCCTCAGTGGAAAAACTCACGAAGATTTGGAAAGTCCGCAGAATAACCAGAAACACAAAGGTTCGACTGATGAGGTGCCTGGTCTTTCCAATATTTTTATACGGAGCTGAGACGTGGACGCTGAGGATGCAGGATCGCCGCAAAATTGACGCCCTGGAAATGTGGTGCTGGAGACGCATGCTCAGAATCCCATGGACCGCACATCGAACCAATGTTTCCATCCTTAAGGAACTTAACATCAAAGAGAGATTATCGTCGACTGTGCAAATACGAATCCTCAAGTTCTTTGGCCATATCACCCGTAACGAAGACTCAATGGAACGATTGGTCGTGCAAGGGAAAGTTGAGGGCAAGAGATCACGTGGGCGCTCTCCGACACGGTGGACAGACCTCATTAAATCTGTGACGAATTCCAACATTAACGACTGCTCTCACTCCGCAAAACATAGAGCTACATGGCGACGCATCACAAGAACAGCAACGGCACAAGAACCGACCGACGCATGACCACGACCACTCTGACAAGAGTTCACGACTGAGAAGAGCTATTTACAAATTATTTTATCATCATCATGTCAGCCTAGAGACGGCCACTGCTGGACATAGGCCTCCCTCAAGGTTCTCCACACAGACCGATTTTGAGCCTGCCCGCCTCAAATTATTATTTACTTAAGTAGGTATTATTTACTAAACTTACAAGTATTTCCGTTGTCCTGTTTCCATTGTCAATACACAGATCACAGTCTTTTCACTACACTGACTTACACTAACCGGCTTACTTTTGTACACTCACAAAATGATGTCCATGGGTACACAGCTGCACTCGCGATTCCTCCACTCAAAAAGTACGCATGAAGCATAGCTACATATTCCCGTGATATTATGAACTGATAAGCCATCGCGTCGGCGTCGGGAAAACGTAGACAAACAATTATTAACTGTTGCAGCGAAAACAATCGATACGCTCACGGCTGCTAGCAATTTAGTACTGTCTGTAGCATCGAAGCGCGGCGCGCGCGCAGAGGGACAGGGGGGAATTTATCAATTGAATAGTTTACAACTGTTACTAGTTATGCATTAACCAATTATTACGTATTTTTGTGGACAGTTTTGAGACAGTTTTGGGACTTAGTGTTTTTATTTTTTAACTACATAAATATGATCAGTTAAAGATACTTAGTGCCCCGTTAAATTTTTTGTACTAATTAAAAAATAGTGGTGTATACACCGCTATTTTTTAATTAGTACAAACAATTTAATGGGGCTCTAGGCATCTTTAACTAATCATATATATGTATGTAAAAAATAAAAATACTAAGTTCCAAAACTGCTCCAAAACTGTCCACAAAAATACGTAATGTTTGGTAAATGCATAACTAAATACTATGTTGTCGTAGTAATTTTACGCGCCACTACTCCATTGATAAATTTGTGCAAATTCGAAGCTCGCCACCCCCTGTCCCTCTGCGCGCGCGCCGCAGTACTAAACTGAAGGCGATAGCGAGCGGATGTTTTTTTAGTGGAAACAATTATTGTTTGTTTACGTTTGCCCAACGAGATGGCTTATTAGTTCACATCACGCGAATGCAGCTATGCGTTTGTACAGGGAAGTGTTTGGAAGCCAGTGGATCGGTCGAGGCGGGTCGTAGCTTGGCCTCCATGCTCACCACTGTGTACAAAAGTGAGTGTGAGTGTCGAATAATTTAAACAGCGCATATTGGACGCCTTTGACGCAGTGAAAAGTCAGAGAAGCTTACTTATCTCGTTAAAAAACATTTAAATAAAACGTGCTGTGTATTGACAATAGTGATGGATATTTCGAAGAACAATTGAAATACTTGTAAGTAAAGTAAATATTACCTACTTAACTAAATAATAATTTGATGCGGGCGGCTCAAAATCGGTCTGTGTGGAGAACCTTGAGGGAGGCCTATGTCCAGCAGTGGACGTCTCTAGGCTGACATGATGATGATGAAATAGTAATTGTAAATAGCAGCCGATTCTAACTTCATAAATACGCCAAAATTACTCTTTTCTTTTATTACAGAATACCTTCTTTTATTTTGATATGTGTTTGCTTTCTAATTACATACCTACCTCCGTATTTAATTACTTGTAAAACGGTAAATTTTGCCGGTCCTAAGACAGGCTGAAGTATGAAGGAGTGGGTAGAATTAAAAAAAATAAAAAATATCTACCTACACTAATTATTTTGCTTCATTTTATTGTCTACGGCTACCTGCATTATAAGTGCCACGGAAAGAATGCGTAAGAGTAGGACGGAAAGTAAGTACTATCAATGAAGTAGTGAATGGATTGTAAAATATGACTATGATTTGGGTGAGATTTTCTACAAAAAACAAATGATTATAACTTTGCTATTTATAGATATTATGAAATTCTTACGTCACTTATATGATAATAATGTCTTCGCTAATATGTCCTTAAAGTTTTTGTACTAATTAAAAAATAATGGTGTATATAAAATTTTCGTGTCACAGTGTTAGTTCAAATACTCCTCCGAAACGGCTGGACCGATTTGTTGGAAAATTGTTATGTATATTTGGTAGGCCTGAGAATCGGTCGTAATCTATTTTTTAAATCCCCAAGTCATAAGGGTGGCCAACCCAAAAAAATATTTTTTTTATTTTTCGACATTATTTTTTATTTTATTTTTTTATTATTATGGCATAAAAAATACACACTACTATTAATTTTCAGCCTTTTAGCATCAACCCCTGTTTTTTAATAGCCATATTAGTAATTTATTCATATCATTAGATCAATTCTGTCGTCCACGCCACGCGCATACTGAAGTCAAAGAAATCGTTTCTCAGTGTTAGTTACAATACTCCTCCGAAACGGCTGGACCGAGTTGAATGAAATTTTAAACGTATATTCTTTAGGTCTGAGAATCGACCGCAATTTAGTTTTTAACTTCTCCCGTGAGAATTTTGTGTCACACACATAGTAAAATTTCACTCTCAAATTTTTTTCATAACGTGCCTTAAGAAGTTTAACTTCAAAAAAGGTGACACAGTAAAACGATGCCAAATGATAATTGGACCAATTATATTATGATTTTAAAGATATTAATTTTACAAAAAATGTCCCGTTCGCCATCTTGGATCCCCAATTTAATGTCATTTACGTTATCAGAATACATATTACAATATATAATACCCCGAAAATTATACACATATTAATTTTATGAAAAATGTCCCGTCCGCCATTTTGGATTCCCAAATAGATGTCATTTTCGTGGCCAGAATCCATAAAAACCCCGAAAATGATATCCCATATTAATTTTATTAAAAATGTCCCGTCCGCCATCTTGGATTCCCAAATAGATGTTATTTTCGTGATCAAAATGCATGAAAACCCCAAAAATGATACCCATATTAATTTTATTAAAAATGTCCCGCTATCTTGTGAATAGAGAAACTAAAAACTTCTCGCGTGAGAATTTTGTGTCACATAGGCGCACGCATCGTAAAATGTGACTCTCATAATTTTTTCATAACGCGCCTATAGAAAAGTATTACTTCAAAAATATATGTTTGGGTTGGCCCGTCCTTATTACGTAGGGGTTTAAAAACTAAATTGCGGTCGATACTCAGACCTAAAGAATATACGTTTAAAATTTCATTCAACTCGATCCAGCCGCTTTGGAGGAGTATTGTAACTAACACTGAGAAACGATTTCTTTGACTTCGGTATGCGCATGGCGTGGACAACAGAATTGATCTAATGATATGAATAAATTACTAATATGGCTATCAAAAAACAGGGGTTGATGCTAAAAGGCTGAAAATTAATAGTAGTGTGTATTTTTTATGCCATAATAATAAAAAATAAAATAAAAAATAATGTCAAAAAAATAAAAAAATATTTTTTTTGGTTGGCCACCCTTATGAGTTGGGGATTTAAAAAATAGATAACGACCGATTCTCAGGCCTACCAAATATACATAACAATTTTCATACAAATCGGTCCAGCCGTTTCGGAGGAGTATTTTAACTAACACTGTGACACGAAAATTTTATATATATAGATTGAAAATTTAAATATTTTCGTCAATTCAATAATGCTGACATGTTTAAGGTCATGAATTACAAAACTCATGATTAACATCTTTCTTACCCGACTACGGCAAAGCCAAAAGGAAGGGTAATTTTTTTTTGTTATTGACTCATTCACTTACAATCTTGCAAAGAAAACTTTAACTTACAAAGAAATTAATTCTTAAAAGGCCCCTTTATCAAAATGTTTGTGAGCCGCAAAATCGATTTGACTTAGTTTAGTGAATTTGCCAAGCAACTATTTAACGTTTTAATTAACTCCTGAGTAAATGAATCAAAAAGTACTGATTGCTACCTTAACTAACAGTCCTTCTTAATTAGTTGTTGATATTAGTATAAACGTGTAATTATTACTACCAAAAAGACATTTTTATTTACCATAATCGTGTGATGGTAAAATGTGGGTGCAATAATTAATATTATATCTCTGTCTACACGAAGCTCGGTGCAAAAATATCATGGGCTCTTTTGGTTTGAAGCTGGCTAGCAGCTAAATACACACTTTCTGACCTTAACGAGTAAAGAGCTCACTCTGTATCTTCACTGAAAATCGATTAGTTAACAACCTGAAACTACGTGCAGTTTAGCTAATCTTAAAACTGATACTGCAAACAGGCTAAGTGCTATCTCACATTTAGGGCTAATGATTTTCAATATGGATTATCTTCTCAATATTATATAGTTTTGTTTCTACATTCACAAAATAGCGGGACATTTTTAATAAAATTAATATGGGTATAATTTTTGGGGTTTTCATGCATTCTGATCAAGAAAATAACATCTATTTGGGAATCCAAGATGGCGGACGGGACATTTTTAATAAAATTAATATGGGATATCATTTTCGGGGTTTTTATGGATTCTGGTCACGAAAATGACATCTATTTGGGAATCCAAAATGGCGAACGGGACATTTTTAATAAAATTAATATGTGTATAATTTTCGGGGTATTGTATATTGTAATATGTATTCTGATAACGTAAATGACATTAAATTGGGGATCCAAGATGGCAAACGGGACATTTTTTGTAAAATTAATATGTGTGTGACACAAAATTCTCACAGGCGAAGTTTTTAGTTTCTACATTCACAACACGTTTTTTAGTTTCGTACAAGTGCCAATTATAAATGTGCTGATAAATTATATGCAGTAGTGATTTAAACTGAATATTTTGATTAATATTATTTACTATTCATAAATGTTTGAGAAAAAAATGGTGCTTATATAATTTTTGAAGTGCTCCAATATAATTGAGGTTAACTATCTGTTTGTATTATTTATTGATATAAATTAAAATAATATTATTTAATATAATTAATAAGTATTATTAAATTATCAATGTTAAATATGTATTATTGGCTATTTAATATCTACAAATAAAATAATCTATATACAGGATGATTTGTAATGGCTCGTATTCCCTTCGGGAGGTAATTCTGGGGCCAAAATGGAGTATTTTTACCCCTTACATATGGGGGTCCAAAATGCACCATTTTGGAATAAAATAGTTTTTAAGATTTTTTGAGAAAATTTGAAATTTTTGTTATAAACATCTTGTAAAAAAATATTTTGACTATTCTTGGTGGCAAATTGGGTCTTATTTAATGGACAATTAAATGGCCCATCTTTTAAATTAAAATAAACTTACTAGCTCAACGTGGAATTATATAATAGAGCCAATAAACACGCAAAAATGTTCGAATAAAATAAAATGACGCCACAAAAATGCAATTATTTGAAAAAAATAATATGTTTCATGTTATGTAAAGAATTGGAGTAACTTTCTGGTATTACCTGCTATCCAAAAAGGTATAATAGTCTTAGGCAATTGGTGCGAATTTCGAGTAATAGCCACTTTTGTTCAAAAAAGTGCTTCTGAATGACTCACTCGCCAGAACATTTTTTCCTGCATTTATTCTTAAGCTCTTGCAATCAGCAGTGATTTACTAGTAGGGAGACCAACCTAGCAAAACGTAGGGTCTTGGGTTCGAATCCTCAGCGTAAGTGACTGTCTTTTGTTACTTAAATGCATATTAAGTTTTTAATTCTCACTTGTCCCGTGACTCGAAGAGCATGTTCAGCCAGTTGATACCGGACGTTATGTTTATCTTGGAAACTCTTTAGGAGAGTCAAAACCAAGTCAATCATTCAAATAAATAAATAATTGAAAAACAAAGGCGAGACACTGAATTAAACCATAAATCCGGATTTCAGATGGGATGTCACTGTGACAATGAATTACACGAAATCTTGTCGAATCAGCGTTGATATTCTAAAATAATTGTTACTTTTTGTGAAAAAGAGACTTTTACGTAGGCTTATTCATAATAAGAGTTTCCGGCTCTGTTGGAAGAAGTTCTGCTGGATGTGCGATTGTGTATGATATTTTGCCCAGCACAAAAACCGCCGGTGCTGGGCAAAAATTCAAATCGCCAACGTGTGGCAAAAGACCTAATCGCCAGGTGGGCCAACAATATTCACAATACTAGTTCGGTAGGAGTGGCGTTCTTTGGCCTGCATCATGCGCCTTATCACGAATCTTAAGTTTTGGGACAGATTGTCCCCATCTCTCATCCGCTATACGAATGCAATGGAACATTTTATAGTATAATTCAGTGTCACGCCTTTTTTTTCAATTATTTATTTATTTCACTGATTGACTTGGTTTTGACTCCACTAAAAGAGTTTCCAAGATAAACATAACGTCCGGTACCAACTGGCTGAACATGCTCTTCGAGTCACAGGACAAGTGAGAATTAAAAACTTAATATGCATTTAACTAACAAAAGGCAGTCATTTACGCTGAGGGTTCGAACCCAAGACCCTACGTTTTGCTAGGTTGGTCTCCCTACTAGTAAATCACTGCTGATTGCGAGAGCTTAAGAATAAATACAGGAAAAAATGTTCTGGCAAGTGAGTCATCCAGAAGCACTTTTTTGAACAAAAGTGGCTATTACTCGAAATTCGCACCAATTGTCTAAGACTATTATACCTTTTTGGATAGCAGGTAATACCAGGAAGTTATTCCAACACTTTACATAACATGCCACGTATTATTTTTTTTCAAATAATTGCATTTTTGTGGCGTCATTTTATTTTATTCGAACATTTTTTGCGTGTTTATTGGCTCTATTTTCAAATTCCACGTTGAGCTAGTAGGTTTATTTTAATTTCAAAGATGGGCCATTTAATTGTCCATTAAATAAGACCCAATTTGCCACCAAGAATAGTCAAAATAATTTTTTACAAGATGTTTATAACAAAAATTTGGAATATTCTCATAAAATCTTAAAAACCGTTTTATTCCAAAATGGTGCATTTTGGACCCCCATGTGTAGGGGATAAAAATACTCCATTTTGCCCTAGAATCACCAGATCATCAGAAGGGAATACGAGCGATTACAAATCACCCTGTATATAAAATTCTCGTCTCATGGTGTTCGTTAAAATACTCCTCCGAAACGGCTAGACTGATTTGTATGAAATTTTGTATGTATATTTGGTAGGCCTGAAAATCGGTCGTAATCTATTTTTTAAACTTCCAAATCATAAGGGTGGCCAGCCCAAAAAAACTTTTTTTCATTTTTTGATCATTTTTTTATATTTTTTATGATATGGCAGTACAAAATACATAAAACTCTTAATTTTCACCCCTTTACCACCAACTTCTTTTTTGTTAAAGCCATATTAGTAAATTCATCTTATCACTAGATCAATCCTGTTGGCCACGCCACGCGCATACCGGAGTCAAAAAAATTGTTTCTCAGTGTTAGTTACAATACTCCTCCGAAACGGCTGAACCGAGTTGTATGAAATTTTAAACGTATATTCTTTAGGTCTGAGAATCGGCCGCAGTTTAGTTTTTAAACCCCTAAGTAAAAATGACGGGCCAAACCAAACATATATTTTTGAAGTTATACTTCTTTGAAAAGGCGCGTTATGAAAGAATGATGAGAGTCACATTTTACGATGCGCATGTGTGATGGCGGACGGGAAATTTTTAATAAAATTAATATGGGTATTATTTTCGGGGTTTTCATGGATTCTGATCACGAAAATGACATCTATTTGGGAACCCAAGATGGCGGACGGGACATTTTTGATAAAATTAATATGGGTGTCATTTTCGGGGTTTTCATGGATTCTGGTCACGAAAATGACATCTATTTGGGAATCCTAGATGGCGGACGGGACATTTTTAATAAAATTAATATGAGTATAATTTTCGGGGTTATCATGCATTCTGATAACGAAAATGGCATTTATTTGGGGATCCAAGATGGCGGACGGGACATTTTTAGTAAAATTAATATCTTTAACATCATAATATAATTGGTTCAATTATCATTTGGCACCGTTTCACTGTGTCAAATTTACTTTACTTTTACTTTTTTTTTATTGACTCACGCCTGTATATTCCCGAAAGGGTCGGCAGAAGTGTAATATGACACCCACATTTCGCCATGAATTTTTAGGTCCCACGTAATAGGGGGCGAGGCTATTGCCGTTACCGGGCACATCACCAGACTCCATGCTGTTACTGAGAATTCGGAAAAACCCAGTAACACTTTTGCCCGACCCGGGAATTCAACCCGGGACCTCCGATCTGCAGTCGCATACGCTATCCACTACACCACGGAGGCAGTCTCTTTCTTTATGATATGGCATTAAAATACAAACAACTCCTAATTTTCACCCTTCTAACACCAACCCCTATTTTTAATAGCCATCTTAGTAAGTTAATCATATCAATAGATCAGTCATACGCGCCAGTCGCATACTGGAGTTAATAAATCGTTTTACCGCTGCGTTAGTGAAACAATTCAGCAATTTCACGGTGTTAGTGATACAATACTCCTCCGAAATAATATATTTTTGTTCAATTTCTTAAGCCCTGGTGGATGGATGGAAAAAAAGGAATGAGAAAAAAAGACTTTAAAAAGGCGACACGGAATTCGCCGGGTCAGCTAGTAAATTTAATAAAAAATTGACATTAAAATTAAACACCAACATCAAATTAAAAAAGGTAAGTATTAATATTTATTATTAAGTATGAGATTGAATAAATATTAAATATTTATAAAAATGAATGAACAAATGGAATTATTTTTTTTATAAAAATAAAAAACTTCTCACGCGCGTACAAGCATTTTAATTAATTTATTTTTTGTCATTTTATTTATTTCTCTTTCTTTATGATATGGCATTAAAAATACAAATAAATCTTAATTTTAATACTTTTAATAGCCATTTTAGTAAGTTAATTATTATATCACTATATCAGTCATACGTGCCAGACTCATACTGGAGTCAAAAAATCGTTTCACAGCGGTAGTGAAACAATTCAGCAATTTCACAGTGTTAGTGATACAATACTCCTACAAAACCGTTGCGCGTTGTACCGATTTGTATGAAACTTTATATTATGAATATTCTTTAGGTATTTTTTTTTATTTCGCGGTGGAAGCTCCTTGCGAGCCGTTTCGACTCCGGTACTCGGTCGTATAGAACAATAGTATCTCGCCAACTTACAATTGAATGAGCTTGGCGAGTAAAAAACGATATTGTTAAAAGTGTATGTATTATACATACACTTTTAACGATGTCGTTGTGGCGGGGTCACGCGAATCGTGGTTAGCATACTTTACCGCGACCTATTCTTTAGGTAGGAGATTTGGTCGTAATCTATTTTACAAAACCCCAAGTCATAAGGGTAGTGGTCCAACCCAAAACATACTTTTTTTTTTGGACAAATTGGTTATTTCAATTTTTTATGATGTGGGATTAAAAATACATGCAACCCTTATAGGGGGTAATAGGGGGTGGGCCTATTGCCGTTATCGAGCACATCACCAGACTCCGGGCTGCTACTGAGAATCCAGAAAAACTCAGTAACACTTTTCCCGGACCCGGGAATCGAACCCGGAAACTCCGATTAGCAGACGCATGCGCTATCCACTGGACCACGGAGGCAGGCTTTGGTAACTTTGTTCAGAATTTCCAGGAAAAGTTTAGAAAAAAGGGATTTTCTTATGAAAAAGACCTTAAAAAGGCAATACGGAGTGCGCCGGGTCAGCTAGTAGTATATATTTTTTTGTTCGAGGCAATAATATTGTTCTAGGTAATACAGAATCCTAACGAACTCAAACGCATAAACAGTAGAGAGGCATATCAATATACTTTGACCGCGTATTGGCCCGCGTCAAGCTCAGGGTTGGAGTTTCCCTGCGAGATCGAATCAGAAATGAGGAGATCCGCAGGAGAGCCAAAATCACCGACATAGCTCTCCGAATAGCCAAGCTGAAGTGGCAATGGATAGGGCACATAGCTCGAAAAACCGATGGCCGTTGGAGCAGGCGGGTTCTAGAGTGCGACCACGTACCGGACGACGCAGCAGGGGAAGGCGTCCCGCAAGGTGGACCAACGATCTGGTTAAGATCGCGGGAAGCGGTTGGATGCGGGTGGCTCAAAATTAGTCTGTGTGGAGAACCTTGGGGTTGACTTATGTCCAGCTGGACGTCTCTAGGCTGATATGATAGGCCCGCGTGGGTGTCAGCTATCGCGGTGAAAAGTAACCTAGGTAGGTGACTCCCTTGCCGCCTCTCTAACGAAATATCTCCACATTTATATTCTTACGATATAATAACTATGCACCGTTGCGACGTGCATTACGCTAAACATTTGTATGGAGTCACTGGAAAGCTGATGTATTTCAGGAAGCAGTTAATATAAAGAGCCACTATCGAACCATTTCCTCAAGAATCTTGAAAGTTTTGCTACGATTTTAAAGCTAATTAAATATGGCAGTGTTCTTCCGTAGAGCACGCAGTTCATCATCTCAGTCTTCAGCAAGGATTTTCCAAAGTTCTTACTCTCAAAATCTCATAATATTAATGCGGCTTTGAACCTCAGGTTTCCACATAAAGCGCAGAAGCGAGATCCCGACATTAGCCAACCCAACATGTATAGCAACAGGTCGGTAATACAGATACTGGGATTGCGTGTACAGAAATATACGCATACGGGAAAGGCAATTTGTGTTTATGTAAAAATATACATTGGACTGTATATTTTATCCAAGGGTTATAGTAAACATGATGGCAAATAAGATTCAAAAGCTTCTTTGTTTACTTATTTTGTTATCTTCATCATGTTTGAAAGCATCTGCATTAAAAGTAGATAGTAATTATTAACCTCCATGTATTCAGAAAAGCATTCATGCAGGCAATACATATTGTTAAGCGATTTCAAACAAAAAAAAAGGAGGAGGTTCTCAATTCGGCCGGCATTTTTTTTTCGATGTATGTACACCGATTTCGCCGAGGTTTCTGAACCGATTTACGTGATTCTTTTTTGTGAATTGGTCCCATAAAAATTTGATTAATATAGGCCCAGTAGTTTTTTTGTTACGAATGGTAAGCGCTTAGGGCTCCTACGCACTATGTGGCTAGCCGGAATGCGGCCAGCCGTTCGACTGACTGCAATCAAAAATTTGTATGAGAAAGTAGTTTTTATTCGCACTGCGATGCGGCTGCCGGCCAACCGTTCCGGTCGTTCTGGTACAAATTGTTGACTGCGGTTAGCCGGAATGCGGCCAACCGTGCGGCTAACCGCATAGTGCTTAGGAGCCCTGAGACTTACATGTTTTTTTAGTTTAAAATACTAGACATATCCCGCGGCTCAGCTTATTTGGTATTCAAGTTATCGTGACATGTTTGATTGTCTCAGATTCCTAACTATCTCCACAAACATCATCATGCCATAATATCGCATTGCGACGTGAAAAAGTAAACAAATACACTTTAGCATGTATATATTAGTATGTATATTTTCATCTTATGGACGCTGCTTATTTCAATGTAATATTTGATAATGCCGAACGTCAGTCACGCAATAACCCTCCCACGAAGTCCAATGCTAATAGCATTCGAGCATAATCCAATCGACAGCTGTAAAATCACCACTTCAGACCCTTGCAAGGATGTACCTAAATAATAAAATTATTTATTTATTTATTTATTTAAAAACTTTATGCACATACATACTGTACAATGGTGGACATAATGCCTTGAGGCATTCTCTACCTGTCGACCTTTAGGTGGTGCAGAGATAAATGTGGTAGGTGCACAAGAGATTTGTTTTTACACGTTTTCAAATAATATACATTAACTGATAAGATGGGCATATTAGTAATAATTATGAAGTATAATAGATAATATTGGATATAACAATATACCTAATACATAATATAATAATATAGTACATAGATAAGGAATAATAACATATAATAATAAAATTATATAATAATATGATACATACGTATAAATATATACATACACAATACATATAAATACATACTTATAATAATGGATGAGAAGGATGTGCTGATTCCTTCAATCTCTTAAACAGGAGATCACGTACTTTCATTTTGAATGCGTAACGGTTAGTGGACATTCTGACTTCAAGAGGGAGCACGTTCCAGAGTAGAACAGACTGGACAACAAAGGAAGAGTAGACAAACCCAGAAGAATGACTGGGACATGAAAGAAGAAGATTATGGGAAGAACGGAGACTTCTCTCGTGAGTAGAAGATAGATACTGGAAGTATTCAGTAAGATAAGTGGGCGAGGAAGGGGACTTAAGAATCGTGAAGAGAGTAGTGAGAGCACGCAAACTACGGCGTTGACGAATTGGTAGCCAATTAAGTTCGGAACGATAAGTAGAGACATGGTCATACTTACGAAGATTATAAATGAATCGAATGCAGTTATTGAGAAGTCGGTCGTATTTATTGAGAAATGCTGCATTCAGGTCATAATAGCACACATCACCATAGTCGATTATAGGATATATTAAGGTCTGCACAAGCATAGCTTTGGTCCTGGATGGGAGGAAATTTTTAAGGCGATATAGTGCTCTGAGTGATCCTGTAACCTTCTGACTAACTTTGGTCACCTGTGCCTGCCAGCCGAGAGTGGAGTCAATGTACAGGCCCAGATCTTTGACCTCAGAGCTATAAGGAATAATTAGACCATTAAACAAGATGGGCGGCAGAGTATTTTAATCTAATCTGGGCATTAAACGGCGACTGTCCACAATAATGGCCTGACATTTAGCTGGATTTACGTCAAGACCGAATCTTTTGCACCAATCCATCATAGACTCGAGATCTCTATTTACGTCATCGATGGCTACTGATATATCATCCACTCTCGCCTGGGCGTACAACTGCAAGTCGTCAGCATAGAGATGATACGCACATCGAAGATTAGGTGTTAAGAAATTAATAAAAATTGAGAAAAGTAAAGGAGAGAGAATGCCGCCTTGAGGAACGCCAGAGTGAATGTCATGCCAACTTGATGTAGTTTCATCAACGCGTACTGACTGCTGACGTTCCTGAAGATATGATAATTATGCTTATAACAAAAAAAAAAACATTTCAGAAATGCATGACATACAAGATTTACTGTATTGAACACAAGTAAAATCTCAAAGGAAATTATTACAACGGTTACACTTTGAAATGGTAAAAACTTCAAGTCATTATTAAATGCTTGTCTCGTTAGTGTTATAGTATAAAGAGGAAAACGACTTTCAGATGATTCAGAGGTTTCTCAAAGCGAAAGCAAAAGAAAATATAAAATACAATTTAAAAAGCATTTGGTTTCTGGCATTCAAATCACCTATTACAGTTAAAATATACAGGCAGCTTTTCATCTTGGCATTTAAAATTAAGCGATTAGAATTATTGCAGTTTAAGAGGCTTGTCGTAAAAAAGCTGCAAATCAAGTGCAATAAGTTTAACCGGTAACTTTTTAGACATCTTGTAAAGCTCATTGCTCGTTTGCACGCTATGTATACTTATTTAGTACGACATAAGGACCTTTTCTGCACCCCAGACAAGGTGTTGGTTTCGAAAAAAAAATTGGTCGTGAATGCTAAATTATGATTCCGAGAAAGAAGAGTTTGCTCCAACCGTTAGTAGTACTTATATACTTTTACAAAACAATGTTCCCCGCCGCGGATAATGTTCGCGACAAACAGAAAAACTACTAAACCGCTTTACATCAAATTATTTGTATATTTAATATATAATTGGTAAATGTTTTTGTGTAAATTATATGTTATACTAATAAATACCTAGTTAGGTTGCGGAGATTGTGACAGGCAGTCGTTCTGTGAAATAGCTAATATTCAGTCAAATCCGATTAGGCTAGTTCGAGTAATAGTCAATTGAAAATTACATGATTGATGTGTAGTGTGAAGCTTGATCCCAATTTGTGTGGTCGTACCTCTTGTCCTTCGGCCGCCATCTTGGAAAGAGTGCAGGTGCAGATGATTTTTTTCATTATCTGGTAAACTATTGGCCGCACAAAGTACATGTGAAAGATTATTTTGTTGCAAATAAAATTCTCTACAACTATGGCCTTGAAACTTTTGTCGTAAAGGCAATAATAAATAGTTATTTGTGCAACAAGAGAGCAAAGTTGTTTTTTGTTTCGAGTGCTGATTTTGAGTCCTGAGCGTGGTGAGGGACTCAACAGCACGAGATACAAAAAACTTTGCTCTCGTGTAGCACACATAACTTTTCACCTCAGCAGTGAGAACACATATTACTTAAGAGACATAGAAATGAACAGGAATAGATTGAATTCTGCATAATCACTTGTTGATATAACTCTTCTGGTGTTAAAGTACAGTCATCACCGCTAGTTTCACTCATCTTTTTAGATTATTTTATATATTAATATAATTTAACACGTTACGCTATACCTACTGTATCAGCATCAGCGAATTTTTTATTCCCGCTACTTTTTTAAATCGCGTTTTAATACCGCGTCCCTGATGTTTATTTTTCAAATCTATCATTGTTGTAATTCTAAATAAAAATGTATTGGTTAAATACCAATTTTATACTATTAATTAGACTTATTTTTATCAAAATCCAATAATAAATTAAACATGTAAACAATAACATATGAAAAAAGTAATTTCTTTATTACAAATATCTTTTTTTTGCGTTGCAGTAGGTGTTTTCTTGGAGGTCGAATTCCAAAATCGAATTTCGAATTCGAAGGGGTTTGTTTTTTCACTCACTTTTTATATGCATGTGAAAGAGACAGAGCACAGTAAAATTCGAATGTTTCAAATTTGTGGCTGAACAATGTCAATTCGTGGCACTGAAGATGGAAAAATTAAAAAGCTACTTTGCCTCACGCTCGAATCAAAATCGCGTTTTGTTCACTGTTGTCTCGCAGCAAAAGCGGCATGTTTGAGCTGCTGTGGTGAAAAATAAATTAAAGTTTACTTTTCTTTTCTTTCACGCTTTAGCTGGATTCGTCGATTCGATTGATCAGTTAAAAAATAAAAATTTGTAAAGAATAAAGTGTCATTTTACATCTATAATATTATTTAGGTTTACATCAATAGATCTATGGTGATTTGCCAGCTTGTTATCGTTTAAAAAAATTAAACAGAAAAACATATTAGCTTGGCGATGGAAAAATTACATTCTCTCGCCTTCATCCAAATCATATTTTATTCACATTCATTTCTAGATGATGATGATTGATGATTTATAAAACTTTTTCAAACGTAACCTACTGTTGAAGAAATATAACACTGGCTGGTTCTTAATAATATAATATTTTTGGACGACATCGATTTTTTGCCTCGCGATTGTTCCAAATCGTTTTATGATGATCACTAAATGGAATAATTACTTATAAAGGCTTGCGAGGCTTTCACGTTTGTAACTTTTTTGTGCTACTATAAGGCAAACCATAGATTTTATAAAGTGAGAAAATTTACCGTCTAAAATTAGAAATTTCCGTTCAAGAACGTTTTCGTCAGCAGTAGATCATGTTGCTGAAAAGAATGAAATAGAACCTAAAACGAATCATCTTATATTATGAACAGTGGTACTAAATCTGAAAATAACTAATAAAGTTTATACATGACAATGGCTTTTCGCATTATTTAGCAAAACATCGAACGCCTAATGTCTTTTATTCTTAAAAAAGTTTAAATTCTATTTGAATGGCTACGTTGCGCGGTTGTACACTGTAGTTATGCCATGGGTTTCACAATTTTAGTTTTAAGGTTCCCGAGACACTTACATCAATATAGTAGTAATGTAGCAAAAAAAATTGGGCAAGTGGGAGTCGGACTCGCGAACGAAGGGTTCCGTACCCATCATATATAAAAGAAAATCACCTTCGTTGTATGTATACTTAAATACTTTTGAAGTTTCTACCTGTTTATTAAGATCTAGTAACAAATTGCTTAAAAATTACGTTTGTTGTATGGGAGCTCCCCTTTATTATTTACTTTTTTTAATTTAATTATTTATTTTCAAAGGTAATATACAATAACATATTCTGTGAAAATTTAAAGCGTCTACCTGTTACAGTTAGTAATTTTGAGCAAAAAATACGAAAAATAACACGTTTTTTGTATGGGACCCCTCCTTAATATTTTCATTTTTTTTAATTTTAGTATTTGTTGTTATAACGCGGCAACCGAAATACATAATTTGAGAAAAAATTCAGCTTTCTAGCTATCACGGTTTATGAGATACAGCCTGGTGACAGACAGACGGACAGACAGACAGACAGCAAAGGCTTAGTAATAGGGTTCCGTTTTTTAACTTTTAGGTACGGAACCCTAAAAAGGCTCACAGTAAAATAAAAAACGTAAATACTGTTACCAAATTCAATAACATTACCTAGTTAGAACGTGATTTTCGTCGTGCAGATGTTGACATAACGTACACATAAAAGTGTTACATGTGATTTATGAAAGCTCCTCCACGCCTTTGTATAAAGTTATTTTTAATGCACCTTCACTTATTCCATTAGGAGAGGCTTCGAAACTCGTTAATGACAGCCTGAAGGTTCGCTTCAAAAGTAAGAGTTTTGGGTTTCCATTACGCATATTAAGAATACTTTACTGATTCTATTTGGACTTTTTATAAAATTGCATCGTTGTTTCGAAAGATAGACGACAACAACATGTGGAAGTGAGTTTTAAATCTATTATTATGTTAGTTTTACAAAATGCTAAAAGTTTAAGCAAATGTAAAAAAAAAATATTTAAGAAATGGCTTGCTACGGAGACTTTTACTTTCGAAAATATTTGAAACTTATGTTTGATTAAATTGGTGTAATCGTTATCTTAAATATGTTACTTATTTCAAAGCATATATTCATACTCGTTGTAGGTAAGTACTGAAACATTAGGGTAACCTAATGTTTAAGTAACCACGAGAATGGGTTTAGTCTACCAAATGTTTCATCCTGTAAAAAATACCTGTAAAATATTATACGTGTAAAAAAATTAAATATAATTTTAAATTATTTAACAGGTATCGTAGATTTAAAATTACAGGATTCAAATACAAGTGAAAAATGGCAGTGATGTGTTTTAAAGCAATTAGGTAAAAACGAAAACAAAAAATGTACATTTGCAAATTAAACATATTCTAAACATAATATATACAATATACATAATATATAATTATACACACACACGGTCAAGCCGTTGGCTCTGCGACCGAAAGTGGGTGGTGGCCTCCGATACGAGATGCTGTGGTTTCTCGCTAATCATTATCCGTTTAAAGCTCCCTCAGATCCGTATCTACCACGTCTTACAAACGATACTTTGGTCGACCAACAGATCGTCACCCGGTTGACCATTAAACATAATAATTATGTTATGACAATTTACTAGAAAAAATTCTAATCAAAACAAACACCAATTTCTAGGTATTAGCCTCATGGAATGTCCTTTCTCATGGCACATCTTCGTAATATCTATGTAGCAAAAAACAACCATCTACAAAATACATTGGCAAAGGCGTACAGATAGATTTCAAGCCGATCTATTTCTTTTACATAAACTTATGTGCGTCTTTATAACTTTGGGAGCTCAGGAGTACCGTTTTCTCGACGCAAAGATAAAATTCCAGCTCTGCGTGTATTTTAGTAATAAGATATTTATCAAGAAAATATTTTCTTTTCCAATAAAAGTGGTATGTAGTGGTTATAAGATCTATCCAGTGATCAGTATTGATAACTCAATAGAAATGCTGAAACATTTATTAGTATTTCGGTTAGAAAATAAAAAGTAGTAGGATTTATTTTTTCTAAGCCTGTGCAATCAACATGATTGGTTTGTTCCATATGTGAATTACTATCAACAGCTAATAGAATTTCATTTCTTAAGGGTATTCAAAAATATGATAGCTTTGATGTTGCACGCAGTCTTAATTTTTTACTTAGTTTGGTACCAAACTTTCGTTTATTTTGAAAGCAATTTTATATTTTATAATTAAAATAAGAAAAATGCTCTAGTGGAATTAAGCTTTGCTCATGATTAGTTTATTTATAAGCGCAGTAATATTTTCAGTCTGAGACAGCGTCACATATTTGTGGTGAGAAACACTGGCTATTCTTTGATTACATTTTTATATTTATAGTCTCACGCCTGTATCCCCGAAGGGGTAGGCAGAGGTGTGATATTACACCCACATTTCGCCATAAATTTTTACGTCCCACGTAATAGGGGGCGAGCCTATTGCCGTACCGGGCACATTACCAGACTCCGGGCTGCTACTGAGAATTTCCTAACCGAAAAACCCAATAACACTTTGTCCGACCCGGGAATCGAACCCGAGACCTCCCAATCCCACGCGCACATTTATGCCGCGAGACCAACGAGGCTTTGATGACAACATAGAAAATTATTCATTTTGGTGGACATCGTAGTTAAAATGCTATGCATTTATATAGTCTAAGTATGTATGGGCGCAAATTAATATATAATGATTATATTGTTACGAAAATGTTAATAATATTTAAGATTGATATTTAAATAACTATTTGTGAACACAGAACTGAGAACTTCACTACTTTAGAATATTAGACACTGTATCGACTGCTTCAGTTTTATAAATATTGGGTATTTAATTTATCGCTTAGTTATTAAGATTGAAAAGGAAGTGGCAGTTCTTAAACATTAAGTTGTAATGACGGTTAGTTTATAAAAAGGACTGTGGGTCATATTTTAATTCAATTCTGTGCTAGAAATCGTTTGAAAATAAACTAAGTAATATTACGTGAGTGTTTTATTATGGAGTCTGGACACCATAACCCTGGCGTATCGCCGGCAGCAGCGGTTGGATAAACGCCCCCTAAGAGACTTCGGGATCTACGGTTGGCGCGAGAGTGATGGGTCTCTTGGCTTGCCATTACCAATGATGACCTGAAGACTGATGCGACAAGCGCTTGGAAGCCGTGTTTGGCGCTAGTCCACCCTGATCGGAGACCACACGGTGTGTCGGAGTTATGGCGAGCACGTCTGCACTTCACGTGAGGCCACCTGCGAGCAAGAGCAACAGAGCGACTACGACGGGGTGCACGCACCGGGGTGTGCTGTGGCGTGAACGCTGTTCTGCTCTGAGTTCTACCAGAGGTTGCAGATGCGGGTTGTTGATGCACTGACCAGAGGTATTTATTCAGAGCTGATTTGATTAGTTTTTGAGAAACATCCTAATTTTATAAATTATGGTGCTTAGTGCTTACACGGTTACCTACTGTCCCCGTAAGGATTACCAGATAAACATTATACAGTCAAAATTACGAACGTTACACCCCAAATAGAACTTATAGGTAACTGTTGTTTATCCACGTTTGGTATATAGCAGTGCTACTGTGCTTCTACCAATTTTTTCAAAAATATTTGAGAAGTATATTTATAATAAAATATGTATCTATCTCGAATCAAACAACATTTTATGTTCTGAACAAAAAGGCTTTCGTAAGGAAAGAACTATAAATATGGCTATTTATGACTTTTTAAATATAGTAATGTCAAGTATTGACAATAGAATTCCGATTTCTGCTGTGTATTGTGATATGTCACAAGCGTTTGATTATGTTGATCACAATATTCTATTAAATAAGCTTGATGCGTACGGAATACGGGGTAATGTCCTTAATTTAATAAAATCATATTTAAAAGACAGAAAACAGTTAGTCGCAATAAAAAAACTTAATTTCAAAACTAAAAAAGAAGAAACATATATGTCTAGTCAGCGTAAAATAGAATTCGGTGTTCCCCAAGGCAGTGTTTTGGGCCCGCTGTTGTTCATTGTTTATATAAATGACTTACCTAAAGCAGTAAAACATCCCGTAACATTATTCGCTGACGACAGTACGGTTACCATAGCTTGCAACAAACCTAATCTCTATGAGTCGGACATTAATGAGGCACTAAGTTCAATGGTATTGTGGCTTGAAAATAATAACTTAAAGATAAATTTGAGCAAGACTAAAATAATGGAGTTTAGCCAAAGACAGTCTCATGATCGCACGCTGAAGATTAATTACTAGAGTGAAAACATATGTTCTACAAATAACGCCAAATTTCTTGGTTTGATAATTGACAGTCAGTTAAACTGGAAAGGCCATATAGAGGTTATTTGTAAAAAAATAAGTAGCTCGTTCTATGCTTTACAAAAACTGTCACGAGTAGTAAATAAAGAAGCGCTTATTACTGCCTATCATGGTATAGTTGCATCTATTCTTCGATACGGCATTATTTTCTGGGGCAACTCTACCCATAAAGAAATAGCTTTTAAATTTCAAAAAAGATGTATCAGAGCTATGTTTGGCCTCCAAGTTATGGACAGCTGCAGACCCTATTTCATTGAATATAAAATTTTGACACTTCCATCTCTGTTTATATTTGAAGTAGCATCATTTGTGAAAAAAAAAATCCTCATTTATTTACTAGATTGTCCGATGTCGTCACACGCAGTAGACGTAAAAACAATGTATTATGTATTCGTAAGGTTAATACGGCGTTCCTATGGAAAAGTGTGTTTTGTTTAGCGCCGAAAATATACAATAAACTGAGTCAATAAAAACACTTAACATAAGCCTTTTTAAAAAACAGTTACGAATGTTATTGACTGAAAAGTGTTATTATTCAGTTACAGATTTCCTCAATGACGAAATTTAATATACTATAAAATTGCTGTTTTTAAGGTATTATCCGTTAAATGTGTTAGTTTTTAGGTTTGTTATTTTAGATATTTGTGTTATTTGTATGTTTTCACTACATTTTTAATATCTTTTTTTGTTAATAATATGTGAATATTTGTACGCCAACATTGGCAGGACACAGAACTGCACTTCCTTTATTCTGTAACATCTCAATATATACCTGTGTTTAACAAATAAATTTAATTTGAATTTGAATTTGTGCTTATAGTCATGTTTTGCCTTCGGCTGGGGCTCTTGTCTGTTTATTAATCGTTAGGTCATGTCGGAAACTTTCTGTAAAACTTACTTATCTACACAGGAAAGAGAATAACTTTGTTGTTATGTGGTTCTACTAATGTAATTATTAATAAAGAACGGTATAACTGCTCTTTTCATGTTGAAGCTCTGATATAGATCCATTGTATAAATTACCTGATTTTCTTTCAGTTTAAATAAGCTAATTGATGTGCTGAATATGAATTCAATTGATAGTCAATAGGTTATCTCAATAGTAAAACATTACGAATCAAAACATTATTTAAAGCCCTTGGTTACACATTACATAAGGCTAACTAACTGCATTACTTATGGCTAGTGCTCACGGCGCGATTATATGAAGCTTCTCTTAATAAATGACTATCCACCACAATAATAATTATTTGCATAAAACCAGTAGTTTCACAGATAAGTGCATTCAACAAAACAAACTTCAGTTTTATTATATTGGTACAGATATATACAGAAGGTAGATATAAAAATAAATTTGTGTTACATATTTTTAAAGCTAATATATTTAAAGTTACAAAATAAGTTTTATTTATATTTGTGGTCTCTCTAGGTGCCTACATGATTTCATTTTAACATTATGTTGAAATTGTTACTGTCAACTTGCAGCTCAAGTTAAGGTTATATAATAAGACAAGAGAACCCGACATATCTTAATATTTGTCGCTTAATTTTATACCTGTACCTATAGAATGATTTGTTCCGACCATGATAAGTCCTTGCTTAACCCAAACTACTGAAACTAGAAACATGGGATCTGGACAGGAGATTTCTTTATGGACATATGCACTCACTTAGGTTTTATAAAAGTCCATCTCTAAGCATTTTAGGTTGAAAGTCTTAAGGCAGGTGACTGCTGATCTTTTATAAATAACAAGCCTTAGTGTTATACTCGGTAAATACTATTTATTTTAGTTGTGAGTTCATTTGCTAAGTTAGTTGCATCTATATTCAAGATGACAACCAGTGATAAACCAATAAAATTTAGTGCCAACCTTATTGCTTAGCTCTTGTGGGATACAAGACGGTTAGGAATATGATTATTAGGATAATGGTAAGTGGATTTAAAGAACATGATGTGTAAATCCATATTATCATTTTTCCCATTTAGCAGTATTTATTCTCAGCAAATAAAAGTAATTGTATGGACTACTCATGCTTTATTTCTAAGTCAGTTGTGATTATTTAGTTTAAGTTTATTTATTCAGATAAACAATTATTAATGGTATATGAATTAATAAGAATTACATTAACACCACATGTCAACAGTTTAAAATAAATATTAACATAATTTAGAAAATTCCCCTAAATATAACGTCAAATAAAACTATTGGTATAAACCATATTTACTATACACACTAGTAATAAAACAATACATAAAGTTAAAGTTGAATTACATAATGAAAGCCTAGACAAATGATAAATAAAAACATTCATTTCAGAAAGAAAGGTCATTTATATAAATAAATAAAATGTTGAATTAATTATAAAATGCCAATATCTCAATGTCTTTATTAACTTTTATGGTTTATTGTAGTAAATTTCTTAACTGAGTGGAATCATTTTTAGAAATAAGACTGCACTACTCTTGCTTTGTAATATTGGTAGCTTGTAAATTTCTCTTTTATGGCTCAGTTGGCAAACAGTTCAACAATTTCACAGCTTGCACTATGCCTAAAAATATTCAATATTGGATTAAACATGTTCTTACATGAGTAATAATTATAGCACTAGTATTTTCGAAATCCTTGGATCTGCATGGTTTGAAATCATTACATATTTATCACCAACAGTCCGACTGTTCACGGCTGAACATAGGCCTCTCTTTGTCTTTGCCATTTTGTTTTCCTGTTTGATGTGGATAAAACTTATTTTGAATATATCTAGTTTTAACTGTTTTATCGAAACTGCAAAATATGGGTATCCTGATAACTTTATATTTAATTATCTAAAATGGCACTGTCAGACAGAACCTGAGACAATTCAGTGTCTTTTGTATTTTACCTTATGCGTAAATTATGGGCTCCAACATTGTTGTAGCTAAGATAACTATAGACCAATGCACAGGTTGAACATGCCTGATATAAGATGTAGCTTAATAGACCGGACCACTTTGTAAGAGTAGAATTTTATTTCATCTACAGTAACGAAGGTTCATGGAACTAATATTTGGGTGGGAATTGTTCCCCACCACCTGTCTTTTGAGTGTTGCAGGTTGATGATGACATCCTAGCAGATGACCTGACCTTAGTGTGAAGAGAGGATGGACGAGCGGTCCTTTACCGATTGGTATGTATGGACGACGGTGGCCCGCCCTTTTGACGTCGGTGGTTTTGTGTGTGGGCTACGCGCACACATGCCGCATGAGTGCTGTACTGAGTTGGAGTCAAGCATTGTTTGCTAACCTTTGTTGCTGATCAACATCGGCGACTGTATGAGCGGCTTGACCGTATGGGCGGAGGATTCGTCAGATACCGATTTTCGTGGGGAGTCCTCTACCTCCTCCACTGTCGTTGTTGGACCTATGTAATTGCATTATATTGATATAACTGATCATGACGAACGATGATGATTCTTTATGTATATGCATTGATGTGTTTATGAGGCAAATTTTGCATTTATGTGTTTGAGTAAAATTTTATTTTTCCTATCCAACATCCTTCCCAAAATCCTGGTCTTGTTGGCTAGATCCCGTGATGGGTGATGCCGAGTGTTGGCTAGATCCCGTGATGGGTGATGCCGTGTGTTGGCTAGATCCCGTGATGGGTGATGCCGTGTTGGCTAGATCCCGTGATGGGTGATGCCGAGTGGGCTAAATCGACCCTATGTGGGTGATGCCGTTTGTGGGCTAGATCCCTATGTGGGTGATGCCGTTTGTGGGCTAGATCCCTATGTGGGTGAAGCCTGTGTGCGCTAGATCCCGTAATCGGTGATGCCGTAATCGGCTTAGCCATGGGTGAAGCATTGTTTGTTAGATCCCGTGATGGGTGACGCATGCCTTAGGCTAAGATCCTATGACTAGGTGAAGCCTTGTAAATGACTTTTAGTTCATTCTGTATGATAAACGCTTATTTATGTAATTTTTATATTCATTATTTTTGTTTGTTGTGCTGTTTATTCTGTAACCGTTAAATAATCAGCGCAAGGAGCGCGCTGGATCAGAATGGCCGTATGGGCGCAAATTAATATATAATGATTATATTGTTACGAAAATGTTAATAATTTTTAAGATTGATTATTAAATAACTATTAGTGAACACAGAACTGAGAACTTCACTACTTTAGAATATTAGACACTGTATCGACTGCTTCAGTTTTATAAATATTGGGTATTTAATTTATCGCTTAGTTATTAAGATAACTCCAGAAACTTTCAAAGTAAAATTAATTAGTATTTAATAACATTATTCTGACACTTATTTTTACGGTAATAAATAACATGCGTTTATATTTGCATCCTGTTGATAGCGCCATCTGTTGACAATGTTGTAAAGCAGCGTTTGGTTAATAAAATAAATTTGTTATTCGTATAAAATAAATCATATGGTGTTGTGCAAAATTCATAACAATATTAATGTTGATTTTTGATAATTAAATGTACAGTAATTTCAATTATATGTTGAAAAGGAAGTGGCAGTTCTTAAACATTAAGTTGTAATGACGGTTAGTTTATAAAAAGGACTGTGGGTCACATTTTAATTCAATTCTGTGCTAGAAATCGTTTGAAAATAAACTAAGTAATATTACGTGAGTGTTTTATAATGGAGTCTGGACACCATAACCCTGGCGTATCGCCGGCATATGCGTAGCTGAAAATTACCTACTATGAAATGCTCATGATGCAATGAATTTGGAACTAAATGTCAAAAGTCACCATTTTTATACAGTAATCCTTTATTCCGTAGTACTATGGCGATACATACCTATATCAGTGACACACACTAGGTAGATATTACTTTTAAAAGATGGATGAAAACACGCAATCAATCACCGCGCGCATCCATGAAATAAAATTAAATGTTCATTCAGTCAGCGCAACAAGATCTCACAGATTTTGCAGTAGGCAGAAACCAATCACCCATCTACCTTAACTCAATACTAGCAACTCACTCAGCTCAGAGAACGTTCGCCTCTGCCTATTACTCTTATATCTCGTATCTGCTTATAATGTACAAATAGTTATGGCAAGTTCAGGCACGTACAGTACGGACAGACGCACGGCTGTACTACGTGCACAGAATATCTACCTTCCCATTTGAATTTGAAGATTATCATCGCCATCGCTGAATGTATGAGTTTTCCGATATATATTCGCCTTTTATAGCTATAGAGTGAAGGTGTTTAGTTTTTTGTGTACATATACTGATTACTAGTTTTGTAATTAAAATATTATTAGTTTGAGCTTTCATTTTTCTTAGCAGAAAAAATGGTTATCACTTTTTATTGTGCCGTAGCCAAATGCCAAAAAAAGGAACCCTTATTGATTCGCCATGGCCGTCTGTCTATCGGTCCGTCCGTTTGTCCCAGCCACTTTATTCCGAAACCATTAAGACAACACACTTCGTTGAAACTTGGTGGCAAGATGTAGTATATAAATCGCTTCACGATTTTAATACTTACATATTATTGTATAAATAAAATGATAATTGCAGGTCTGCCTTATACATAGAATGGAACAGTTTTAAATTGTCTACTATTTAAATATTTAAAAGAAGTACATCCGTGAACATGGCGCTTGCCACAGTGCCGAAATATCGGTTACTCCAAACAAAGGTACGTGGTATATATCCCGAAAGACAATTTAAAAAAAGTTAATTGACCACGTAGGTTTAAATTCCCATATGGCACAGTTTTTTTTTTATCAGTTATGTACGCGGGGTAAACATATTTGGGTCTTTAAAATAACATTTCCTCAATGTAATTTTTGATTGTACCATTTTTCTCAAATTCAATCGTTTGAAAGCTGATAGACGCTTTCAAAGTGAAAAAATGACGCTATATTCGGTGAAGCGTCAAGCATTTGTAGAAATGTTACGATAGGCAGAAATGTATTTTTAAGCTTCGCTTTTCCTTGCGTTCTAACATTCCTAAGAATTTTACATTCAGGTTCAAGGTTCGAGGAATCAAGAGTTGACACACATTTAGTTACATCTGCCCCGGTAGGAAGTGAAACTTTACTTCCCCGTTAAAAGCACACCGGGGCAGATGACACTTAATCTGTGTCATCTAACCCGTTAAGTGACATGGTCAGCGCCACCAGCGGTCAGGTGCCGGGGCAGGTCACCGGGGTAGTTGTGACTCACCCACAGATTGACCCCATGTTCTCTTTATGGTTTAATTAGGTGTGACGGCTATTTCTTTCAATTATTATTTATTTATTTGATGGTTTTGACTCCCCTAAAAGAGTTTCTAAAAGAAACATGACGTCCGGTACCAACTGGCTGAACATGCTCTTCGAGTCATGGGACAAGTGAGAATTAAAACCTTAATAAGCATTTACTACCTAACTAACAAAAGACAGTGATTTACGCTAAGGATTCGAATCCAAGACCCATTGCATTTTGCTAGGATGGTCTCCCTACTAGTAAATCACTGCTGATTGCAGAGCTTAAGAACAAATACATGAAAAAATGTTCGGCCAAATGAGTCGTCCAGAAGCACTTTTTGAACAAAAGCGGCTATAACTCCAAATTCACACCAATTTGCTAAGACTATTATACTTTTTTGGATAACTGGTATATATATTTTTCATAACATACCACATATGATTTTTTGAAATAATTGCTTTTTTGTGGCGTCATTTTATTTTATTTCAAGATTTTTGTGTGTTTTTCAGCTCCATTTTCAAATTCCATGTTGAGTTAGTAGCTTTATTTTATTTTAAAAGACGGACAATTTAATTGTCCATTAAATAAGACCCAATTTGCTACTAGTAATAGTCAAAATATTTTTTTAGAAGATGTTTATAACAAAAATATGGTATGAATTGGTTCAAAAAATCTTCAAAACCGTTTTATTCCAAAATGGTGCATTTTGGACCCCCATATGTTAGGGCCGGTGTAAAAATACTCCATTATGGGCCTAGAATCACCGATATCCCGAAGGGAATACGAGCAATTACAAATCACCTATCCCTATTGACTCACAATGATACTGTGACGCAACTTTGGAGAGGCATAAGTCCAGCAGTGGACAAAATTTAATAATGGACCACCTGTCTACACTGTTGATTCACACATAGCCAAAGCCAACAAATATTATTAGTCGAAAAAAATGAAGCGCTTTCACTAAACTTCAACCACTAAAAATAAGGTTTGGTTATGTTTTTGCCTCTCAAAGAATAATGTGTGCGCTTAAAGTGATCTAATGTTTCCCTCCATTGAACGCAAAAAACTTACTAGCTTGATAAATTGAGCAATTTTATCTCACTTTAGCGAGTAGGTGCCTTCGTTATGAGGCAAGTAGGTAGGTACCGTGAATAACTTGCAGATGCTACTATTGATCTACAGCGAAAGCACTACCATGCTGTTTATACAATTAAATTTTACACTGTTTTGACGTCTCAAAGTAAAATCGGTAGCAGCATGTTTACATACATTGTGTTATGCGTTTATGTACATAGTAAGTAGGAGTGTGTGCTAGTACGAAATCGTTAAGAAATTCTCATTGGTGTCGAAGCATTTGTAATTACTAGGTAGGTACAACTTTTCAGCCTAAAATTAGATGTAAACTCTCACAACTGATTTAAATATTAGTCTACTTACGTCTAAAACGGTGAATAACAACTGTTCAGACGTCCTGTTTTGTTACAGCATAGCTAGAGACTGAAAGTGGCCTGGCTAGGATAGGCCTACCTATAAACCTATCTTAACTAACGGTAATGAATTGACATTCATTACCGTTAGGTACTTAAAGAAATTCTAAAAGCTACGTGTATTTAACTGAGTGCAATATTATACACTCCTAGATTATTCTCCTTCGAGCACATAAAATGCAGTTATTTATTGGATAGGTAAATCTCGTTACGTTAGATAGGTAATCGTCGTTAGGTAGGTACGTATGTTGATAAGCATGTGAACAGTAACAACGTTAAGGTAGGGCGCGGTTGAGCGACTGCCCATGGTGCCATAAATGACGGAACGTTTCCGCGGTAGGACGCGCTGAGGTGATTGCTAAGGTGTCTCTGTATCACTAGCTGTGTACTATGTGTTACTCACATAGTCTGTTTGTTTGCCTGTAGATTTATTACCAAAACAGGTTTCAATTCGCTTACTGCAGCATAGCAATCAGATTAATCTCAAAATGGAAGCCATTCACAGGTACACATTTACAAAGACGTACACAAAGTCGTGGTCAAAACTATATAATATTGAGAAGATAACCCATATTGAAAATCATTAGCCCTACACTAAAGTTTCATACAGCCAAAATGTTAGATAGCACTTAGCCTGTTTGCGGTATCAGGTTTAAGATTAGCCAAACTGCAGGTAGTTACAGGCTGTTAATTTATTGATTTTCAGTACATGTACAGAGCGAGCTCTTTACTCGTTAAGGTCGGAAAGTTTTTATTTAGCGGCTAACCAGCTTCAAACCAAAATAGTCTTTGAGATTTTTCCGATATTTGTGTAGGCAGAGGTGTTATATTATTGCACATACATTTTGCCATTTTACGATTATTTTAGGTTCCATGTAATAAGGGGCGATTCTATTGCCGTTACCGGGTACATTGCCAGAGTCCGTGCTGCTACTGAGAATTTGGAAAAACTCAGTCAATCAAACCCGGGATGAATCTCGATCAGCAGACGTATACGCTATTCACTAGAACACAGATACAGTAACGGCCGGTTTCTAAATTGAGAATTTTGCCTTGAGAACAAAATAAAAATCTCCATAGTCAATTTTAATTTATTTACGTCATGTAAATATAAATAAAATTATCTGTTTTGGAGTAATAATCCAGCCTTTACACTAATATCAACAACTAATTATGAAGGTCTGTTAGTTAAGGTAGCAATCAGTACTTTTTGATTAATCACTCAGGAATTAATTCAAACGTTAAATAGTTGGTTGGCAAATTCACTAAACTAAGTCAAATCGATTTCCCGGCTCATAAACGTTTCGATAAAAGGGCCTTTTAAGAATAAATCTCTTTGTAAGTTAAAGATTACTTTGCAAGATAGTTTGATCAGCAAAGTTTTGTATGAAACAAGTCAATTCAAAATGTCAAAAAAGCATTTGAATGTTATTTTGGTTAATATTTTGTATAATATGTGTCAATCCCTGAAAATTAAAGAGATGATAATGATGATTTTTGTAGTTCATGGCCCTTAACATGTATTTCAGCGTTATATACCTAATTGTCGACAATATTGATGTTGTCAAGAATATTTTTCTAGTAAACTGAGCCAATAATGTTGTTATAAGGTAACAGAACCCTAACGGACTTCATTGAATTAACAGTATATACCAAAATTCAGCAGTTTATAAGTGTACTAGGTTTCAATCGTGGCTTCGCCCGGTGTCCGTTATAAAAGTAGCATTTGTCATCTGCCAGCCTCATCTTTATCTCCACATACAGAAAACATAGGTACCATAACCATCGCTCCGTTGTGATGTGAAAGAAAGATAACACGCTTTCGCATTTATAATACTTAACATTGCCCGCGGCTCCAACTGCGTTATAATCAGCGATCGCGGTAAAAAGCAGCCCAGGTTTGTCACTATTCAGCCTAATAACTACTTTCATACAAAGTTCTTAATCATTACGGTTGGTTCATTGCTATGTGCAATAAGCACAAACGAAAACACTTTCAGATTTTAGTATTAGTATGGATTCACTGTAAAGCTAGTGTATATTACCAGGAAGCAGTTAATATTAAGAACCAACCACTAATATAGCACCATTTCCTCAAGAATCTTGAAAATGTTACTAAGATCTTAAAGCTAATTAAATATGGCAGTGTTCTTCCGTAGAGCACGCAGTTCATCTTTTAAATCTCAGTCTTCAGCAGAGTTGCCACAAAGATATTACTCTCAAAATCTCATAATATTAATGCAGCTCTGAACCCAAGGTTGCCACATTAAGCGCAGAAGCGAGATCCTGACATTAACCATTCGTCAACCCAACATGCATAGCAACAGGTCGGTAAAACAGATGCTGGGATTGCGTGTAGAGAAATATACGCATACGAGCAAGGTAATTTGTGTTTATGTAAAAATATACATTAGAGTGTATATTTTATACAAGGGTTATAGGAAACAGATGGCAAATAAGATTCAAAAGGTTCTTTGTTTTCTCATCTTTTTATCTTCAGCCTATTACATAAGCATTGAAAGCAGATAGCAATTACTAGCCTAAACGCATTCAGTAAAGCATCCGTGTTGGCTAAGCAGATTAGTACAGTGCATTTTTTCTGGGATTGCATAGCCAAACGGTAAAAAACGTAAACTTTATAGATTGGCCATGCCTGTCTCTCCGTCCGTAAGTCACAGATGCTTGATGCCGAAGCTATTGAAACCATACAGTTTGAACTTGGTAAATACGTGTAAAATAATCTGCGAACCACTTCACGATAGTTTTGTAAGTAATATGTTATCCCAAAAGATTATACACAGCGGCACGCAAGAGTTGCTCATGAACGAACATTTATTTTTATTTTTTAAATAGTAGTCTTACCCCGCGGTGCTACCTACGTGGCAGTTGGTTATCACAGCATGCTTTCCAGCAGTTAATAAATATCACTCCAAAATGTCACTCGCAAGCTTCCTATCTCCACACAACAATCATACCATGATATTGGCATAATCTAACATTCACACTTTAACGTTATACAATATACGTAAGTATATAGCTTAACATTTATAGTTCAAGCACCTATCTAGTCATTTTATGGCCTGTTGATGCTAATTTTAGTATACTGATTAGTAATGCACAACGTTAAAGTCAGTCCAATGCTCGAGAATAATCCAATCAACAAAACGTTACATTACCACTTGACACTACTGGAAGGATTAATTATACAATAAAAAGTTTTTATTGTGATTACACTAATGCATGATATAAGATTGACTATATTGAACATAAGTAACACACAAGAAAATCTCATAAAGGAAATTATTGCAACGAACGACTTTGAAATGGTCAAAGCTTGGAGCTTTGTTTTCTACCAAGCTTTCTAGCCATTATTAACTGCTTGTCTCGTCAGTGTATGGTGTAAAGAGGAAAAACGACTTTCAGACGCTTCAGAGGTTTCTCAAAGCGAAAGCAAAAGAAAAATTATAAAAATACAATTTGAAAAGCATTTGGTTTCTGGCATTCAAAGCACCTATTATGGTTAAAATATACAAGCAGTTTTTCATCTTGGTGTTTAAAATTAAGCAATTAGCATTGTTGCAGCTTAAGGCGCTCTTCGTAAAAAAAGCTGCAAATCAGGTGCAATCAATTTTACCAGTTACTTTTTAGACATCTTGTAAAGCTCATTGCTCGTGTGCACGCCACATTGTATAATTATCTAGTTCTACACAATGACTAGTACACATTTCTTCAATAAACAGATAGATTTGTGAGAAGTGTTCATGTTTTGTAACTGTTTTGTGTAAATTATTATATGTTATACTAATAAATAGTTAGGTTGCGGAGGTTAAACTGGCAGTCGCGCTGCAGAAAAGCTAATATTCAGTCAAATCCGATTAGACTAGTAAGTGGACCCCGAGTTACAACTGGGATAAAGCTAGCAGAATGATGACTATCATAGTGTTTGAAATAGAATTAGTTTTTATTATAAGTCAAATCGATTAGATCGATTGAGTAACATTTTGTTTAGTCTATTGAAAATTTCTGACAATGGTCACACTGAACTATCACTTCCGCTGCTTCCCTTGAAAAAAAAAAAAAAAATTACCACGTTGTCGTCTCGTACGTAAAATATCGCCTATTGAATTAACGCGAATTGAATCAACTTGTAATTAACATAATACGTAATTGCCGTTTTTGACTTCCGGCAAGGTTTGTGACATATTGAACATTTGTGAAAAGTTATTGTGAGCACACCTTTTTGCATTTCGTGTGAATTGATTAATTGAACTAAATTGAGTAAACTCTCGTGAAACTGCCGCTTTTGATTTGTCCGGCACTGATCAGTCCGCAGTGTTGATCAATTTGTGATATTATATATATGGAACACTGGCATTTTGAGAAATTGTGAATCCTGTGAACTTGCATCGTGCATTGAAGACGCTGCGTTGGAGTCTGGTAAAGTAAAGATAATTCACTTGCTAATATTGGCCAATTTTAGTCTCGTGTGTGTCTAACTTGCCTCCAGGACTCCACTCAAGAACATCACCAGGCGATATTTGGTAAGACATTTGTTTAATTCTTAGCGCCAAGAAACTTGGTCCATGTGTTAGATCCCTTGCCTTGGGCTAAGACTGGATGAATTAATCGCTTCCACTGATCTCTGTTAAAAAAATACCCATTCTTAGCCCGAATTCTACACATAATTTTTGGTAGCAGAGCGTGGTTAACTGTGCCTATATTGTAAACTTGTATCTTAGCCGTTGATTGTATCTGAACTCAGATTGGTGTTGTATGAGCTATATATCTCACCTTGTAGACAGTATTGTAGTGTTTGTCAGGTCAGTTATTGTCTAAAAAACATTGTATAAGTTGACCTAGATAATTTGAAACACATGTCATACATAACCTCAATCAGTAATTGTTGATTTGTATTGTTGATAAATCTAACTTAAATTTGTTGTTGCATTAATAAGTCAGTTTGTTTGGATACATAACAGCTGTATGTATCAATATATTTAGTAAATTTAGTTTATTGCATATATTCATATACATTGTAATAATCAAATTTGACCTTGCATAGATGGGCGGGTCACATTGATAAATCAACTTGATAAACCCTTGTTTTGTTGTAATATACGGATAATATTGTTAGGTAACACATATTCTGTGTGTACTTACAGTTGTATATATCATAAATAACACAGTTAGTCTGTCTGTTGCAAATAATTAATTAAGTTGAAGTTTCAACTTTATTAATTTGTTATAAGTTATAACTTTTGATAACTTTTGTGTTTGTTTCAATATACTGAAACTTTTAATTTTGCTGGGCAGTAAATATCTGTCACTTGCCTGCACTAGCAGTAAACAGGCTAATACTTTGTTGGTTTCAAAGAATTAAGAGAAATTAAGTTTTGATTGTTAATTTTATTTAACGCTTGTCCGGGCTCTTTTGAAATTTGATTATGTCAGCTATCAAGGACTTGCGTGAGGCTGCTGGTGCTATTGCATCAGATTTGCGCTGGTTTGCCTCGGCCAGTGCTTTAGTGAACCGGCCTGATCGCCAGCAGGCCTTACTTCAAAGGAACGAGCGGATCGATGATCGCCTGGCAAGTGTGGAACAGCAGTTCCGCACTTTCAGCGCTTGCTGTCTTGAAGTGTCAGTCACTGATTTCACTGCTGACCAGCGAAATAAGGTCAGTGAAGACTATGCCCAGGTCTTAGACCTGTATGATGCTGTCTCCAATAGTGCGTGACAACTAGTTGCCGATAGGGAAGGGCAACCCGGCCTGAAGCAGGAGCTTCCTAGGTCAGCACCGGGGCTGGTGAGTAGGCTCCCTACTTTGGACCTCCCCCATTTTGATGGCTGCCTAGGAAGCTACCTGGGCTTCGTTAATTTGTTCGACAGCCTAGTCAATGATAGGGCTGACCTTCGGCCGGCACAAAAGTTGGCCTATCTAATGTCGGTTCTGGATGGGGAGGCTAAGGGCCTCATCCAGCATCTGCCCGAGTCTGACGAGGCGTACCAGACGGCTCGGGACCTAATTACCCGTAGGTACCATAATAAGCGTGGCCTCGCCGATACGCACATCGAGCAGATTTTGGGTTTGCCGACGCTCACCCGGGTCTCTGGGTTGCGCACCCAACTTTTGAACCCGCTTTTGGTGGCCATCAACGCACTTAAGTGCCTTGACCTGCCCGTGGACCAATGGTCCTATCTATTGGTGCACATTGTGCTGAAGAAGCTGCCTGCCGACCTGAGGTCGCGTTTTGAACAGCGCTTTGGTGGGGATAGCGCGACCCATCTGCCCCCCTTTGCTGACCTGGAGAGGTTTCTGGAGGATGAGTGCCGGGTCTTGGACAACTCCGGTAGTGATACGCCGGCTAAGACGCAGCCGCCCAAGGTCAAGGAGCAGGCTCGCGTTCACACCCGAGCCAGTGTTGACCGGCGCCCTCCTCGCTTTGCAGTCACGCAGAGCCCAGCGGAGTGCTCCTACTGCAAGGTCACGGGGCACTGAACGGCCAGTTGTAGGGCATTCTTGGACCTTCATGTCGCCTCTCGTAGGCGCATCGCGAATGCCCGCCGCCTTTGCTTCTCTTGCTTGGGGTCCCACTACCAGCGAGACTGCCCAAACTCTCGCCCCTGTCCTCACTGTGGAGGACAGCATTTGGACATTCTCTGTATGAATGCCAGAGAGGTAGGCCGCTTGTCCAACCAGCCGACGCCGCGCACGGGCGGGTGTTTTGAAGGTGGCAGCCGAGGCTCACCGGCGCGCAGCCGAGAGTCACCTCGCTTAATTGATCGCCGCTCACCCCGCTTGGAGAACCGTAGCGTGCGCACGCCTCCTCTCTCTCGCGCACCTGAATGTGCGACCGCCCAGCGTCACCAGCACCATGACTGCTGCCCCAGGTATTCCCCTCCTTTGGCGGAGCGTCCCCGCCTTGACTCGCGCCCACCTCGTTTTGGGCGGGTGCGTCATTATGACCCCCCACAGATGGCGCGCGGATCAAATCATCGCGCCTTTGAGGACTTCAAGCCGCACCCTCATTTTGACTTGCCTGGTCCTGGCCAACGGTCGCCGCCCAGGCAACAATAGGTCATTGACCCCTGCCCTATAACTCCAACCTCCCCCATTGAGACCGTTATCCTACCAACGGTTGCTGTTAGGGTCTGGGGACCCACGGGGACCTCTGTTGTTGTCCGTGCTATATTGGACACAGGTTCACAAGGTTGCAATGTTTCCACTTGTTTGGTAGGGCAGGTTAAATTAAATATGGGCTCTTTTCCGAATTGTATAAGGGGCATAGGTGACGTAGCCTCTAATGTTGAAGGGCAAGTTAAGGTTTTGTTTGGCCCTGTTGAATCTTCACACCCGAGTATTAAAACCTCGGCTATTGTGCTGAAGAATATTTTGGGTATGCATCCACAGAAGCAGCTACCTGCTGCTGTGGTGAATTTGACATCGGGATTGGAACTGGCAGACCCCAAATTTGACACACCGGGACAAATCGACTTGTTGATTGGCTCTGATGTCCTCGGTGGAATTTTGATTGGTGGGAAAAGGGTCTTGGTGCCAAATGGTTTGACTGCCATCCCGACCATATTTGGATTTGCTTTGATGGGACCTGTACCTAGGGACCCCCCTCCACCTGAACTTGACAATTTGTTGGCTGTAGGCTCCGCTCTCTCTGATGTGGTTCAGAGGTTTTGGGAGATAGAGGAGCCCCCTCAAGCTGCCCGTTTGAATCCAGAACATGAGGAGTGCGAGCTGTTCTTCCAGAACAACACTGGTCGACTCCGTTCTGGTCGGATTATTACGAGGCTACCCTTCCTGTCTGTTCGGCCTCCGCTTGGTGAGTCACGACCTTTAGCAGAAAAGAGATTGTTGGCTATGGAGCGCCGCATGGGTCGTGATCCGGAGCTCAGACAGAAGTACATTGAGTTCATGAGGGAATATGAACAGTTGGGACACATGTCCGTGTCAAATTTGGATTGGCGTTCGGTGGAGCACTACTTTCTCCCGCATCATGCGGTATTGAAGCCATCGACTGGCAAGCTGCGCACAGTATTTGATGGTTCTGCGCAGACTTCAACAGGCGTATCCTTGAACCAGTGCTTGCATTCTGGTCCCCAGTTCGTCAAGGACCTTTGTGACGTCATCACCAGCTTCCGACGACATCAGGTTGTCTTTGTGGCTGACATAAAAATGATGTTCAGGCAGACTATTATCCACCCTGATGACCGTCGCTTCCAGCTGATCCTTTGGAGAGAGTCTCCTCGTGATCCCATGGTCGACTACGAGCTCAATACTAATACGTACGGGTTAAGGTCAAGCCCCTACTTGGCAATACGTTCTCTTTGGGAGCTCGCAGACCGCGAAGGCCTACGTTTCCCACGATCCTCTGCCATCTTGAAGGACGATATTTACGTCGATGACATTTGCTCGGGCGCCTCCACTGCGGACGAGGCGATCCTCCTGCGGGACGAATTGAGAGGTATTTTGGCCTCCGCTGGTTATGAGTTGCGCAAATGGATTTCCAACTCACCAGCGCTTTTGGAAGGCTTGCCAGAGGATCATCAGCAGGATCCACATTTGTTTGAGATTGTTGACAACCCCGCCATGATGGCTGTTCTCGGCGTTCAGTACAGACCAGTCCAAGACATCTTTACATATAACGTAGACTTGAAATTGCCGTGTTCTTGGACTAAACGTCTCGTATAGTCTACTGTCGCCAGAACCTTTGATCCGAACGGTTGGATCTGTCCAATTATATTTTGGGCAAAATGCTTCTTGCAGAAGCTTTGGACAGCAGGATTGACCTGGGACGAACCTCTGCACGGCACTCTTGTTGAGGAATGGACCTCTTTTGTATCCTCACTTCCTGCCGTCAACGAGATCTCCTTGCCTCGTCCCATCCTTCCTCCCGGGAAGTACAAGGCCACCCTTTACGGGTTTTGTGATGCCTCGGAGCGTGGGCACGCGGCCGTGGTGTACTTGCGCACAGTTAGTGCCTCAGATCAGGTGAGGGTTTCCCTGATCATGGCGAAGAGCAAGGTTGCACCCCTTCGGACATCTTTGACCATTCCGAAATTGGAGCTCTCGGGAGCAGCCCTACTTGTACGCTTATTGAACCACGTGTCCAGTACTTTGGGTAAAAGCATTTGTATTAATGGGACCTATGCCTGGACAGACAGCCAAATTGTTTTTTGTTGGTTGAAGGCTTCTGTCCACACCTTGGAGGTATTTGTCGCTAATCGCGTTTCCCAAATCCAGAAATCCGAAGTCAAACTTGTTTGGAGACACGTGCCAGGTGAGCTCAACCCGGCTGATTGTGCCTCGCGCGGATGCTTGACGCCTAGTTTGATAGGTCATTCGCTGTGGTGGGGTCCGGAATGGTTGAGTCGACCAGAAATTGATTGGCCTCGAACGCCAGTTTTGAATACTTCTAATTTGCCGGGTCTACGAACACTCGCTCTTGAGAAGGTGGAATGCGCCTTCGACCCCGATTTTTTGTTGAATCGTTACAGCTCCCTCGACAAGTTGTTAGGTGTCACTGCTTGGATAAAGCGTTTTATTTTTAACCTTAGGCCCCCACAACAGAAACGACTGACACCGTTTATCTCACCACAGGAACGACAGGAGTCCCTTACCTTTTGGGTTCGTTCTGTGCAATTGGCGCATTTTGAAAAGGAGATTGCTATCCTTAAATCAGGGAGATCGAAATTGTCGGGAGCTGTCTCTAAATTGAACCCCTTTTTGGACGATACGGGTCTCTTGCGCGTTGGAGGGCGTCTCAAGAACGCCAACCTCCCTTACGGAGCACGTCACCCCCTTTTATTACCTAAGGACGGTCATTTGGTACGCTTGTTGGTAACTGACCGTCACCTTAAAAATTCGCATGCTGGTTGTAATGCGCTCTTGGCCATTTTGCAACGCGAATTTTGTGTTGTGTTGGCACGGACTTCGCTGGTCCCTTTTTGGTGAAAACGTCGACACTTCGAAACAGCAAGACTGTTAAGGCCTACTTGTGTGTTTTTGTTTGCCTCTCCACAAAGGCCGTTCATTAAGAACTGGTCTCCTTACTTACGACCGAGGCGTTTGTAGCCACATTTGACAGATTTGTATACCGCAGAGGGCTGCCTTCTTTGATCCGTTCTGACTGCGGCACTAACTTCAAGGGCACCTATAATTATTTGAATGATGTTGTTAATTTTCTTGAAACCAACAAAGCTGATATAGGTGATAGTCTTGCCCGACGTGGGATAAATTGGTTGTTTTCCCCACCAAATTGTCCACACTGGGGTGGTATATTTGAGGCCGCCGTAAAATCACAAAATCAAAACACACTTGCGCAGGACAATCGGTGAATCTGTCCTTACATTTGAGGAACTCGCAACTGTGTTTTGTAAGATTGAGGCCGTTTTGAACTCTCGGCCATTGTGCCCGATCTCCTCAGATCCGAATGATTTGGAGGCCCTTACGCCGGGCCATTTTTTTGATTGGTCGCCCACTTGTCGCCTTGCCTGAGTTCCCCTATATTGATACGAGACCTGATCGTCTCTCGCGTTTTGAATTGGTACGCCAGATTACTCAGAGCTTTTGGAAACGCTGGAACTTGGAATATTTGCACAAACTCCAGCAACGCGTTAAGTGGACCGACAAGACCGATCCACCCAAGATTGGTGACCTCGTTTTGATCAAGGAGGCTAACCTTCCGCCACTCAGATGGCGCAGGGGGCGCATCCTTCATTTGGTAACTGGGGCTGATGGAGTTCCCCGATTTGCTGAGGTCTTGGTGGACGGTTCGATTCTGAGGAGAGCGGTTGCAACATTGTCACGTCTACCAACCGATTAGCGGACCGGTAGGCCGGTCCAGGGTGGGTGGATGTTTGAAATAGAATTAGTTTTTATTATAAGTCAAATCGATTAGATCCATTGAGTAACATTTTGTTTAGTCTATTGAAAATTTCTGACAATGGTCACACTGAACTGTCACTTCCGCTGCTTCCCTTGAAAAAAAAAAAAAATTACCACGTTGTCGTCTCGTACGTAAAATATCGCCTTTTGAATTAACGCGAATTGAATCAACTTGTAATTAACATAATACGTAATTGCCGTTTTTGACTTCCGGCAAGGTTTGTGACATATTGAACATTTGTGAAAAGTTATTGTGAGCACACCTTTTTGCATTTCGTGTGAATTGATTAATTGAACTAAATTGAGTAAACTCTCGTGAAACTGCCGCTTTTGATTTGTCCGGCACTGATCAGTCCGCAGTGTTGATCAATTTGTGATATTATATATATGGAACACTGGCATTTTGAGAAATTGTGAATCCTGTGAACTTGCATCGTGCATTGAAGACGCTGCGTTGGAGTCTGGTAAAGTAAAGATAATTCACTTGCTAATATTGGCCAATTTTAGTCTCGTGTGTGTCTAACTTGCCTCCAGGACTCCACTCAAGAACATCACCAGGCGATATTTGGTAAGACATTTGTTTAATTCTTAGCGCCAAGAAACTTGGTCCATGTGTTAGATCCCTTGCCTTGGGCTAAGACTGGATGAATTAATCGCTTCCACTGATCTCTGTTAAAAAATACCCATTCTTAGCCCGAATTCTACACACATAGTTAGATAAAAACAAATTTATTTAAATTTACTTTTCTGTTATTTCACGCATTAGCTCGATTAGTCGATTCGGCTGATAAGTTAAAACATAAAAAAATAATCTACACTTATATAATAAAGAGGAAAAAAAATTATTTTTGTTTGTAATGGATAAACTCAAAAACTACAGGATCGATTTCAAAAATTCTTTAGCCATTAGAAAGCTACGTTATCTGCGAGTAATATAGGCTATATTTTATTTTCGAAAAAATAGGGGCCCGTAAGATATTTGGTTTTTTCGGGTACGCGAAGTAGTTCCCTCAGGACGCGGGTGAAACCGCGGAAACGGCTAGTAAAGAATAAAGTGACATTTTACCTCTATAATATTAGTGAGGCTTACATCAATAAACTTCTTTGGTGGTGTGCGAGCTTGTATTATCGTTATCGATCAAAAAATAAAACTAATTTAGCTTGGCGATGAACAAATAACATTTTCTCGCCTTCATCCAAATTATATGATGATTTATAAAAAAATTTCAAACGTAGGTTACGTATGAAAGAGTTTGAACTGTTGAAGAAATATAACACTGGCTGGTTCTTAATAATATGATATTTTTGGATGACATCTATTTTTTTCCTCGCGATTGCTCCAAATCTTTTTATGATGATCACCTAAAGGAATCATTACTTATAAAGGCTTGCGAGCCTTTCACGTTTGTAACATTTTTGTGGTACTATAAGGCAAACAATAGATTTTATAAAGTGAGAAAATGTACTGTCTAAAATAAGAAATTACCTTCTACCTACAGTAGATCACGTTGCTAAAAATAATGAAATAGAACCTGAAACGAATCATCTTATATTATGAACAGTGGCACTAAATCTGAAAATAACTAATATAGTAGTTTCAAATTTTCAAATTCGTTTATTAAACACCTTATACAATTATACAAAGCTTAAACAGTAATGGCTACAGTAGTATAAACTGTGTCGTAGCCATTAACGCCCACATCCGAATACTTATAAAGGAATAACAAATTAACAAAGATAAGCAATTCACATTTAATATTTTAGTATTAATTGATGTTATCTATGGATAGTTGTATGATTTGTAACTAGATATGAGTATGAGTGGTGACATGTGAGAGGCATGTGTATGGGTGTGTGAGTGACTGGGTGTTAGTTATGTAAGTGTGTGTGATATGAGTGTGAAATGTTTATGTTTGATGTCTTCACATTGGTCATAGTTTTGAGAAAGAAGCCATGCTGTGAGTTTGAGCTTGGCCATTGCAATAGTCAATGGATATATATTGAGCTCCCTATTAAGTTTATTATAAAGTTTGGGGCTTAAGAAGTAATATTGGCGAGATGCCAAAGCAGTTCTGTGCATTTTAATAGTACATACTCGGTCAGATCTGCGCGTTTCTTTGACAAACTTTACATCATACGCTATTTCACTATGCTTGCGCAAAGTGACTTGGAGTATATATAATTGTCGAACCGTAAGTACCTTACACAGACTATAGAGTTCAGAAGTAGAAAATCTTCTAGGCTTACCAGTCATTACCTTTAATATACATCTCTGGGCTCTCTCAAGACGAATCATGAACGTTTTACAAGTACCACCCCAAGATATAATGCAATAGCCGTTACATACATGACAATGGCTTTTCCCATTATTTAGCAAAAAATCGTTCGCATAGTGACTTCGTTTCTTAAAAAGAGATGTTTACATTCTATTTGAATGGCTACCTTGCGCGGTTGTATACTTGAGTAATGCCATGGGTGTCACAAGTATATTTTTAAAGTTCCCAAGACACTTACATACAGTTTTAAGTAATGTAGCAAAAAAGGCTCACAGTGAAATTCAATAACATTTGTTAGAACGTGATTCTCGTCGTGCAGATGTTGATATAACGTACACATAAAAGTGTTAAATGTGATTTATGAAAGCTCCCCCACGCCTTTGTATAAAGTTATTTTTAATGCACCTTCACTTATTCCATTAGGAGAGGCTTCGAAACTCGTTAATGACAGCCTGAGGGTTCGCTTCAAAAGTAAGAGTTTTGGGTTTCCATTACACATTTTAAGAATACTTTACTGATTCTATATGGACCTTTTATATAATTGCATCGTTGTTTCGAAAGATAGACGACAACAATATGTAGAAGTGAGTTTTAAATGTATTATGTTACTTTTAGAAAATATTAAAAGTTTAAGCAAATGCTAAAATGTTCTTAGTTTAGAAATGGTTTGCTACGGAGACTTTTACTTTAGAAAATATTTGAAACTAAATGTTTGATTAAATTGTCGTAATCGTTATATTAAATATGTTATATATTCATACTCGTTGTAAGTACTGAAACATTTGGCTAACCAAATGTTTTAGTAACTACGAGAATGGGTTTGGTCTGCCAAATATTTCATCCTGTGAAAAATACCTGTAAAATATTATACGTGTAAAAAATGTAAAGATAAATTTAGATTATTTAACAGGTCTCGTAGATTTAAAATTACATAAATTCAAAAACAAGTGAACACTGGCAGTGACGTGTTTTAAAGCAATTATAAACGAAAACAAAACATATACATTTGCAAATTAAACATATTCTAAACATAATATATACAATATACATAATATATAATTATACACATACACACTCAAGCCGTTGGCTCTGCGCCCCAAAGTGGGTGTTGGCCTCCAATACAAGATGCTGTGGTTTCTCGCTAATTATTATCCGTTTAAAGCTTCCTCAGATCCGTATCCACCACGTTTTACCAACGATACTTTCGTCGACCAACAGATCGTCGTCCGGTTGTCCATTAAACATAATAATTATGTTATTTACAACATTTTAGTAGACTACAATTCTAAGCCAAAGAAATACCAATTTCTTGGTAGTAGCCTCATGAAATATTCTTTCTCATGGGACATCTACGTTATATCTATACATATAGTAAAGAACTACCATCTACAAAATACATTGGCAAAGGCGTACAGATAGATTTCAAGTCGATCTATTTATTTTACATAAAGTTATGTGCGTCTTTATAACTTTGGGAGCTCAGGGCCTCAAGTCTGTTATTACAATAGTGCCAAAATGGTCAATCACTGACTTCATAATTGTTTATTTTGACAAGTTTGGTAGTCTACTGTTACAAAGGTGTCATTATGATTTTCCGATGGTCGACCACTGACACTCCATTGAAAGACATGGCATAGATTGGTAGTCTCGTACTTAATGACAAATCAATGACTGACGTATGCGGTAGTCTGGTAATATTTTGACAGTTCTTTTGATCAGTGACCTACCATCGTAACGCCATCGTGCAATCATTGCTTTTGCCTAGTGTTTGCTTGTGAAACATAGTGACAGACAATCAAAAAGTTAGATGTATTACAAAAAAGAGATTATGTATTCACTGTGAACTAATATTTTCGAGCTAACTAACAAGTCCGTCATTTAACGAGGATGACTACAAACCCTTTTACGGATATTCCGAAGGTGAAATTTGTAAAAACGTTTCATCTTAGAGAGGAAAGGATTCAATAAGGGAGTTATTTCAAAAACTCATTCCCCTTAAGGCCAGACCGCATCAAAACGATAGCGTATCGGCAGAAATGAAGGTGAGAAAACTGAAGTTAATATTGATTTATTATTCTATTCCTATAAAGAAGAAATTTATTAATTAATGTTATATTTTTATTGCTGAATCTGGAAGCACTCATTTTACGCATCAGGATCTTACCAGACCTTGATTGGACAGGGTGCCCTCCATGACATTTCGCCAATTACTGTGTCGCAGCCCATTAAAGAAGTTATAGAGGCATTGTATAAAATATACCATCAATATATTAAATGGAAAGGAATATCATAGTTCGCCTAGTTCAGTTTGTGGTTTTCCAAATTTGATATTCAAGTGTCTACTTGAACATCAAATTATACATGTACATTCTGCCTTCTGAAATATACAAGGACATCAAAGCTAAATACTCATATTCCAAACATAAGAAACAGGAAATTCAATAATATTTTCAAACATTGTAGCTGTGCTTTTAACCCAACTATGGCAGAGCTCAGATGAACTTAGTTCATCTGAGTGACAGAGCTAAAAGGAAAGAGTAATGTTTTTACACATTGGGAATGGAAGTGTTAGTAGTAGATAATGATGACTATAGATAGTTACCAGCAGTGGTTTGGTACATAAATAAATGATAATGTCATACCTATGTGATAGTTTGAAGTATTAGTACAATAAGATCTTCCTGATCTCTTTTTAATATTGCCATACCTACCTGACAGGAACGGTTATGTTAATGATGACTAGATAGTGACCAGGCTTTATATAATGTTCCTAATTTATCAATATATTCTACCTACATTTTATGGAGTCTTGTCAAGAATTTAAGTACATAATTCAATTAAATAATGTCTGAATTATGATGAAAAGTGTTTTTAAATTAATTGCATAGTATAGAAGATCTTAGTATAAAAGAATATGATGTAATGAGTGGTGTGTTTATAAATATTTACTTATCTCTCTTACAGATACAAAATTCAAGCAAACGGGCAACTTCTTTATGAGTTTTGTGACCGCTCATATCCATATGTTTGAGACATACATATTTGTGAGGATTCTGCAAAGCCAGTATGAAGAAAGTTGCTGTGCTAGTAGATGCAAAAGTGAAAATTTATGATAGTTAGTATATGAGAATAGTGTTCAATTTTTGTGTCTATAATTGGACCCAACAATTCTGAATAAATTCATGTACAGAAATGATTTATCTTTAATAAAACAACATTGTTAATAATAACACATAATTATGAGTTTTATTTTTCTTCTTGATACAGTTACAAGTTACAACACATGAAACACAAATAATATTTTAATTGTGATACTTAGGAATGTATCTATGATCTAACTCAATCTTCAATATTTTATGTTTTGGTTGTGGCAATTATTCTTCTTCGAATATAAACACCTTTAGTAGTTGACTCGCTATCTTTAATTATAGTATTTACTCCTATCGATATAATCACTTTTCTTTGAGGTGTGAACTGTAAAACCTTGCTGTATAATTTCCTTTGGAATTTGTTATCCATAAAGCATTTTCCATTGATATCTTCATTTTGGCTCTAAGAGAAACATACGAGCTACTCGATATTTAACAATTCAACGCAGTGCATTGAGATTATTGAGAAATATAACAAACTAGGACTTTGTTTACAAAAATGTAGTTTTGAACTTTTGACAGTTCTTACGTCAAAACATAATTTGACTTTGACAGCTAAACAGAACAACTATTATTGAGTTGAATGGTTAAATTCATTGTATTTTTGCTATTTACGAACATTAATACAACTTTAGAGTGCTTATAACACTAGTAATGAATATTTAAAAAATATATAAATGAAATCTGGCATGAAAAATAATCAAATTTAATGGTAGTTTTTCAAAAATAATTTCTTTTAATGGTTTTTTTTATCTATAGCAATACAACAATGTCATTCTGCCACCATTCAATTACGAGACCACTGATCGATCACTGAACTATCATTATGGATTACCAGACTACGAACTTTTGTCAAAATGACAATGGGATCGTGTTGGAATGATGAATGTGTTTAAAATAGCAGACTTGAGGCCCAGGAGTATCGTATTCTCGACGCAAAGATAAAGTTCCAGCTCTGCGTGTATTTTAGTTATAAGATATTTATCCAGAAAATATTTTCTTTTCCAATAAAAGTGGTATGTAGTGATAATAAGATCAATCCAGTGATCAATATTGATAACTCAATAAAAATGCTGAAGAAATATTTTTAGTAGGTATTTCGGTTAGAAGATAAAAAGTTGTGGGATTTATTTTTTCTAAGCCTATGTAATCAACATGATTGGTTTGTTTCATATGTGAATTACAATCAACAGCTAATAGAATTTCATTTCTTTAGGGTATTCAAAAATAAGATAGCTTTGATGTTGCACGCAGTCTTAATTTTTTACTAAGCTTGGTACCAGACTTTCGTTTATTTTGAAAGCAATTTTATATACTATAATTAAAGTATGAAAATTTCTCTAGTGGAATTAAACTTTGCTCCTGATTAGTTTATTTATAAGCGCAGTAAAATTTTCAGTCTGAGATAGCGTCACATATTTGTGGCGAGGAACACTGGCTATTCTTTGATGACAACATGGAAAATTAAAAGTTTTGATGGGCATCGTAGATAAAATGCTTTGCGTAGCTGAAAATTACCTACTATGAAATGCTCAAGATGCAATTAATTTGGAACTAAATGTCAAAAGTCAGCATTTTTATAGAGTAATTATTTATTAAAGCAAATATTTATTAGTAAGTACCTTTATGTACACTGTGGCCACACATGCCTCAGTATCACTTTTAAAAGATGGATGACAACAGGCAATCTATCACCACGCGCATCCATGAAATAAAATTAAATGTTCATTCAGTCAGCGCAACAAGATCTCACAGATTTGTCAGTAGGCAGAAACCAATCACCCATCTACCTTAACTCATTACTAGCAACTCACTCAGCTCTGAGAACGTTCGCCTCTGCCTATAACTCTTATAGTTATCTCGTATCTGCTTATAATCTACGAATAGTTATGGCAAGTACAGGCACGTACAGTACGGACAGACGCACGGCTGTACTACGTGCACAGAATATCTACCTTCCCCTTTGAATTTGAAGATTATCATCGCCATCGCCGAATGCACGAGTTTTCCGATATATATTCGCCTTTTATAACTATGGAGTGAAGGTGTTTAGTTTTTTGTGTACGTATACTGATTACTAGTTTTGTAATTAAAATATTATTCGTTTTAGCTTTCATTTTTCTTAGCAGAAAAAATGGTTATCAATTTTTAGGGTGCCGTAGCCAAATGACAAAAAACGGAACCCTTATAGATTCGCCATGGTCGTCTGTCTATCGGTCCGTCCGTTGGTCCCAGCCACTTTGTTCCGAAACCATCAAGACAACATAGTTGAAACTTGGTGGCAAGATGTAGTATATAAATCACTTCACGATTTTAACATATTTTTGTATAAATAAAATGATAATTAAAGGTCGGTCTTATACATAGAATGGAACATTTTTAAATTGTCTACAAATTTTTAATATTTAAATGAAGTATCTACATTCGTGAACATGGCGCTTGCAACAGTACCGAAATATCGGTTACTCCAAACAAAGGTACCTGGTTGGTATATATCCCGAAAGACAATTGAAAATAAGTTTAAATGACCACGAAGGTTTAAATTCTTATATGGATCAGTTATTTTATCAGTTATGTACGCGGGGTAAACATATTTGGGTCCTTAAAATAACATTTCCTCAATATAATTTTTTATTGTAGAACCATGTTTCTCAAATTCAATCGTTTGAAAGCTGATAGACGCTTTCAAAGTGGAAAGATGACGCTATATTCGCTGAAGTGTCAAGCATTTGGAGAAATGGTACAATACGCAGAAATATATTTTGAAGCTTCGCTTTTCCCTGCGTTCTAACATTCCTAAGAATGTTCATTCAAGAGGATACTCAGAAGAAGCAGTAAGTAGGTAATAGTGCGGGTCTATTCTGTTACAAGAAATTGCACATGTGTGTATTACCAACCCACTATTTGAAAAATAAACTCTAAAACTAAACTATAGTAAAGACTGGATAGTCAACGACGTGGTTCCTAATTTCAATAGAATAATAAATATCCAAGGATATAATGATTGTAAAAATTGTTGTTATACTTATTATGACAACAATTTTCACAATCATGAAATAACTTAATACGTAACTCCGGTTCAGAAAAAGCGCCTTTTTATGCCCCTTGCAAGGGTTCTTTACAAAACAGATTTTCAAATCCAATCTTCAAATTAACGCAAAAATAATTTTTTGCATGATCGAATCGCGGGTAAGTATGAGGTATATGCCTACCTACTTGTTTCTAAGCCCAGTTATTCATTGATGTTGATGTTAATAACGTCATCTTAAATATAATCTCCGTGTAGTGACGAAGAATACAAAATATCACTAAGTACCCCAATTCATTCCGAGGGTGTCCTGAGAGAAGACTGAGGCAAATACTTACATGAAGCCAATAATATATCTGCAAAGAAATGGAAAACTCGACATCATGCCATACACCAACCCGTCTATCTATCCTCCTGTTAACTCACAGTGAAGTGTCACGCAACCCTGGAAAGACTTCGGTCCAGCCGTGGACTGTGAAAAGGTGTAAACGAAAAGAAATATAATGGACTGCCTGACTACGTGGTTTATTCTCACATAACCAAAACTAACAAATATTATTTGTCGGAATAAAATTAAACGCTTTCACTAAACTTCAACCACTAAAAATAAGGGTTGGTTATGTTTTTGCCTCTCAAAGAATAATGTGTGCGCTTAAAGTGATCTAATGTTTCCCTCCATTGAACGCAAAAAACTGACTAGCTTGATAAATTGAGCAATTTTATCTCATTTTAGCGAGTAGGTGCCTTCGTTATGAGGCAAGTAGGTAGGTAACGTGAATAACTTGCAGATTCTACTATTGATCTACAGCGAAAGCACTACCATGCTGTTTATACAATTAAAATGTTGCACTGTTTTGACGTCTCAAAGTAGAATCGCTAGCAGCATGTTTACATACATTGTGTTATGCGTTTATGTACATAGTAAGTAGGAGTGTGTGCTAGTACGAAATCGTTAAGAAATTCTTATTGGTGTCGTGGCATTTGTAACAACTAGGTAGGTACAACTTTTCAGCCTAAAATTGTATGTAAACTCACACAACTGATTTAAATATTAGTCTACTTACGTCTTAAACGGTGAATAACAACGGTTCAGACGTCGTGTTTTGTTACAGCATTGCTAAAGACTGAAAATGGCCTGGCTAGGATAGGTACCTACCTATAAACCTATCCTACCTAACGGTAATGAATGACGACATTCATTACCGTTAGGTACTTAAAACAATTCTAAAAGCCACATATATTTAACTGAGTGCAATATTATACACTCCTAGATTATTCTCTTTCGAGCACATAAAATGTAGTTATTTATTAGATAAGTAAATCTCGTTACGTTAGATAGGTAATCGTCGTTAGGTAGGTACGTATGTTGGTAAGCATGTGAACAGTAACGACGTTAAGGTAGGGCGCGGTTGAGCGACTGCCCATGGTGCCATAAATGAAGGGACGTCTCCGCGGTAGGACGCGCTGAGGTGATTGCTAAGGTGTCTCTGTATTACTCGCTGTGTATCCAAGTTGCGTATTATTGCAACGAGGCTGAACCTTTTTACACTTATCATAAATACGATTAAGCACACGCCGTGCTTGTAAAATCCAAATACCTCACTCGCCCGGTTTGCAAATGCGCTGGTTGCGGAAAGGGTGGGACCCCAAAACTGTGGTAGGACTCGCTATATTCTGATTTCTAGGGCTAAGATAAAGGTATACACAAATTTATGCTTTGTTTCACGTTCTATTACTAGTACGTAAACCGTAGTTTGATTTCAATATGTAGAAATAATTATTTTGTTATTCCGACCATTAGACGGGGCTTCGGGTACGCACTCCGGGCTCTCCGAGCTACTGTAGTCACCACCCTATATCTTTCCAGTGACTACAGTACCGCCTAAAAAACCTTTCTTCCTCGTTATACATTCTATCCATTTATCCCGTTTCTCCTATCACCTCCTCTTTTATGACGATAACATTCCCAAGGAGGGCTGGCGTCAGGCAGACGGCCGGCTAGTAAAGTACATGCTAAAACCTATTTGCAGTATGGACACATATGGAAATGAGTGCGATAGGGTTAGGGCGTTCCCCGCAGGCGACGCGCAGGGGCAGCACCCTGCACCGGCGAAAAGTATGCAAGGGTTGTTGCACTACTCCGGGCGAGTGCAACGTAAGAAGCAAGCCTGTGACATAAGGGTGCGGTATGCAAGTTTGAATGTAGGTACGATGACTGGAAGGGCTAGAGAGTTAGCTAATGTTTGAAAAGAAGACGAATAAATGTTGGCATGTCTGCAGGAAACACGATGGAAAGGTACGAAAGCTAGAGAGATCGGAGAAGGATACAAGTTTTATTATTCTGGAAGTGATGGGAAAAGAAATGGTGTGGGAATTGTGTTAGACGAAAATCTGGAATATGGTGTGACATGTGTAAAAAGAATTAATGACACATTGATTGCTGTGAAAGTGATATTGCAATATATTATTCTGAATGTGATAAGTGTGTATGCCCCTCAGGTAGGATGTGATAATTGTGAGAAAGAGAAGTTTTGGATGGATTTCGATAGCATGATGACGGATATACTGGAGAATGAAGAGATAATTGTGGGAGGAGATTTTAATGACGTTCAAAGTCTAATACTAATGATCGCCGACTTGTTTATAGAGATTCTAGCGACGAGGCTATCATTCTATAACAAGGTGATCGGATCTAGGAAGGTTTGCATAATAATATAGTTTGTTGTTTGTTTATTGTGTTATTGATTAGCAAAACAACAACATAATATTGACTAGGTAATAAAGTGTTTTACTGTAGTAAATGCTATTTTCAAGCTTCCAAAAAAATAACATATTTTGTGACGACCAAGTGAGCCCTCACTTCTCGAAGGGGACGCCGCAGAACATCAGTCAACCTGGGGCCACCCTGTTGTAACCTACGCCGACACGTCGGGACAATTGATAAGTATTTTACCTTCCATCGATCGAAGTATTTTACCTTTATTTTCAATAAATTAATACGATATTACATATTACATAAAAATTAAGACCTTTTCAAGGTCTAGTTCTTGGATTTAGCTCTGTACCTCTTAGATGCATATTCTGCGCCATTTTGTTTTTATTTAATTAATACATTGTGTGGTCAGGACACAGGTATTCTGAGTACTGCAAATTAGTTTTCTGATAATGCTATTATCGTAGTATAAAAAGAATACTATTAATTTATAAAGATAAGCCTAGTGGAGGTACTAATAAATGTACATGCAGGGGGTATCGGGTTCGAATCCACGTCAAGCACCAATGACTTTTCAAAGTTAAGTGCGTATTATTACATTGTTAATTATCGCTTGCCCTGTGCCTCGGAGCACGTTAAACTGTTGGTCCTGGCTGTTTGGAAGATCTTTGACAGTCGTTACGGGGATTCCGTACCCTCAAATAAACTGATACTGGTCTAAACCATGGAATATCGCTATCCCTTTGGGTTGCGGAGATCAAACGGTTGTCGCTCTGTGGAAAACTTGATATTCTGTCATACCTGATTAGATCAATAAGCGGACCTCGGGCTCTAAGACGTGTAAGTCTTAGATGCAACCGGGATAAGGCTAGCGCGATCATGATGGAGCAGAAAGTCATATCCCTAAACAGAGTTTTAATCAAACTTGATTGGCGTCGGCGTAGTGCCTTTTAAAAACAAGAATTTAATGCCAGCTCGATACAACATTTCCCATTTTCACAAAACACACTCACATCGACTTAATCGTATGGCTGTCAAATAGCAACTACTGCTACAAAATAGCTGAAATGTTGGTGGTTAACTGCCACAAGAAGTAAAATTACATCCACAACACTTTTTTTGACGAGTGCTGCTTTATTCAGGTTGAGGTCGGAAACTTTTCAGACCACCCTAGTATGTTTTAATGCAAAGGCAAGTTATTTTTGTTTAAGTTGATTTTTGAAGATTTATAATAAGTCATTTAGTTGATTTCATTACATTATTATATCTAATATTTTGTTGTCAAACCTAATTCTGTAAATTTTTTATATTGTAATTTTACGGTTATTTTTTTATATATACAATGTTACTACTTCCAATCCAGGTTTTTATTTCATGTGAGATCAATAATCAGTGATAAAATTTAACAAATAAGCTTTCACTAAGAATGCCTAACTTCCGTATTTAAATATTTCTTTAGGTTCAAAACTCAATAAGTGTTCTAAGTTGACCCAAATTCATGTATTCACATTCATTTAATGTGTGGGAAAGCTGAATAACTACATTATAGAATTAGCTAACTACGGTATGTTTGCAATATCTTGGTGTGGCAAAATTGGATAACTTGGTTTTTTATTTTAATATTTTTTTGGTTAATGATAAAAACTAGTTTTATCAAGCATAGAATCGACAGCAAACATGCTTAAAGCATATAAAATCGCCGACGCTAAAATTGTTCTCCATTTCTTAGTGATGTAAAAAAAAGTGTCAAAAAATCAGTAAATCGTGATTATCTCGAAACTTGAAATTTTGAGTTATTTAGTTCTTCCATTAAACCCACGATATGTTATTTTTTTGGAAGCTTGAAAATAGCATTTACTAAAATAAAACACTTTATTACCTAGTCAATATTATGTTGTTGTTTTGCTAATCAATAACACAATAAACAAACAACAAACTATATTATTATGCAAACCTTCCTAGATTCGTTCACCTTGTTATAGAATGATAGATAGCCTCGTCGCTAGAATCTCTATAAACAAGTCGGCGATCATTAGTATTAGGCTTTGAACATCATTAAAATCTCCTCCCACAATTAGCTCTTCATTCTCCGGTATATCCGTCATCATGCTATCGAAATCCATCCAAAACTTCTCTTTCTCAGAATTATCACATCCTACCTGAGGGGCATACACACTTATCACATTCAGAATAATATATTGCAATATCACTTTCACAGCAATCAATCTGTCATTAATTCTATTTACACATGTCACACCATCTTCCAGATTTTCGTCTAACACAATTCCCACACCATTTCTTTTCCCATCACTTCCAGAATAATAAAACTTGTATCCTTCTCCGATATCCCTAGCTTTCGTACCTTTCCATCGTGTTTCCTGCAGACATGCCAAAATTTATTCGTCTTCTTTTCAAACATTAGCTAACTCTCTAGCCCTTACAGTCATCGTACCTACATTCAAACTTGCATACCTCACCCTTACGTCACAGGCTTGCTTCTTACGTCGCACTCGCCCGGAGTAGTGCAACAACCCTTACATACTTTTCGCCAGTGCGGGTGCTGCCCCTGCGCGTCGTTACAAGCACGGTGTGTGCTTAATCGTATTTATGATAAGTGTAAAAAGGTTCAGCCTCGTTGCAATAATACGCAACTTGGATACACAGCGAGTAATACAGAGACACCTTAGCAATCACCTCAGCGCGTCCTACCGCGGAGACGTCCCTTCATTTATGGCACCATGGGCAGTCGCTCAACCGCGCCCTACCTTAACCTCGTTACTGTTCACCAGGGCCGGATTTAAGGGGGGGCAGGCGGGGCAATGGCCCCGGGGCCCCACAAGAGGGGGGCCCCCACAACAGAGGTAAAAATATTTAAAAAATCGGCATTTGTTCAGTTTAATCCGCAGCGATATTCATGCAATGAACTTGAAAATCGTAAATCCAAATTAATGTTTAAAAATAATCGACATTATAACATTTTCATACCAACTAAATAAAATCAACTACACAGAAATTAACTATAACTTTTTGTAATTTAGGTAAACACATATTTTTATACAATAAAATGACGAATAAATTTTCTGAAAACCATAGGTAATTTATTGGCGTAAGGATTGAAGTAGGTATATTGATATTTTAAAAAACAACCAAATAATCGCAACGACGCGCGATGCGAAACGCTAAAAGATAGTATATTAATATATAATTGACTATTTCCTAATTACAACCAAACAAGAACTGCCACACGATTCTGTAAAAATGTCAGAAGATTGAGTACATGGAGATAAGGTCGATGGTAGTCTCGAGGAAGGTGACACCATAAAACCTTTAAAATCATGTAGTCACAATCAAGAGGAAGTGGATAATGGTTTAAAAAATAACATTGGTCTTTGGCCCGTCATGACAACTGAAGGAATGATCAAATATTGGTCAAGAACGGTTCCGCAAAACTGCAAAATTCTGATGAAGTCTCACTCCAGAATTCTGTCTTACCGTTGTGAGATAATACAAACTTTCCGGAAATGTACAAAAAACATGTTTATATGTCGCAATCAAAATCAAGAGACTGTCAATCAATTCAAGCTTTGTTTTTCTCTAACTACGAGTAAAATATATTGCGAAGCTTGTACTCTAATGTCCATTCAAGTTAAGTACAGAAGGCTTCAGTGGTTGCAAGCATGCAACGGAGCGCCTATACGAGCACGAGATATCCAAGACACAGGGACGCACGGGATGTATCGACCGAGAGCTAGCGACGCAGGAGGCACACATATCATCGCTGAACGGGGTTTAATCTTCTGAGAACACTACGAAATCATTGGATCACCGAGAAATGGCAATTTTCTGGGTATTTTGGAATTGTTAGTTGAGTATGAACCAACGTTGGGATTCATTTAAACCGACATGCAAACAAAGTGAGCGGTTACGTCAATTACCTTTCCTCAACGGTATTCGAAGAACTGATAAGTTCCATGTGTAATTAAGTACTTAATGAAATCGTAACGAGGATAAAAAAATCTTAGCACTATTCAGTTTTAAATGGATTCTACTCCCGATGAATCTCATATCGATCAATTTAAAATAGTTGTTCGATATATATATATATATTTACCTAATTGCGGCCATACTGGTGAAGCAACAGCAAATGCTTTAATATTTATTTTAGTTGACCATCAAATTAATATCCTTGATAGTCGCGGAGAATCGTTGTCGCGGACAATCGTACGATAATGCTGCAAATATGAATGGAAAATACAAAGCAATGCAAGCTCTTATTTTGCAGAAAAAAATCTGCATTTATCAGCGTTTGTACCATGCTGTGGTCACTCACTGAATCTAGTAGGGAAAGCAGCTGCTAACTCTTGTGCATCAGCAGTGCAAGTTTATTCAGAATTTATATACGTTTTATACACCAAGTACAGATGTCTATCACCAAGAGAAAAAACTAAATTGACTGGTTTTAGCCCGTGTATCGATTAACTTTGTGTTTCTCTCATAGAACGATTGCAAGCATACGAAACTGTTCGATTGAGATTTTAATTCCTCAACCACTTAGACGAGATGGACGTCACAAGTTTATATGCCGCTGCAGAGGAATTAGTAAAAGTTTCAAAGACGATTTCGAATCTAGACTTGGCAATGAGTTGGTACAATTTTTATCTTTAATAGACTTGTAAAACGGGACTGTGAAAAATACCAATCAAAGGAACTGTTGTATAATCGCATTCTTGAAAATCAGAATTACCGAGCTACTTTCCCAAATATAGAAATTACATTAAGAATGTACTTGGTATTAGCGGTGTACAATTGCATCGAAGAGCGCTCGTTTTCAAAATGAAAATGATCAGGAATAGGCTCCGAACAACGATGAAACATAAACTGGCTATCGAAACTAACCCTAATCAATAATAAAAGTAATTTACTCCGCGAGCTAGACTTCAGCGAAATATTCGACGCCTTTTCATCCAAAAAAGTTCGCAAAGTGCCATTACATTGACACCGTTATTTCGTTTTTAATCAATAGTATTTTTTTATTTCTCGAAGCTTTATTTGCTGACAGTGTAGTTTTTCAATAGTTAAGGCAAAAAAATATACGGACAATAAATAGGGGCCCCCACAGCTACATTGCCCCGGGGCCTCCAGACTTCTAAATCCGGCCCTGCTGTTCACATGCTTATCAACATATGTACCTACCTAACGACGATTACCTATCTAACGTAACGAGATTTACTTATCTAATAAATAACTACATTTTATGTGCTCGAAGGAGAATAATCTAGGAGTGTATAATATTGCACTCATTTAAATACATGTGGCTTTTAGGATTGTTTTAAGTACCTAACGGTAATGAATGTCGTCATTCATTACCGTTAGGTAGGATAGGTTTATAGGTAGGTACCTATCCTAGCCAGGCCATTTTCAGTCTCTAGCAATGCTGTAACAAAACACGACGTCTGAACCGTTGTTATTCACCGTTTTAGACGTAAGTAGACTAATATTTAAATCAGTTGTGTGAGTTTACATCAAATTTTAGGCTGAAAAGTTGTACCTACCTAGTTGTTACAAATGCCACGACACCAATAAGAATTTCTTAACGATTTCGTACTAGCACACACTCCTACTTACTATGTACATAAACGCATAACACAATGTATGTAAACATGCTGCTAGCGATTCTACTTTGAGACGTCAAAACAGTGCAACATTTTAATTGTATAAACAGCATGGTAGTGCTTTCGCTGTAGATCAATAGTAGCATCTGCAAGTTATTCACGTAACCTACCTACTTGCCTCATAACGAAGGCACCTACTCGCTAAAGTGAGATGAAATTGCTTAATTTATCAAGCTAGTCAGTTTTTTGCGTTCAATGGAGGGAAACATTAGATCACTTTAAGCGCACACATTATTCTTTGAGAGGCAAAAACATAACCAACCTTTATTTTTAGTGGTTGAAGTTTAGTGAAAGCGTTTAATTTTATTCCGACAAATATTATTTGTTAGTTTTGGTTATGTGAGAATCAACCACGTAGTCAGGCAGTCCATTATATTTCTTTTCGTTTACAGCTTTTCACAGTCCACGGCTGGACCAAAGTCTTTCCAGGCTTGCGTGACACTTCACTGTGAGGTAACAGGAGGATAGATAGACGGGTTGGTATATGGTATGATGTCGAATTTTCCATCTCTTTGAAGATATATTACTGGCTTCATGTATTTGCCTCAGTCTTCTCTTAGGACACCCTCGGAATGAATTGGGGTAGTGATATTTTGTATTCTTCGTCACTACACGGAGATTATATTTAAGATGACGTTATTAACATCAACATCAATGAAAAACTGGGCTTAGATACAAGTAGGTAGGCATATAACTCATACTTGCCCGCGATTCGATCTTGCAGAAAGTATTAGCGTAAAGCGATTTTTTTCGTTAATGTAAAGATTGGATTTGAAAATTTGTTTTGTAAAGAACCCGTATGCAATGGGCATTGAAAAAGGCGATTTTTCTGAAACGGAGTTACGTATTGAATTATTTCATAATTGTGAAAATTTTTGTTATATATCTTTGGATCTTTATTATTCTATTGAAATTACAAACCACCTCGTTGACTAGGTATCCAGCCTCTACTATAGTTTATATACATTCAGTTTTGTAATAAACGTTATTAATATTATAAAATGTGTTAAACGACAGTAAATTAAACTTGTTACTTTTTTCTCGTTATAAAAGGCATTTAGATAGTTATATAACGTTTAGGTAGTCAGTAGGTATTTGAAAAAAAATATATTCAAGCTCAAATTGTGAAGTATTCAGCGCGATCACTTAAAAAAGCGGCGAAAAAGCGCGCGCGCCAATAAAGCCGGCACCGCGGTGTAAACAAGTGATGACAACCCGTGCGTCAACGCAAGAGTAGGCAATTAACTAGCCGAGCGGCCTTAGCTAACCTACTATTCTTATTTTACTATGCTATTATTCTGAAAAATCTGAATTAAATTTTGAAGTAGACCTATAACACCTTAGGAACACTACTTATTTCTGTTACTCACTTAGTCTGTTAGTTTGCCTGTAGATTTATTCCCAAAACAGGTTTCAATTCGCTTACTGCAGCATAGCAATCTGAATAATCTCAAAATGGAAGCCATTCATAGGTACACATTTACAAAGACTATAAAAAAATCTATATAATAAACTATATAATATTGAGAAGATAACCCATATTGAAAATCATTAGCCCTACACTAAAGTTTCATACAGCCAAAATGTTAGATAGCACTTAGCCTGTTTGCAGTATCAGGTTTAAGATTAGCCAAACTGCAGGTAGTTTCAGGCTGTTAACTTATCGATTTTCAGTGCATGTACAGAGCGAGCTCTTTACTCGTTAAGGTCGAAAAGTTTGTATTTAGCGGCTAACCAGATTCAAACCAAAATAGTCTTTGAGATTTTTCCGATATTTGTGTAGGCAGAGGTGTAATATTATTGCACATACAATTTTGCCATTTTACGATTATTTTAGGTTCCACGTAATAAGGGGTGATTCTATTGCCGTTACCGAGCACATTGCCAGAGTCCATGCTGCTACTGAGAATTCGGCAAAACCCAGTCAATCAAACCCGGGATGAATCTCGATCAGCAGACGCTATTCACTTGAACACAGATACAGTAACGGCCGGTTTCTGAATTGAGAATTTTGCCTTGAGAACAATATAAAAATCTCCATAATCAATTTTAATTTATTTACGTCATGTAAATATAAATAAAATTATCTGTTTCGGAGTAATAATCAAGCCTTTACACTAATATCAACAACTAATAATGAAAGTCTGTTAGTTAAGGTAGCAATCAGTACTTTTTGATTAATTACTCGGGAATTAATTCAAACGTTAAATAGTTGGTTGGCAAATTCACTAAACTAAGTCAAATCGATTTCCCGGCTCATAAACGTTTCGATAAAAGGGCCTTTTAAGAATTAATCTCTTTGTAAGTTAAAGTTTACTTTGCAAGATAGTATGATCAGCAAAGTTTTGTATGAAACAAGTCAATTCAAAATGTCAAAAAAGCATTTTTGGTTAATATTTTGTATAATAATAGGTGTCAATCCCTGAAAATTAAAGAGATGATATTGATGATTTTTGTAATTCATGGCCATGCATGTATATAATTGTCGAAAATATTGAAATTGCCAAGGATATTTTTCTTGTAAACTGAGGCAATAATAATCGATTTTAAACTTTCGCGATTTGTATACATCATACAATTTTATTTAAACGGGTCTTATTCGCGATATTTAATTAATTTAGGGTATAAATACGCTGAGATGACATCAGTTCTGCCGCGACCAAGGCTGTTATAAGACGGCCGAAACGTCGGTAAAAACATAGGTATTTATACCTTAAATTAATTAAATATCGCGAATAAGACCCGTTTAAATAAAATTGTATGAAGCAATAATGTTGTTATATGGTAACAGAACCCTAACGGACTTCATTGAATTAACAGTATGTACCAAAATTCAGCAGTTTATAAGTGCACTAAGTTTCAATCGTGGCTTCGCCCGGTGTCCGTTATAAAAGTAGCATTTGTCATCTGCCAGCCTCATCTTTATCTCCACATACAGAAAACATAGGTACCATAACCATCGCTCCGTTGTGATGTGAAAGAAAGATAACACGCTTTCGCATTTATAATACTAAACATTGCCCGCGGCTCCAACCGTGTAATAATCAGCGATCGCGGTAAAAGCAGCCCAGGTTTGTCACTATTCAGCCTCATAACTACTTTCATACAAAGTTCTTAATCATTACGGTTGGTCCATTGCTATGTGCAATAAACACCAACGAAAACACTTTCAGATTTTAGTATTAGTAAGGATTCACTGTAAAGCTAGTGTATATTACCAGGAAGCAGTTAATATTAAGAACCAACCACTAATATAGCACCATTTCCTCAAGAATCTTGAAAATTTTACTAAGATCTTAAAGCTAATTAAATATGGCAGTGTTCTTCCGTAGAGCACGCAGTTAATTTTTTAAATCTCAGTCTTCAGCAGAGTTTCCACAAAGATATTACTCTCAAAATCTCATAATATTAATGCAGCTCTGAACCCAAGGTTGCCACATTAAGCGCAGAAGCGAGATCCTGATATTAAACATTCGTCAACCCAACATGCATAGCAACAGGTCGGTAAAACAGATGCTGGGATTGCGTGTAGAGAAATATACGCATGCGAGCAAGGCAATTTGTGTTTATGTAAAAATATAGGGAATACGATGGCAAATAAGATTCAAAAGATTCTTTGTTTTCTCATTTTTTTATCTTCAGCCTATAGCATAAGAATTGAAAGCAGATAGCAATTACTAGCCTAAACCAGGCCCCCGTCACTGGTTCAAATTCTCGCGATAAATACCTACCACTTCGTGTACCACCGTCGGTACAAACGACAGAGGGCCGCCGGCGCCGCACGCCCGGCAGCGTGTACGCACGGCACGTTTCCCGCGCTTTCTTATAGAAATGCTGAAATCACGAAGTTATTGTGCAGTAGATGGGTGTTAGAGGCACAAAACAAATGAAAACTTCTTGTTTTTTCATTGCCGAAGGACAAACAATTATTTATATTGTAAGTATTTTTTATTTATTTATATCAACATACAATTGCCTTTACAGGTATCTACCCAATACGACAATGTAGCTACATAAGTGACAAATACATTAAAGTTACTCTTATGAATGCCGCCAATGTACAATTAAATATATCGATACGCTGAGAGACGTTGTTTAAAATATTAAGTGCGCGCCCGACTGGTGAGTATTTTAACAAGTTAGTGCGAGCCACTGGAACATCGAACAATTTTACTCGCGGCGCCTGCCGCAGCCTCGTCTTAAGAACCACAAATTTAATTATCTCTAGTATTTGAGGGTTACTTAATTTCCTACGAAACACTAAAAACATGTATTTGGCTAGTGCCAAGTCTTTCCTAGCTTCCAACTTATTGTACCCCACCATTCCTATCACAAAAAAGTAGGATACATAAAAGGGTAATAAGAGTAGACTCCATATTCTTTCATATACAGATAATTATCGGGTAAACTTATTCTGAATCTTCTCCACCATGAGACTATATTTAGTTACATAGGGATTCCAGATGATAGCACTCGTTTCCAACCTATTTCTAACTAGCGCATTATATAAAGACTTTAACGCTGATGAGTTATTAAAGTCTCGAGTTTCTCGAATGATAAAGCCTAGGTTTTTAAAAGACTACGCAAATTTGCTGTATGTGAGTGCGAAACATTAGTTCCTTGGTAAATAGAACGCCAAGATCTCTAACTGATTCTACACGTGGTATAGTTTGACCCTTGATCTGATACTTGAAGTGCATTGGCCATAAAGCGCGAGTGAATGATATCACATTACACTTCGATACGTTAAAATGTAGTTTATTAATTAAACCCCAATTTGCAACATGATCTATATTTAGCTGCAGACGTTTATGGTCCGTCATGTTGTTAATTTTGAGGAACAGCTTTAGGTCGTCAGCAAAGAGAAGGCAACCCATATCTTCGATCACTTCTGGGAGATCATTAATCATAATGATGAACTCTAAGGGTCCTAAGTTACTGCCTTGCCTGTACTGTACTGTAATGGTATAAGATTTGTATAAGTCATCTTATACAAAATTTGTTTCAACTTATATAAAATTTCATCTACAAATTGACACCATTTATTTTATTTAGAACAAACGAAAGAAAGGAAATACTAGGTAAGTATGTAAATGTTCGTAAATTGATAGGTAGATAGAGGCATATTAAACGCCCACTTTTCGCCAGTGTTTTGATCCCACGTAATAGGTGGCCAGCCTGTTGCCGCTTATCGGGATATTTTGTTTGCCAGAGCCTCGTCCGTTGATCGGCAGGTGCACCACTTGCAGGTGAGGTTGGCTTGGGACCCTAAGTTCTTGGTGGGAACCCTATGCACCCTGTGGTTATTAGAAATAAATATAAACATTGTTTTTATAAAATAAAACCTACTTAATGTCAGAATCGTATGTACGTACTTACTGTATTGTCTGGTATTGTGCCCGATAAACGGAGATAGGCAATAGCCCGTCTACTACGTACTATTATTATAAAATTTATTTTATAACATATTACTTATTGTTAATTTTATTAAAAATGTTAACAATATGTATTTACTAACTGACTCGTAAATAAAAATACAGTTATTTCGCTACATTCGTTTTATTACCAAAATCATCATAAGAACAACCCTAGCGCCTTCGTTCGATGACGCGCTTGTATGAACAGTCACACAATCTGCAACTCTTAGCGTGAGTACTTAGGGTACATTTCTCTTCACTGCGAACAACGGCTATTATTATTAAGATTTTGTAGGTGATTAAAGCGTAGGTGTTTTCGATTTTGTATGGGAGTGATGTATCTGTTACGAAGTAACTATTTAGTAATCTGTGCCTAAACGAATTCAGTAAAGCATCCGTATTGGCTAAGCAGATTAGTACAGTACATTTTTTTTGGGATTACATAGCCAAACGGTAAAAAACGTAAACTTTATAGATTGGCCATGCCTGTCTGTCCGTCCGTAAGTCACAGATCCTTGATGCCGAAGCTATTGAAACTATACAGTTTGAACTTGGTAAATACGTGTATAATAATCTGCGAACCACTTCACGATAGTTTTGTAAGTAATATGTTATCCCAAAAGATTATACACAGCGGCACGCAAGAGTTGCTCATGAACGTACCTACTTTTTTATTTTTTTAAATAGTAGTCTTACCCCGCGGTGCCACCTACGTGGTAGTTGGTTATCACAGCATGCTTTCCAGTAGTTAATAAATATCACTCCAATATGTCACTCGCAAGCTTCCTATCTCCACACACCAATCATACCATGATATTGTCATAATCTAACATTCACACTTTAACGTTATACAATATACGTAAGTATATAGCTTAACATTTATAGTTCAAGCACATATCTAGTCATTTTATGGCCTGTTGATGCTAATTTTAGTATACTGATTAATAATGCACAACGTAAAAGTCAGTCCAATGCTCGAGAATAATCCAATCAACAAAACGTTACATTACCACTTGACACTACTGGAAGGATAAACAAGCTTAATTATACAATAAAAGTTTTTATTGTGATTACACTAATGCATGATATAAGATTGACTATATTGAACACAAGTAACATACAAGAAAATCTCATAAAGGAAATTACGACTCATATATGCAACGAACGACTTTGAAATGGTCAAAGCTTGGAGCTTTGTTTTCTACAAAGCTTTCTAGCCATTATTTAATGCTTGTCTCGTTAGTGGTATGGTGTAAAGAGGAAAAACGACTTTCAGACGAGTTTCTCAAAGCGAAAGCAAAAGAAAAATTATAAAAATACATTGAAAAGCATTTGGTTTCTGGCATTCAAAGCACCTATTATGGTTAAAATATACTGGCAGTTTTTCATCTTGGCGTTTAAATTTAAGCGATTAGCATTGTTGCAGCTTAAGGCGCTCTTCGTAATAAAAGCTGCAAATCAGGTGCAATAAATTTTACCAGTTACTTTTTAGACATCTTGTAAAGCTCATTGCTCGTGTGCACGCCACATTGTATAATTATTTAGTTCTACACAATGACTAGTACACATTTCATCAATAAACAGATAGATTCGTGAGAAGTGTTCAGGTTTTGTAACTGTTTTGTGTAAATTATTATATGTTATACTAATAAATAGTTAGGTTGTGAAGGTTAAACTGGCAGTCGCGCTGCGGAAAAGCTAATATATAGTCAAATCCGATTAGACTAGTAAGTGGCCCCGAGTTACAACTGGGATAAAGCTAGGCGAATGATGACTATCATAGTTAGTTAAAAACAAATAAATTTAAATTTACTTTTCTGTTTTTTCACGCTTTAGTTCGATTGGTCGATTCGGCTGATAAGTTAAAACATAAAAAAATAATAAAGAATAATGTGACATTTTACTTCTATAATATTAGTTAAGCTTACATCAATAAGCTTCTTTGGTGGTGTGCGAGCTTGTATTATCGTTATCGATTAAAAAATAAAACTAATTTAGCTTGGCGATGAAAATAAAATTTTCTCGCCTTCATCCAAATTATATTTTATTCACATTAATTTCTAGATGATGATGATTGACGATATATAAAACTTTTTCAAACGTAGGTTACATTTGAAAAAGTTTGAACTGTTGAAGAAATAACACTGGCTGGTTCTTAATAATATAATATTTTTGGACGACATCTATTTTTTTCCTCGCGATTGCTCCAAATCTTTTTATGATGATCACCCAAAGGAATCATTACTTATAAAGGCTTGCGAGACTTTCACGTTTGTAACATTTTTGTGGTACTATAAGGCAAACAATAGATTTCATAAAGTGAGAAAATGTACTGTCTAAAATAAGAAATTACCTTCCAAGAAACTTTTAGTCAGCAGTAGATCACGTTGCTGAAAAGAATGAAATAGAAGCTAAAACGAATCATCTTATATTATGAACAGTGACACTCAATTTGAAAATAACTAATAAAGTATATAGGTACATGACAATGGCTTTTTCTATTACATACATACATTCATACATATCGTCACGCCTTTTATCACCGAAGGGGTAGGCAGAGGTGTATTTCTACACCCACTTTTCGCCAGATATACTTTAGTCCCACGTAATAGGGGGCGAGCCTATTGCCGTACCGGGCACATTTCCAGACATCGTGCTGCTACTGAGAATTTCGTGACAGAAAAACCCAACAACACTGCCCGACCAAGGAATCGAACCCGGAACCTCCCGATCCCACGCGCACATTTATGGCACGAGACCAATGAGGCAGTCTTATAGGGTTTGATGTCGAGTTTTCCGTCTCTACGCAAATATGGTATTTGCATCGTGTTATCCCTTAGTCGCCTCTTACGACACCCACGGGAAGATAGGGGTTGGTGACACTTGTATTCTATGCCGTCAACCACACGGCTCGGCTTTTTCCATTATTTAGCAAAAAATCGATCGCCTAATGACTTTTTTCCTTAAAATGAGGTGTTTACATTCTAGTTGAATGGCTACCTTGCGCGGTTGTACACTGTAGTTATGCCATGGGTGTCACAAGTTTAGTTTTAAAGTTCCCGAGACACTTACATCAATATAGTAGTAATGTAGCAAAAAAAGGCTCACAGTAAATTATAAAAGGTAAATACTGTTACCAAATTCAATCACATTTGTGATTCTTTTCGTGCAGATGTTGATATAACGTACACATAAAAGTGTTCCATGTGATTTATGAAAGCTCCTCCACGCCTTTGTATAAAGTTATTTTTAATGCACCTACACTTATTCCATGAGGAGAGGCTTCGAAACTCGTTAATGACAGCCTGAGGGTTCGCTTCAAAAGTAAGAGATTTGGGTTTCCATTACGCATTTTAAGAATACTTTACTGATTCTATTTGGACTTTTTATAAAATTGCATCGTTATTTCGAAATATAGACGACAACAACATGTAGAAGTGAGTTTTAAATGTATTATGTTAGTTTTAGAAAATGCTAAAAGTTTAAGCAAATGCTAAAATGTTCTTATTTAAGAAATGGTTTGCTACGGAGACTTTTACTTTAGAAAATATTTGAAACTTATGTTTGATTCAATTGGCGTAATCGTATTATAAATATGTTACTTATTTCAAAGCATAATATTTTTATACTCGTTGTTAGTACTGAAACATTTAGCTAACCTAATGTTTCAGTAGCTACGAGAAGGGGTTTGGACTACCAAATATTTCATCCTGTAAAAAATACCTGTAAAATATTATACCGACGTGTAAAAAATGTAAAGATAAATTTACATTATTTAACAGGTATCGTAGATTTTAAATTACATGGATTCAAAAGTAAGTGAACAATGGCAATGACGTGTTTTAAAGCAATTGTAAACGAAAACAATAAATATACATTTGAAAATTAAACATATTCTGAACGTAATATATATAACATACATAATATATATAACATATATAATATATACAACATACATAATAATTATATAATTATACACACACTCAAGCCGTTGGCTCTGCGACCCAAAGTGGGTGTTGAGCTCCGATACAAAATGCTGTGGTTTCTCGCTAATTATTATCTGTGTAAAGCTCTCTCAGATCCGTATCCACCACGTCTTACCAGCGATACTTTGGTCGACCAACAGATCGTCACCCGGTTGACCATTAAACATAATAATTAGGTATGTTATGACATTTTACTAGACCCAAATTCTAATCAAAACAAACGCCAATTTTTGGGTATAAGCCTCATGGAATGAATGTCCTTTCTCATGGCACATCTTCGTAATATCTATGTAGCAAAAACAAGCATCTACAAAATACATTGCCAAAGGCGTACAGATAGGTTTCAAGTCGATCTATTTCTGTTACATAAACTTATGTGCGTCTTTATAACTTTGGGAGCTCAGGAGTATCGAATTCTCGACGCAAAGATAAAATTCCAGCTCTGCGTGTATTTTAGTAATAAGATATTTATCAAGAAAATGTTTTCTTTGCCAATAAAAGTGGTATGTAGTGGTAATAAGATCAATCTAGAAATCAATATTGATAACTCAATAAAAATGCTGAAATATTTTTTAGTATTTTGGTTAGAAAATAAAAAAAATAGTAGGATTTATTTTGTCTAAGCCTGTGCAATCAACATGATTGGTTTGTTCCATATGTGACTTACAATCAACAGCTAATAGAATTTCATTTATTTAGGGTATCTTATACTAATATATAATCTTATACTAATATATAAAGCTGAAGAGTTTGTTTGTTTGTTTGGTTGAACGCGCTAATCTCAGGAACTACTGGTCCGATTTAAAAATTATTTCAGTGTTAATAAATGGGCCACCATTTATTGAGGAAGGCCAAAGGCTATATAACATCATACTATGAGCGACGGGAGCAGAGCGGTAGCCTTAAATAACGCGAGTATAACCGCAGCATTCTCTAGTTCAAAAATAAGATAGGTTTGATGTTGCACGCAGTCTTAATTTTTTTCTAAGCTTGGTAGCAGCCTATTGATTATTTTGAAAGCAATTTTATAAATTAAAATTAAAGTAAGAAAAATGCTCTAGTGGAATTAAGCTTTTCTCATGATTAGTTCATTTATAAGCGCAGTAAAATTTTCAGTCTGAGATAGCGTCACATATTTGTAGCGAGGAACACTGGCTATTCTTTGATGACAACATAGAAAATTATAAATTTTGGTGTACATCGTATTTTAAATGCTATGCGTAGCTAAAAATTACCTACTATGAAATGCTCAAGATACAATGAATTTGGAACTAAATGTCAAAGTCACCATTTTTAAACAGTAATTCTTTACTCCGTAGTACTGTGGCGATACATATATCAGTGGCACACACTAGGCAGATATCACTTTTAAAAGATGGATGACAACACGCAATCTATCACCACGCGCATCCATGAAATAAAATTAAATGTTCATTCAGTCAGCGCAACAAGATCTCACAGATTTGATCAGTAGGCAGAAACCAATCATCCATCTACCTTAACTTAATACTAGCAACTCACTCAGCTCAGAGAACGTTCGCCTCTGCCTATTACTCTTATATCTCGTATCTGCTTATAATGTACGAATAGTTATGGCAAGTACAGGCACGTACAGTACGGACAGACTCACGGCTGTACTACGTGCACAGAATATCTACCTTCCCCTTTGAATTTGAAGATTATCATCGCCATAGCCGAATGTACCAGTTTTCCGATATATATTCGCCTTTTATAGCTATGGAGTGAAGTTGTTTGTTTTATTGTGTACGTATACTGATAACTAGTTTTGTAATAAAAATATTATTAGTTTTAGCTTTGATTTTTCTTAGCAGAAAAATGGTTATCACTTTTTAGTGTGCCGTAGCCAAATGGCAAAAAACGGAACCCTTATAGATTCGCCATGACCATCTGACTATCGCTATCGTGAAAAGGCAAAAGACTGTATTATGAAAAATACGATTTCGAGAAAATTATAAAAATAGTTCTCATACAGTTTTTGGCCTTTCACATAATATAGTAAACATGAAATTATATGAAATTGGTTTCATTGTATGTATTTGTAGTATGTATTTTAATGGTGATAACAGCCGTGTTAAAATATTAATAAAAAAATTAGAGATTTTTAAATAAATCGGAGAAAATTGTTTTAAAAAATGACGAACTTGTGTTATGACTTATGATATAGTTAAAAATTAACAAAGACAGATTAATTAATAACTTCCTCCGTAAATAACTCATATTTATACGTTTATGCAAAAAATATGCGTGAATTACATGACAATGGCACTTAAAAAAAACACACTGATTTGAATCAAAACAAACCGAAGCAGTGCGTGGTTCGCAGTGGTACTGATCTAACGTCAGCGCGAGACCTAAGAGCGAGAGACATAGTAATAAAATACGCGAAATGCGCGCTCTGGCCAGCATAGTATGGCAAAATACTGTAATAGGCTATACAGTCTTTTGCTAGGGTTAATGTTGATTTTTCTTAAAATACATGGATTTTGATTGTAGCATATCTCTATAAATAAACGTCGTATAGTAAAAATCGAGATATTTAGCTATAGTAGACCTCAAAACAAGCAGAATAAGCGTTGTTTAGTAAAAAACACTGTATTCTTGAATACAGTCTTTTGCCTTTTCACGACAGATCGGTCCGTCCATTTGTCCTAGCCACTTTATTCTGAAACCATTAAGACAATATAGTTTAAACTTGGTGGCAAGGTGAAGTATGTAAATTGCTTCACGATTTTATTACCTACTAACATATTTTTGTGTAAATAAAATAATAATTGAAGGTCTGTCTTATACATAGAATGACACAGTTTTAAATTGTCTACTAATTATATATTTAAATGAAGTACATCCGTGAACATGGCGCTTGCAACAGTGCCGAAACATCGGTTACTCCAAACATAGGTACGTGATAAATATCCCGAAAGACAATTTAAAATAAGTTTAAATGACCACGAAGGTTTAAATTCCTATATGGAGCAGGTTTTTTTTATCAGTTATGTACCTACGCGAGATTAACATATTTGGGTCTTTAAAATAACATTTTCTCAATGTAATCTTTGATTATAGAATCATTTTTCTCAAATTCAATCGTTTGAAAGCTGATAGACGCTTTCAAAGTGGAAAAATCACGCTATATTCGCTGAAGCGTCAAGCATTTGTAAAAATGTTACAATACGCAAAAAATAATTTTTTAGCTTCGCTTTTTCCTGCGTTCTAACATTCCTAAAAATTTTACATTCAAGTGGATACTCTGAAAAAGCAGTAAGTGCGAGTCTACAAGTAATTGCACATGTGTGTAAAACCAACCCACTATTTGAAAAATGAACTCTACAACTTAACTATAGCAAAGACTGGATAGTTAACGACGTGGTTTGTAAGGAGAATGGGCAACATGGTACTCGGCTCCAATAGATATGATTGTAGTATCGTTTAAAAGGTCTTACTAAGAGGAACAATATTTACTATAGCCGCCAGTCTCAAATCTGATTGCGTTTGGAGATAAACGACAGTATTACTAACTAATAAAAACCCTGTTCCTTGTGTTTCCCTTTGCGTTCCAGGGCCACGGTAACCTGTTAAGACAGTCCCGTGGCCCCGGCGTACATATACGAATATATTAGGTACCACTTATCTATGTAAGAAAATGAGTACCAAGGTAATATTTTCTGCATTTCCCTTCATGTTTTCTATTAATAACGCGTTTATGTAAGCAATTGCCATGCACCCCTCCTTCGCAGACGAATTCGTCAATATCATAAGGCAGAAAATAGATACCCCGAATCTTCTGCATATGTATGTAGAGAAAAAACTGCTTAATCACAGAAGAGTAGATTTTCAGAGGATGGAAGCGAGCTAGATTGAAAACTTCCCTTCAATGACGGAGGAGGATATAATTCTACTAGCGCTAGGTACATACCAACTCAAGCTGGCAAGATCTTACTGTACCGAGCTTTTATCAAATGGTCTGTATATTATAATTGAAACGTACAGGGAGGGAGCACTTGAAGATCTACCTGACTATGGCATACACGAAGATGCCTGCCTTTTGCGTGGACGAATCCAGTTGCGACTTGTCCGTATAAAAACATATTTTTGTTATATATTGATCAACAGTGCAAATAATATTGTCCAACAGTTTTGCACATGTTTAACCGGGCGACGTACGATGGGCACTTGTGCACATAGGTATAGTGTCCATCGTATGGTACGTAGGCTATGCGAGGCATACGGGATTTACTGATCCGGGATCTTTCCTCAATGCTGTTATAGTTGATACCAATATGTAATGTTTTAAATATACTGACTTATTGCTAGAATATATGACTTTTATTTGAAAAAACGCTGGTTTTCTTACTTTTTTTAATAATAGAATCCTAAGCGTGTTATATCATGGTCTAATTCTATCTTATTCCAGCTTTATTTACTTACTACTATAAGTAGTTTGTAGTAAATTCTTATTTATAAAACTTAGTGATTTTACTGTTTCCCAAACGTGAATAGGGATAGGCGCATTGGTAGACGTTTTTCTGCATTAAAATGTTTTTTCAATGATATATTAATGATGACTATTGGAGCGAGTACCTCGTTTTTCCATACATTTTTGCACATTCCCCTTTCAATAGAATAATGAATATTCAAAGATATAATAATCATTAAATAATTTAATACGTAACTCCGGTTCAGAAAAAGCGCCATTTTATATGCCCCTTGCAAGGGTTCTTTACTAAACAGATTTACAAATCCAATCTTCAAAATTCGCGGGCAAGTATAAGTTATATGCGTACCTACTTATTTCTAAGCATAGTTTTTCATTGATGTTGATGTTCATAACGTCATCTTAAATATAATTTCCGTGTTCACTACACGAAGAAAACAAAATATCACAACCGCAATTATTCATTCCGAGGGCGTCCTAAGAGAAGACAAATACATGCATATAGTAATATATCTTCAAAGAGATGGAAAATTCAACATCATACTATAATATACCTACCAACCCGTCTATCTATCCTCCTATTAACTCACAGTCAAGTATCACGCAGCTCTGGAGAGACTTAGGCCCAGCAGTGGACTGTGAAAAGGTGTAAACGTAAAGAAATATAATGGACTGCCTGACTACGTGGTTGATTCTCACATAACCAAAAGCGCTCTGGCCAGCTTAGTATGGCAAAATACTGTAATAGGCTATAGAGTCTTTTGCTTGGGTTAATGTTGATATTTCTTAAAATACATGGTTTTTGATTGTAGCATATCTCTATAAATAAACGTCGTATAGTAAAAATCGAGATATTAAGCTATAGTAGACCTCAAACCAAGCAGAATAAGCGTTGTTAAGCAAAAACACTGTATTCTTGAATACAGTCTTTTGCCTTTTCACGACAGATCGGTCCGTCCATTTGTCCCAGCCACTTTATTCTAAAACCATTAAGACAATATAGTTTAAACTTGGTGGCAAGGTGAAGTATGTAAATCGCTTCACGATTTTATTACCTACTTACATATTTTTGTGTAAATAAAATAATAATTGAAGGGCTTGCAACAGTGCTGAAACATCGGTTACTCCAAACATAGGTACGTGATATATATCCCGAAAAACAATTTAAAATAAGTTTCAATGACCACGAAGGTTTAAATTCCTATATGGAGCAGGTTTTTTATCAGTTATGTACCTACGCGAGGTAAACATATTTGGTCTTTTAAAATAACATTTTCTCAATGTAATCTTTGATTATAGAATCATTTTTCTCAAATTCAATCGTTTGAAAGCTGATAGACGCTTTCAAAGTGGAAAAATCACGCTATATTCGCTGAAGCGTCAAGCATTTGTAGAAATGTTACAATACGCAGAAGTTAATTTTTTAGCTTCGCTTTTTCCTGCGTTCTAACATTCCTAAAAATTTTACATTCAAGTGGATACTCTAAAGAAGCAGTAAGTGCGGGTCTACAAGTAATTTCACATGTGTGTAAAACCAACCCACTATTTGAAAAATGAACTCTACAACTAAACTATAGCAAAGACTGGATAGTTAACGACGTGTTTTGTAAGGAGTATGGGCAACATGGTACTCGGCTCCAATAGATATAATTGTAGTATCGTTTAAAAGGTCTTACTAAGGGGAACAATATTTACTATAGCCGCCAGTCTCAAATCTGATTGCGTTTGGAGATAAACGACAGTATTACTAACTAATAAAAACCCTGTTCCTTGTGTTTCCCTTTGCGTTCCATCGCCACGGTAATCTGTTTAGTCAGTCCCGTGGCCCCGGCGTACATATACGAATATATTAGCACAGTATAAAGAGCATGTTTTCTATTAATAATGCGTTTATGTAAGACATTGCCATGCACCCCTCCTTCGCAGACGAATTCGTCAATATCATAAGGCAAAAAATAGATACCCCGAATCTTCTGCATATGTATGTAGAGAGAAAACTGCTTAATCACAGATGTTTTTCAAAAAGCGAGAATGCCGCAAGTGGACTTGGATAAGTCCAGATGGTGCCACCAAAAGTAACATCAATTTCATAATGTCAGTGAAGAGGCTAATATTTAATTATGTCTCTGTGATCAGTTTGCATAAAGCGGGCCGCGGTCACCGAATGGTAAGAGGCGCATTGAATATTAGTCCCAGCCTCAAACGGTCGAGATTGATGAAGTCTACGCTCCTACCGGCGCCGGTTCAAATCTAAAACCCCGAAAGTTTCAAGTTGAACTGCGAAACCGCTTCGAATGGACGAGTCTAGTGACAGGTTAGTAAATGCTGTTCATACAACGGGCTTAAAGTTCTTAAAGCCCATGACGATTAAAAGACCCCAAAAAATCTCTGGTCCGATCCTCGAGCTTATACAGGAAAGATGTAAGATGCTTCTGCATACCTCCGACGATATGCCTAAGTATCGGCGGCTTAATAGACAGATCTCGAAGTCTCTGACTCGCGATCTCCGCCAATACCACACTATGTGTGTTCAAGAGGCAATCGAACAGATTACGGTTTCAAAGTGTTCAAAAGAGATCTGTGTATCGGGCAGGTCAGCTGACAAGGCTGAGGACGCATGGTGACAGAATTATCTCGTCCAGGCCAGTCACTGACCCTAGAGCTGATTTGACCCGACACTATACCGAAGATATCCTGAACATGACATCACGTCCGCATGCACGAGATAAGTGTGGCCCTAAATCAACTCAAAACCAATAAGGCACCGAGTGATGACGGAATTACGTCAGAGCTTTTGAAAACTTCGAAAGCTATTGAATTCTGTCATACTCGAGGGCAATACGCCACAGGCATGGCACAGGAGTGTGGTGGTGGTCAAGAAAGGCGATAAGTCGACACGTGTTGCGTCTTTGCATAAAGATTCGCGGTGATTGATCGGATAGGCAAGCAAAAAATATTCTAGAATCGCAATAATACGTTATAGCGCTCATAGCGTGACTTGACTAGCTGCTCGTAGTATATCTGCAAATTTAACCAACTTTTGCAAGAGTCACCGCAATTGGTATTTCCGTCACACCACTGGCGTTCCTTACCACTGCTTGGCATTAGCCTCTACTCTTTATGAGATGGGTTAGGCCATATGACAATGGCCGAGTGCGGATTGGCAACCTTCGCATATATTTTAAGATCATTATACAGACCTCTCAAATAATCTGGTTTCTCTCATGATATTTTCTTTTGATGATATTTAATACACACTTAACTTGGAGGTGACATAGTGCGCGCTATGGGTGTGAACTCGAGACTTTCTGCGTAGCAGTGTTTTAGCCTTTCCAGTAAGCTACTGCTGTATCGTGGATTACCAGCTTAATAATATTATTATATATCAAATATTTTAGTATGAATGTTGCAAATGTTGTTCACACAAAAGCCGAAGCGATCCCATTAAATATGTACATTGTTACTAATAATTATCAATTAACTTGTAACTGAAGTGGATTTAGCGCTGGAATAAATTAATATCATATAGTTACACTAGAGAGATATTCAGCAATAATACGATAACTGTCAATATCAATCTAAATGTACAAGCACAAATATTTTAGTAGGACTATAATAAAGAAATAAAATATTTTAGTTATCACAGTCATTCCAAAAGCGATAGCCTAGTGGGGATAGCAACGGACTGCCGTGCAAAGGGTATCGGGTCAAATCCACAGCGCGCACCAATGACTTTTCGGAGTTATGTGCGTATTGAATTGAAAATTGTTGCTTGCCTCGTGCCTCGGAGAGAACGTTAAGCCGTCGGTCCCGACTGTCAAGAAGATCTTTGACAGTCGCTATAGGACGTCTGTTTCTATGATTAAACTGACACTAGTCTAAGCCATGGTATATAGCTATCCCTTTGGGTTGCTGAGGTCAGACAGGCAGTCGCTCTGTGGAAAAGCTAATATTCAGTTAAATCCGGTTAGACTAGAAAACGGACCCCGAATTCTAACTAGAATAACGTAACGTAATGTAATAACTCATCATCCTCCTAGGATGATGAGTTATTACAAAAATATAGTGCGTAGTGCAATCCACAAAATGTTGAGCAAACTCAAGCCCAAAAAAGTGGAGTCACAATAGCTTGACTATTTTAACACCTGCTGTAAAAGTATCATTGTCTTCACACAACAAAGCAACGTTCCTTCGAGCAAACTACAAAGAATATGGAAAACGACTATTCTCCGAAAGTAGAGTCATGCAAGTTATTCATAAAACAATCAAAACGAAAATTGCTCACCTGCTTGCGAAATTAGTTTTTAGAGCTGTAGCTTTTTTCATTTTTAACCTTGATACACTGTCCCAACTTATACTCCTCCAAGTCTCTGTCCTGAGCCAAGTTGAGCTAGTTCCTGTCAAAGTCATCTAGATCGCCATCACATCGTTTCTGAGATGCGATGCTTCTATTCCGTCGTCAAATTTTAGTGTCAAAGGTTTTCCAATAAGATTTAAATTCAATGTCACCATGACATGCGTGTCAGATATAACCCGAAATACAAATATTTATATAATATATAAATATTTGTATTTCGGGCAATATTTTGCTAGTCACAAAAGAATCTGTACACGATCGAACATAACATCACGCCTTTATCCCCGGAGGGGTAGGCAGAGGTGTATTATACACCCACATTTTAGGTAGTAGAGCCTTGCTGATTTCAGCATGAATGGGCCGGCTCGACCGGGGAAGTACTACCCTCTCACAGAAAATCGACGTAAAGTAACAGAATCTAAACTGTTGCATTTCGTTCGGTGAGTAAGAGTGCCGGAGGCCCTATCCCCTATTCCTTCTCCCTCATCCCACTCCTTATCCTATCCCTTTCCCAACCCCAAGGGGCGGCAACGCACTTGTGACTCCTGTGGTGTTGCTTGTGTCCATGGGCGGCGGTAATTGCTTACCACCAGGCAATCCGTCTGCCCGTTTGCCGCCTTATGCTATAAAAAAAAAACACTTGAATGAATGAACGAATGAATGAAAAATGTATTTGGTCACAAAAGCACAAGGGACACAATGTAGATAGATAAGTACATAGATATAAGATTATGGCACTAACATGCAATATGCATACAATAATAAGAACATTAATTAATATAATTGAACAGAAGTAAACATAACAAATATAAACATGACAGATAAATAATATATTAAAAGTGCAGAAATACATTACCTACAATAAAAGAATAAAAAGATGATGTATGTGTCCCAGCGCTGACCAAATAGGTAGCCAGATCAGCATTTTGTCTAGTAATGCTAGTGCATACCAGACACTGATATTATTCCGGCCCCTTCCATGCGTCACGGATGCGCAAACCATTGCTGCGCCACAAAGTGCAGTTCCATATACGTATGCGTATGTTTTTTTGTGTGTACAGTGTGTTGTGTTGTGATTTATATATAAATAAAAAAACCATACCAAATACATAAAGTTATAAAAATAACTAAATATTGCTGTCTGTAGGCAAATTGCATTTTGGGTGTTTAACCCAAAGATTCGATTTTTTGAAATTTGAGAAAACAAGTGGCGAAGTCGATTCGAATCGACTTCGCCACTTATTTTTCGGTCCCAATGTAATAGGGGGCGAGTCTATTGCCATCTACCGGAATCGGTACAGTATCAAAATACAAATTATAGTAGTGAAGACACCGGGAACGAAATTTGTGCGGCGCACCAAAATGGCTTGGTCGATACCAACGAAAATCGCGACAAAAATACCGAGGAAAGTTGTCATGGTTTTTTTTTTCAAGTTTAACAATGGTATTATTGCAACTATGCTATCCATTTATACCAAACTAGGTTTTCCCCGGTACTTCAACCGCGTAAATGCTACGTAGATTAAAAGTTTCATACAAAATCTAACCCCTTATTTACACCTTCTTCATCTCCTTAAGTGGAAAATATCTAACAATCCTCTTTTAGTGCTGCCCTTCACTTTCGAATACATGCCAAATTTCAGCTTCTTGCTCTTGGTAATTTCGGTAGAAGTTACGGTTGTGCGTCTTCTTTTTCGTCAGAATCAACATTTTGATGAAAAAGAGGCTAATTCTGTTGCGGCGTCTGTCAGGACGCCGAAATACCTCAGATGTGGCCTAACGGTTCATGTCCCGAGACCAGAACCAGGACCGACAGCTTAACGTGCCGACACGGTAGCGCTCTGATGCAAGAGCCACACGCGGTCAACTATCCATGTGGTGACCTGTGCAAGCGTTGCTTAACTATTGCGATTAGCAAGCCAAGTCACACTATGAGCGCTACAGTCAATCAGTAACGGAAGAGTTTCATACAATGTACTGAAAATTGTATTTGTGATTTGTTTGTTTTTCGTGTGAGTGTGTGGCCAACTTTAGTGTCGGAGTTTTTCAGACCGCTCGAAGGCCTCCGACGTGGCCTAACGACTCTTATCCTAAGACAAGAACCGGGACCGACAACTTTACGTGCCCTCCGAAGCATGGTAGCGCTCAGATGTAATTGCCACACTTGGTCACCCATCCAAGTGGTGACCTGGGCAAGCGGTGCTTAACTTTTCAGATCTGTTAGGAACGACAAGCTAAGTCTCGCTATGAGCGCTACGCTATTCGTGCTGTTTTACACCAGTTTGGTTTACCATAGTAAACTTCAAGAACTAGAGTACCGCAACTCGTGAGCACAAATTAGGTATGTTCGCCGTGTCCACTCAAAAAAAAAACCTCTACATCTCGATATTGGGTGCCCTTTCGCTTTCGTCAATTTGATGCCCACACTAAGCATTTTACCGTAGATCGACAAAATAAAATATTCATAGTTATTTAGTAGATATAATTATTATGTTTCCGATTTTATATTTTGTCACATTATACCTATATACATGATCACACCGATTACCATCAATCAACAATTAACCGTTATTAATAACTTACTAAACTTAAATTAATTCGTGACGTTTTTAAACGACATGCTTTCGTTAGCTGAACCAAGTTACGTAAAACGCACAATAAAAAATCCTTGTATATTTATTCTTCCAATATTCTGTGTATTAGTTTCCTAAAAAATGTCAGACTGATAAACATTTTCAGAGATATACAATGTCTTACATAAAAATACACGAGCAAAATTTCTTGGCTCCGATACATCAGATAGAACGTTTTATGAAGGCTCTGTTCCAAAATGATAAGGCTCTGTGCCTACTGACAGCTTAACACAGCAAGAGACTTTGCGACAAGAACATGGCTATTAACTTCATTATAATAAAGTTGAAGGTGGCATGAAAATAATATCAGATATACGAGACGCCGAGGCTATTGTTCCTGCAATATTGAGCTTTTAATTGATATTATTCAATCATATTTGGGATCGGCCGACCGTGAGTGACCTTTTTTGTCGTAACAAAAAAATTACAACGCTAGACCATTAAGTCCATCTTACAATTTAATTACAACGAAATGTATTACCGTTTCGACCGTCTTACAACGACGTTTCGGCCGTGGTCGCAGCCGTACCTTCGACGGTGTACTATCAGTGGGCGCTGTGCCTAAAACTTACTCGATGTTTATCAACCCTCTGGCGTTTCCTATCCAACCTTATCTATTATATACTTTGAAACTAAAATGAATTTGGCTGCCGTTAACAGTGTAAAGAGGTCCAATCACGTTTAGGAATAGGGATTCATCAGAATTAATTCGAATTTGTGCTATTATCAGTTACTATGCCGTTAGTTTCGGTTTGACAGTTTGATATATTAATTGCTAATTAATTTGTCCTGGGGTTAATATTCATGTTCATTGTGTTCATGTGAAATTCCTGTTCCTCTGTGGTGTATCACTAACAGTTGCCCGATGGAGGAACAATCGTGTATCATTATTACTCCATTTGAGCAACTGTTGCTGTGTTCGCGAAGGATGTTTCTATTAAAACTTACTTCTGATGTTATTGTTTTCTTTTTTAATACTACGAAAAATAGTTGTTTTAGCAGTAACAAGAATAATACATTTTCTAGGATTATGCTAACGCAAATTCGCAGTAGCGGGCTCGCGACAGTCAAAACTATATTGTTGTCAGACCTCAGTTGCCGATCATAAAGTCAATGTTTACCCTGACTCCCGACAACAATGTATGGATCATTTTAAGTATTAGTACGCATAAACTTCAAATCTACAACATGCGGCATAGTTCTAAACGTTAGAGTAACCGCTTAAATCACTTTGCGTGCATAACATACCTACGTGCGTCAAAAATTGTTTATTTAATAGACTCACGCCTGTATCCCCGAAGGAGTAGGCAGAGGTGTTATATTACACCCACATTTCGCCATGAATTTTTAGGTCCGTTATAGGGGGCGAGCCTATTGCCGTTACCGTGTACATCACCAGACTCCGGGCTGCTACTGAGTATTTGGAAAAACCCAGTAACACTTTTGCCCAACCCGGGAATCGATCCCAGGACCTCCGATCAACAGTCGCATAGGCTATCCACTGGACCACGGAGGCAGTCGTAAAAATTGTTGTTTTTAGGGTTCCGTACCTAAAAGGTAAAAAACGGAACCCTATTACTAAGCCTCCGCTGTCTGTCTGTCTGTCTGTCTGTCTGTCTGTCTGTCACCAGGCTGTATCTCATAAACTGTGATAGCTAGAGAGCTGAAATTTTCACAAATTATGTATTTCAGATTTTATTTTAAAAATAAAAAAAATGAAAATATTAAGGGGGGGTCCCATACAATAAACGTGTTTTTTTTTCGTATTTTTTGCTCAAAATTACTAATGGTAACAGGTAGAGGCTTAAAATTTTCACAGAATATGTAGTTGTATATTACCTTCCAAAATAAATAATATTAAATTTAATAAAAGTAAATAATAAAGGGGGGCTCCCATACAACAAACGTAATTTTTAAGCAATTTGTTACTCGGTCTTAATAAACAGGTAGAAACTTAAAAAATATTTACGTATACATTATACAACAAACGTGTTTTTTTTATAGATGATGGTACGGAACCCTCAGTGCGCGAGTCCGACTCGCACTTGCCCAATTTTATTTATTTATTTTTATATTAAGAAAGCTTACAGACTAATATTTACAATAGTATTTACACATTCAATGTATACACACATTGCTAACGACAAGCTTCCACAGATGTTTAAACAAGAAACAAAAATGAATTCTACACCAAACTAATACACAAAATATAAAGAAACAGCACAATTGAGAATAAAAAAAATTAACCAAAAAGAACAAAATACTACAAAAAGAAAACACACGACACACAAAAACAAGAAAATAACAGTTTTGCTACAATTTGAGTTGATCGCTACTCACTATTAAAGAATGGCTTGGCCAAGAGCCTTCCTACTGTTCTTGCACTGGTGCAAAACAGGTCAAAGTTGTGATCACTGGGCAATTGGCAAAATGATTTTGACACCCGGTAGAAGAAGGCATTATGCCCATAGTTCGTGTGTGCAAAGGGTACATTGAGAATAGGTCGTCGCCTGAAACCAATTTGATTTGTGCGTAATCCTATATTTGCTACGAGTTCGGGACAATCTATTGAGCCATTCGCGATATTAATTAAGTAACATATGTCGCTTATGTTACGCCTACAATCTAAAGGTAGAAAATGGTACCTCTTGCAGCGATGAATATAGTCACTAGAGTATTGCTGTGCCTTAAAATCTAAGTACCGCATGATTTTTTTCTGAACACCCTCGATACGGGACTTATAAATCTCATATTGAGGGTTCCAGACCGGTGATGCATAATCTAAATGACTGCGCACAAATGAGCAGTATAATATTTTTATAGTTTTAAGAGATCTAAAAGAAGCAGACGCTCTCATAATAAATCCTAGGGCCTTAGATGCCTTGTTCACGATATTTTCAATATGCTTGTCAAATAACAACTTGCTATCCATTATAACACCGAGGTCTCTAATACTGTCAACTTTAGTTATTGTCTCATTATTAAGCGTATATCCTGTTCCAATAAATGGTTTCAGACGTGTGAAAGAAATATAGTGGCACTTAGAGACATTAAGTTGCAGTTTATTAAGGATGCGATATTCCTGAAATCTATTTAAGTCTTCCTGTAGCTTATGTGTGTCCGATAAACTTTTTACCGCTTTATGTATCTTCATGTCGTCGGCGTATAACAACATATAAGAGTGTTCAAAGCAGCTAGTAATGTCAGAAATAAATAAAACAAACAAAAGAGGCCCCAAAATTCAGGCTTGGGGGACTCCTGAGGGAACAGAAATCCATCCAGAGGCGTAACCCTGAAGTACCACTGCTTTTGTCCTATTGTCTAGATAAGAGCAGAACCATCTGTACAAATCGCCATGAATTCCGGCTACAAGTAATTTATGCAATAGTACACGGTGGTCGATGCGGTCAAAACATTTTTTATAGTCCGTACATATTACGTCAACTTGAGCACGATTTTCCATGCCTTGCGATATAAACTCATGTGATAAGATAAGATTAGATGTAGTAGATCGTTTCTTAAGAAAACCGTGTTGTTCATTACCTAAATTGCACTTAACTGCCTCATAAACATCGGAGTACACTATTCGTTCAAGAACTTTTGAAAATAGACATATCTTGGATATGGATCTATAATAATTCTCAACGTTCGACTTGTCTCCTTTTTTTAATACTGGAGTTACGTACGCAGATTTCCAGATTTTAGGAACTGTGCCTTCTGATAAAGATCTCGAGAAAAGGATGCATACCGGTGACACAATACTTTCGGCACATTTAACAATAAATAAAGGTGGTATATGGTCAGGACCACCAGACATCTCAAGATCCAGAGTCTTAAGTAAATGCAGTACTTGAGAATGACTTACGTGAATGGAGCTTATGGAAGTTGCGTTACAGCTGGATGAGCCGCTAGTTACAGGGGGGTCAGACGGTGCATGGTCTGGTTCCTGAAAAGTCATGCTAAAGTATATAGCGAACAAGTTGCTGATCTCTTCGTCTGTACTTGCAATCTTATCACGGAATTGCATAACATTAGGGAATGCGCCTGTATTTTTTTTGCTTTTCATATATGACCAAAATGATTTAGGGTTTTTTGTTATAGACGATTCAATTTTATCCATATAAGTTTTAAAACAAGATTTTTCCAAAGCAATGGATTGGCTGCGTAGGAGGGAGAACGTATTATAATCACAAATATTTTTATATATTTTATATTTACGATGATACCTATATTTTTCTCTGAGTACATTTATCGGTGCGCGACTCTACCATGGTGGATGCGAAGACTGTTTTACGGATTTTAACGGTACATAATTATCTCTAAGTTCGTATAACTTATTATAAAACTTTGTAACAGCATCGTCCAATGTACACGCGACATAGAAATCCGCGCAGTTAACCTGGTCAAGTTCGGCTCTGATAGCCTCATAGTCACCTTGTGCAAAAATTAACTTTTTTGTTAAATTGTATGCCAATGTGTGAATTTGTACGAAACTACATTTAATACTCAATGATTTATGATGCACGTCTACAGGTAGCGCTAACGGATTATCGCATTCGGACACAATCACAGAGTCATTACTTACCACCAAATCCAGTAATCTACCATTAATATTACGTTCCTCATTGTATTGTGTTAAGTTACAGGTTTGAATAGTGTCAAAAAATTCATTTAATGGTTGATTGATATTTATTGGCAATAATTCGGTATTGTTACCATTGTACCAATCTATGTCGGTTCCAAAATTAAAATCCCCGAGTAAAAGAAATCTATCTAACGGATGTTTTACGATTATATCATTAAGTTTAAGTGTAGAATTATGCAACTGTGTATTGTAAGAATAACCTACATTTTCTTTACAAAGATAGAGAGCGCAAATATGTATCTTATAGGTTACCTGTGGTTTAGATCGCTTCAAGAGAAGTGTTAGCCATAGGTCCTCTGCAGAGCTGCGCCAATCCTGCCTCTCAAAGGCAGTGAGTTCACGTTTAACCGCTATTAAGGGTTGAGCTACACCTATCAGCACCGCATCGCACTTTTATATGCTTCTATCCTTTTCTGTCACTTAGGACCGTCATTTACTAGAGCGAGAAAGAGAGACGGAACGCTTAAGCACGCCGCGGAATCGAAAAGGCGATCGTGTTCCCTCTCTCTTTCTCGCTCTAGTAAATGACGGTCCTAAGTGACAGTAAAGGATAGAAGCATATAAAAGTGCGATGCGGTGCTGATAGGTGTAGCTCAAACCTAAAACTCCACCACCTCGCTTTTGAGCCGTGCGAGAATAATCGCGATCGCGACGCCACACAAGGTACCGAGCATCAAACAACTCACTGCTGTAAATATCGTCCACTAACCACGTTTCAGTGAATACAATAATATCATACGAATCAAGACACACCCTTCTGAACAAATCCTGTGTTTTTGTGTGTAAACCTCGCACGTTCTGGTAATAAATGTTAAGGGAAGCCATTGCTCATTGTTACTATAACATAATTGAGTAAAGTTATATATATATTACTAATAGAATTAACGAAATTAAACTTTAACGTTTTACGTAATCAATCTAATACTAATATATAAAGCTGAAGAGTTTGTTTGTTTGTTTGCTTGAACGCTCAGGAACTACTGGTCCGATTTGAAAAATGATATCGGTGTTAATTAGCCCATTTATCGACGGAGGCTATATAGCATTACGCTGTGAGCTTGTGTGAGGCTTAAATATAACTGACTCTTCGATAAAGGGTACCAGATTTTTACAACCGTAAATTGTTAAGGCTGTTGTTTTAGTTTAATCGATACGCTATTCCAAATCTAGTACTAATGATCGCCGACTTGTTTATAGGAACAGATCCTAGGCACGAGGCTATATCTAATATTGATCACTATTTTCATAAAGAGTCAAGAGGAATTCTTGGATTTTTCACTAGCAGGCGCATATGTTGCCCAAATATTTTTATATTTCATTTTCTAGGTATTGTGAATACAACAAATTAATTTTGTATAAATGTAATACCTCTGATAAATGCAATAACTTTACCAGCTAAATGACTATTTACACATAAAATAAAACAATAATTTCTATACTTAAATAACTTAAAATACATTAAAAGAAAATAAAAAAAGAAAGGAAAATTAAATTTAGAGGGCGTCATGGAAATCCTCCACATCGTCGTCAATTGGGAGCGTGCCCAGAATGCTGGCAGAATTGCCACGTTGTACGGCAATGCTGATCTTTTGCGCCAAATACAGGCCAGCCTTCTGGTCACGCGAGGCGTCAACCAGTCTCTTTGAGAGATCTCTAAAAAGAGATCGCGCACTTGGACCCCATGGTCCCAATGTTTCGACTCCAAACGGCTCAAATACATAATCTCCTATTAGATTTATGTATTTGCGCCGTTTGAGAGTCTCCGCTGAAGCTGCAGCAGCGCCCGCACAACCCGCTGTGCTAGGAAGATGAGATGGCGCAAGGGTGTCGACACAAGTCGCGTCCCACACCAAAGGCCTACCCAGCTTCCACGGCAGTAAAGACATACCGTCTGGTCTTTTGCCATCGTCGCGTGCCAAGCCCTGAGGTTCAAGTTGGGCTGGAACGCCAGCGGTGACAAGAGCCCGGCGAAGTATGTCATTGAGGTTGGCGTGTCGTGAAATACGACCTGCGCTCCTGCAGCATGACAGACCATGGTGACCAAGGCTGTCGACGGCCTCTCCACAGTGACAGCGATGCGGAGAGACACATTGCGCACCTAAACGAAGGCAAGAAGCAATACGGAAAGTCGTATCGTCCAACATGGTACCTATGTTGGACGATGGCAGTGCCTGAAGCCAAAGACCCGACTCCCATTTTCCCACAGCCAGCAAACGAGCACGCTCCGCAGCATTGGACGACGTACTTAAGAGATTTTCTCGTACCACGCTGCAAAGCGGCCCGTCCCACTGCCTCTGTGAAGATGGATTTCGGGGTAACTCGGTGCTTGGACAAGCCATTCTCCAAGCATTCATGGCATCGATCTTACACGGCACCTCAGGATCGACCAGTGTGGGTGCTAAAATTTTCCTGGTCAATTCTGCAGTGCCGTGGACCGAGGACAGGAATGCTGGTAAACTTACGTCGGAAATTTTGCGAACGCCAAGGCCGCCCAGGCGTACAGGCAAAGACGCCTGTAGCCACACTCGGTCGTTCAGGTCCAGATTTAGAATTTTGCTTAAGGTAATTTGCATAAGATTGTCAATTTGGGCGAGTAGAGATGGGTATTTCCAAAAAGGGGAAGATCGAAGAGCGTGTGTAAATTTAGGCACAAAAAGACAATACTTGATAATAGTAAAAGCCGAATGCATATTAATTTTGAGTAACCGGTCTGAAATATCACTAAAATTTTGAATTTTTTCTTGTATAAATGAATCGAAACCTTCGTCTAATATTGGGGACCCAAGGAGGCGAAGAGAACTTTTTTTAACGTGAATAATATTGGGAGCCAGATTTTGAAATTTAGAAAGTATATGTGATTGGTCTAAGTTATTGTTAATGAAAATTTCGCATTTACTGGGATTAAGTTCTAGGCCAATGGATAAAAATTTCGACTTTAGAAGTGCCAGGTCTTGATAAACTACGTCTACATCACCTGCAAGGGTCCCATCATCCAGGTACCAGATGTTAAATTTTGAATTTAGTTCTTTGATAATTGGGTGAATGGCCAAGCTAAAGATAAGTGGTCCAAGCGGGTCGCCTTGTTGACAGCCAACGGCGGATTCCAAAACATTTTCCTTATATATCAATTTTGAAGGGTGCCTATAACACTGCCAAAGAAAACTAAAAATTTCGGGTGTTTCTAATTTAGCTTGTGTCAACAAGGTGTCCCTATTAACCGAGTTAAAGGCATTCTTTAAATCTACCTTCAGGACAACCTCACCTTGATTACAGCCAAGGTATGCCGACAGGGCATGTATGGCAGCCTCGCAGCCCCCTTTGGATCCAAATCCAAGCTGCAGGGGCTGAAATTTGCTGCCTAAAAGGGTGTTATAATGGCGGCAGCAAATCTTGGCTGCCACACGCCTGAACGTACAACCAACGGCAATGGGACGAATGCCACTGTCGCGCTTCCGCAAGGCGCAGAGATTTGCGCCATACAAAATATCGACGATGGCATCGTTCACATTGCCGGAGAGCATAAGGTTCATTAAAGCCGTAAGCTCCCTCAAAAGCGAGTCGCCGGCCGACCCCGCGCTTGCACACACAAGGTCCTTCAAATGTTGTGGTGTTAAACCGTCGAGGCCACCAGCAGAACCGCTTTGGAAGGAGCAAACGGCCGCAACCACATCCTTGGCTGTAATTCTGAGGCAAACTGAATCAGAGTCAGGTGGGTCAGGAAAGGAAAGGTTGTCCAGTGGCGCTGGATGCTTGCTTTGGAGACTCGCGAGTGTGTCTGCAGAGCAAGGCGCCACCACATCGCTGCTAAATAGGAGCCTGGATGCTCCTCTGATGTCACCTTCCCTCAGTTTGTTTTCTACGTGGTGGTAGATGGTACTATTGCGGTATGGTTTGGGTAAATGGTGCTGTAATTTTGACGCCGAATCATTACAGTTTTCCTTTATTTTTGTTGTAAGTGTTTTTTTTGATAGCCGATCATCTTGTGTGTGTAAAATTCTGTAGGGAAAGGTGAAGAGTTGCTCCCAAGCCGTTACTGAATTCTTCCGTACCACAAGACCTATGCACAGTGCTAGATTTTGAGCCACTGAAGGCCTTGCGCCACGGGGAATTCGTTTGATAACCGGAATTGAATTTTTTAAATTACCCAAATATTGCCAAAAAGGAATTTCGCAGGAGACTGTTTGCTCTGTGTTTGTGCTGTGGGGTGTTGATGTACTGGGCCCAGAAAGCACATTTTGGCGTTTATGGACTTTACCAAAATGTACTTTTAGGCCCCGCTCACCTTTAAAATAACGTTCCTGGGAGCAAATGGTGCAACGCACCAGCGTAGCTGATGTGCAAGGTAGACTGGCACCTATTCCCGCAACACTTCTGCCACCGTTATAAGACATAATACGGAAAACTTAGGAAATATTATAATACACACTTAAAATAACAAACTAGAAATAAAAATTATAAACACAAATATACAACTTGACGTTTGTCACGAATAAAAGTTTTTAATTTTTGACGCGGTGGTTTGCGGCCGGCGGCCAGTATGTTGGCTGAGGCCGGCATAGTGCTTCATCGGCTAGCCTTCCACGCCTGCCAGCCTGAGATGGTTATGCTATTAGGTATAATTTCCTTGGCTCCAGCAGATAATGTAGGTAAGATGCAGTAGGCCACATGAGACGTAAAACTGGTGTTGATGCTTCAAGGTATATTATATATATTGCCTTCAAACTGTTAAAAATATATTATTTTCTTCGGCTACTGTTGGGTTCATAATTGAATAGGAAAATAAAAAATCTTGAAAAATTATTTTCCAGCCGATCTGACAGACGTCAATTTTTTTTTTTTTTGATAAATAAATCAAAATCAAATCGAAGAAGACCATAGAACCTAAAAGAATACTTATTTTTCTGTGACTTAGTCTATAGGTTTGTTCCAAAAACTGATTTTGCCATGTTTACTCTAGTGTAGCAATATTTAGTTAATCATAAAATGAAAGCCATTCACAGGTTCTGATAAACTAGCAAAGTCACACGGACAAGTCGTAGTCAAAACCTTATAACACTGAGAAGAAAATCCATATTGAAAATCATTAGCCTTACAGTTTAAGTTTCGTAAACCAGAATGTTAGATAACACTTAGCCTGTTTGCTGTATCAGGTTTAAGATTATCTAAACTGCAGGTAGTTTCAGGTTGTTAACTTATTGATTTTCAGTGAAGATACAGAGTGAGCTCTTTACTCGTTAAGGTCGGAAAGTGTGTATTTAGCCGTTAGCCAGCTTCAAACCAAAAGAGCCCTTGATATTTTTGCACCGAGCTTCGTGTAGATAGAGGTGTAGGTAAAATTATTGCACCCACATTTTACCATTACAAGTTTTTTTTAGGTTCCACGTAATAAGGGGGCGAGCCTATTACCATTACCATGCATGCAAGGAACATTGCCATCCGAATCCGTGCTGCTACTCAGAATTAAAAATTACTGCACACTTGAAAGCGAGACCACTCGCTCAGAAGACGCATATGATATTCACTGGAACATAGACACAGTAGTTAATTTCCATAATCAATTACAATTTATTTAAATGATATTTTGAGATATGGTAAATAAAAATGTCTATTTGGTAGTAATTATTACACCTTTAAACTAATATCAACAACTAATTATGAAGGACTGTTAGTTAAGGTAGCAATCAGTACTTTTTGATTAATTTACGCAGGAGTTATTTCAAACGTTAAATTATTGCTTGTCAAATCCACTAAACTAAGTCAAATCGATTTCGCGGCTCATAATCATGTTGATAAAAGGGTCTCTTAAGAATTAATTTCTTTGTAAGTTAAAGTTTACTTTGCAAGATTGTAAGTGAATGAGTCAATCCCTAAAAATGTTTACCCTTCCTTTTAGCGTTGCCGTAGTCGGGTAAGAAAGATGTTAATCATGAGTTTTGTAATTCATGACCTTAAACATGTCAGCATTATTGAAATAACGAAAATATTAAAATTCTCAAGAGTATATTATTTTTTGCCCGAGGCAATAATATTGTTCTAGGTAATACAGAATCCTAACGAACTCGAACGCATAAACAGTAGAGAGGCATATCAATATACTCTTTGACCGCGTATTGGCCCGCGTACCCACGCGTCGGCTATCGCCGCCTCTCTAACAAAATATCTCCACATTTATATTCTTACGATATAATAACTATGCACCGTTGCGACGTGCAATAATTACGCGAAATATTTGTATGGAGTCACTGGAAAGCTGATGTATTTTAGGAAGCCGTTAATATAAAGAAAAACTATCGCACCATTTCCTCAAGAATCTTGAAAGTTTTACTACGATCTTAAAGCTAATTAAATATGGCAGTGTTCTTCCGTAGAGCACGCAGTTCATCATCTCAGTCTTCAGGAAGGATTCTACAAAGTGTTTACTCTCAAAATCTCATAATATTAATGCAGCTTTGAACCTAAGGTTTCCACATTAAGCGCAGAAGCGAGATCCCGACATTAGCCATTCGTCAACCCAACATGTATAGCAACAGGTTGGTAAAACAGATGCTGGGATTGCGTGTAGAGAAATATACGCATACGAGCAAGGCAATTTGTGTTTATGTAAAAATATACATTGGACTGTATATTTTATCCAAGGGTTATAGTAAACATGATGGCAAATAACATTCAAAAGCTTCTTTGTTTACTTATTTTGTTATCTTCATCATGTTTGAAAGCATCTGCATTGAAAGTAGATAGTAATTATTAACCTCCACGTATTCAGAAAAGCATTCATGCGGGCAATACATATTGTTAACCGACTTCAAACAAAAAAAAAGGAGGAGGTTCTCAATTCAGCCGGTATTTTTTTTTTCGATGTATGTACACCGATTTCGCCGAGGTTTCTGAACCGATTTACGTGATTCTTTTTTTGTTTCATGCGGAATAGTTTCGAATTGGTGCCATAAAAATTTGATTCATGTAGGCCCAGAAGTTTTTTTGTTATGAATGTAAGCGCTTAGGGCTCCTATGCACTATGTGGCTAGCCGGAATGCGGCCAGCCGTTCGACTGACTGCAATCAAAAATTTGTATGAGAAAGTAGTTTTTATTCGCACTGCGATGCGGCTGCCGGCCAACCGCTCCGGTCGTTCTGGTACAAATTGTTGACTGTGGTTAGCCGGAATGCGGCCAACCGTGTGGCTAACCGCATAGTGCATAGGAGCCCAGAGACTAACACGTTTTTTTAGTTTAAAATACTGGACATATCCCGCGGCTCAGCCTATTTGGTATTCAGGTTATCGTGACATGTTTGACTGTGGTAAAAACTAGCATATAATACTCCCCAGATTCCTAACTATCTTCACAAACATCATCATGCCATAATATCGCATTGCGACCCGAAAAAAGTAAACAAACACACTTTAGCATGTATATATTAGTATGTATCTTTTCATCTTATGGACGGTTCTGCTTATTTCAATGTAATATTTGATAATGCCAAACGTCAGTCACGCAATAGCATTCGAGCATAATCCAATCGACAGCTGTACAATCACCACTTCAGACCCTTGCAAGTATGTACCTAAATAATAAAATTATGCTTATAACAAAAAAAAACATTTCAGAAATGCATGACATACAAGATTTACTGTATTCAATACAGTATAATCTCAAAGGAAATTATTACAACGGTTAGACTTTGAAATGGTAAAAGCTTCAAGCCATTATTAAATGCTTGTCTCGTTAGTGTTATAGTGTAAAGAGGAAAACGACTTTCAGATGCTTCAGAGGTTTCTCAAAGCGAAAGCAAAAGAAAATATAAAAATACATTTTCAAAAAGCATTTGGTTTCTGGCATTCAAATCACCTCTTCTTTCTCTTAGCGTTATCCCAGTTTCAATCTGGGGTCCGCTTACTAGTCTAACCGGATTTGGCTGAATATTAGCTTTTCCACAGAGCGACTGCCTGTCTGACCTCCGCAACCTAACTAGGTATTTATTAGTATAACATATAATTTACACAAAACAATTACCAATTATAATTATATTAAATATACAAATAATTTGATGTAAAGCGGTTTAGTAGTTTTTCTGTTTGTCGCGAACATTAGCCGCGGCGGGGTACATTGTCTTGTAAAAGTATATCGTATATAGATATATAAAGATTAAAAACAAGTGAACAATAGCAGTGACGTATTTTAAAACAGTTATAAATGACAACAAACACATACACACACTCAAGTCGCTGGCTGCCGAAAAGAGATGCTGTGGTTTCTCGCTAATTATTATCTATTTAAAGCTCCCTCAGATCCGTATCCACCACGTCTTACCAGCGATACTTTGGTAGACCAACAGAATGTCGCCCGGTTGACTATTAAACATAATAATTATGTTATGACAATTTACTAGACCCAAATTCTAATCAAAACAAACACCAATTTCTAGGTATTAGCCTCATGGAATGTCCTTTCTCATGGGACGTCTTCGTAATATCTATGTAGCAAACACAAGCATCTACAAAATACATTGGCAAAGGCGTACAGATAGATTTCAAGTCGATCTATTTCTTTTACATAAAGTTATGTGCGTCTTTATAACTTTGGGAGCTCAGGAGCATCGTATTCTCGACGCAAAGATAAAGTTCCAGCTCTGCGTGTATTTTAGTAATAAGATATTTTTCAAGAAAATATTTTCTTCTCCAATAAATGTGTATGTAGTGGTATGTAGTGGTAATAAGATCAATCTTGTGATCAATATTGATAACTCAATAAAAATGCTGAAATATTTTTTAGTATTTCGGTTAGAAAATAAAAAGTAGTAGGATTTATTTTTTCTAAGACTGTGCAATCAACATGATTGGTTTGTTCCATATGTGACTTACAATCAACAGCTAATAGAGTTTCATTTCTTTAGGGTATCTTATACTAATATATAATCTTATACCAATATATAAAGCTGAAGAGTTTGTTTGTTTGGTTGAACGCGCTAATCTCAGGAACTACTGGTCCGATTTGAAAAATTATTTCAGTGTTAGATAGCCCATTTATTGAGAAAGGCTAAAAGTTATATAACATCACGCTATGAGCAACGGGAGCAGAGTAGTAGCCTTAAATAACGCGGGTGTAATTGCGGGCATCCTCTAGTTTAAATATAAGATAGGCTTGGTGTTGCACACAGTCTTAATTTTTTTCTAAGCTTGGTACCAGACTTTCGTTTATTTTGAAAGCAATTTTATATATTATAATTAAAGTAAGAAAAATGCTCTAGTGGAATTAAGCTTTGCTCATGATTAGTTCATTTATTAACGCAGTAAAATTTTCAGTCCGAGATAGCGTCACATATTTGTAGCGAGGAACACTGGCTATTCTTTGATGACAACATAGAAAATTATAAATTTCGGTGGACATTGTAGTTAAAATGCTATGCGTAGCTGAAAATTACCTACTATGAAATGCTCAAGATACAATGAATTTGGAACTAAATGTCAAAAGTCACCATTTTTATACAGTAATCCTTTACTCCGTAGTACTGGGGCGATACATTTATCAGTGGCACAGACTAGGCAGATATCACTTTTAAAAGATGGATGACAACACGCAATCTATCACCACGCGCATCCATTAAATAAAATTAAATGTTCATTCAGTCAGCGCAACAAGATCTCACAGATTTGTCAGTAGGCAGAAACCAATCACCCATCTACCTTAACTCAATACTAGCAACTCACTCAGCTCAGAGAACGTTCGCCTCTGCCTATTACTCTTATATCTCGTATCTGCTTATAATGTACGAATAGTTATGGCAAGTACAGGCACGTACAGTACGGACAGACGCACGGCTGTACTACGTGCACAGAATATCTACCTCCCCCTTTGAATTTGAAGATTATCATCGGCATCGCCGAATGTACCAGTTTTCCGATATATGTTATAACTATGGGGTGAAGGTGTTTGATTTTTTGTGTACGTATATTGATAACTAGTTTTGTAATAAAAATAGGTATATTTAGTTTTAGCTTTCATTTTCTTAGCAGAAAAAATGGTTATCACTTTTTAGGGTGCCGTAGCCAAATGGCAAAAACGGAACCCTTATAGATTCGCCATGGCCGTCTGTCTATCAGTCCGTCCGTTTGTCCCAGCCACTTTATTCCGAAACCATCAAGACAAGATAATTGAAACTTGGTGACAAGATGAAGTACCTATGTAAATCGCTTCACGATTTAAATACTTACATATTTTTGTATAAATAAAATGATGATTAAAGGTCTGTCTTATACATAGTAACCGACATTTCGGCACTGTTGCAAGCGCCATGTTCACGGATGTACCTACTTCATTTAAATATTTAAATAGTAGATAATTTAAAACTGTTCCATTCTATGTCCATCTTGTTTACACCGCGGCGCCGGCTTTGTCGGCGCGCGTGCTTTTTCGCCGCTTTTTTAAGTGATCGCGCTGAATACTTCAAAATTTGAGCTTGAATATATTTTTTTTCAAGTACCTACTGACTACCTAAACATTATATAACTATCTTAATGCCTTTTATAACGAGAAAAAAGTAACAAGTTTAATTTACTGTCGTTTAACACATTTTATAATATTAATAACGTTTATTACAAAACTGAATGTATATAAACAATTCGAGCGGGCAAGTTGTGTAGTACCTACATAAACGCGCGCGATTAGATGCGCGGCGCATCCCGTACTGAAGCTGCGCTTGCCGCGCTCGTCTATGAGATTGTGTACGTGAAAAGTGCGTGCGTACACGGCGCCGGCGACTCACGCGTACATTCAAACCGGCGGCGGACGATTTGTATGAAGCTATCCTACTATTCTTTTTATACTATGATAATAGCATTATCAGAAAACTAATTTGCAGTACTCAGAATACCTGGTCCCGACCACACAATGTTTATTAATTAAATAAAAACAAAATGGTGCAGAATATGCATCTAAGAGGTATAGAGCTAAATCCAAGAACTAGACCTTGAAAAGGTCTTAATGATAATGTAATATCGTAATATGTAATATCGTATTAATTTATTGAAAATAAAGGTCAAATACTTCGATCGATCAAAGGTAAAATACTTCTTATTTGCCCCGACGCGTCGGCGTAGGTTACAACAGCGTGGCCCCAGGTTGACTGATGTTCTGCGGTCCGATCTCCCTAACTTTCGTACCTTTCCATCGTGTTTTCTGCAGACATGCCACATTTATTCGTCTTCTTTTCAAACATTAGCTAACTCTCTAGCCCTTCCAGTCATCGTACCTACATTCAAACTTGCATACCCTCACGCTTACGTCACAGGCTTGCTTCTTACGTTGCACTCGTTCGGAGTAGTGTAACAACCCTTGCATACTTTTCGCCGGTGCCAGGTGCTGCCCCTGCGCGTCGCTTGCGGGGAACGCCCTAACCCTATCGCACTCATTTCCATATGTGTCCATACTGCAAATAGGTTTTGGCATGTAGGTATTTTACTCTAGCCGGCCGCCTGCCTGACGCCAACCCTCCTTGGGAATGTTATCGTCATAAAAGAGGAGGTGATAGGAGAAACGGGATAAATGGATAGAATGTATGACGAGGAAGAAAGGGTATTGTAGTCACTGGAAAGATAAAGGGTGGTGACTACAGTAGCTCGGAGAGCCGGGAGCGCGTACCCGAAGCCCCGTCTAATGGTCGGATCAACAAAATAATTATTTCTACATATTGAAATCAAACTACGGTTTACGTGCTAGTAATATAACGTGAAACAAAGCATAAATTTGTGTATAGCTTTATCTTAGCCCTAGAAAGCAGAATATAGCGAGTCCTACCACAGTTTTGGGGTCCCACCCCTTCCGAGAGGGTCAAAACGTACCTTTTGCAAACCAGGCGAAGGAGGTATCTGGATTTTACAAGCTCGGCGTGTGCTTAATCGTATTTATGATGAGTGTAAAAAGGTTCAGCCTCGTTGCAATAATACGCAACTTGGATACACGGCGAGTAATACAGAGACACCTTAGCAATCACCTCAGCGCGTCCTACCGCGGAGACGTCCCTTCATCTATGGCACCATGGGCAGTCGCTCAACCGCGCCCTATCTTAACGTCGTTACTGTTCACATGCTTATCAACATACGTACCTAACGACGATAACCTATCTAATTGCATTTTATGTGCTCGAAGGAGAATAATCTAGGAGTGTATAATATTGCACTCAGTTAAATACACGTAGCTTTTAGAATTGATTTAAGTACCTAACGATTATGAATGTCATCATTCATTACCGTTAGGTAGGATAGATTTATAGGTAGGTACCTATCCTAGCCAGTCAGTCGGTAGTTGTTACAAATGCCACGACACCAATGAGAATTTCTTAACGATTTCGTACTAGCACACACTCCTAATTACTATGTACATAAACGCATGACACTATGTATGTAAACATGCTGCTACCGATTCTACTTTGAGACGTCAAAACAGTGTAAAATTTTAATTGTATAAACAGCATGGTAGTGCTTTCGCTGTAGATTAATAGTAGCATCTGCAAGTTATTCACGGTACCTACCTACTTGCCTCATAACGAAGGCATCTACTCGCTAAAGTGAGATAAAATTGCTCAATTTATCAAGCTAGTCAGTTTTTTGCGTTCAATGGAGGGAAACATTAGATCACTTTAAGCGCACACATTATTCTTTGAAAGGCAAAAACATAACCAATCCTTATTTTCAGTGGTTGAAGTTTAGTGAAAGCACTTATTTGTATTCCGGCAAATATTATTTGTTAGTTTTGGTTGTGTGAGAATCAACCACGTAGTCAGGCAGTCCATTATATTTCTTTTCGTTTACACCTTTTCACAGTCCACGGCTGGACCAAAGTCTTTCCAGGGTTGCGTGACACTTCACTGTGAGTTAACAGGAGGATAGATAGACGGGTTGGTATATGGTATGACGTCGAATTTTTCATCTCTTTGAAGATATATTACTGGCTTCATGTATTTGCCTCAGTCTTCTCTTAGGACGCCCTTGGAATGAATAATTGGGGTAGTGATATTTTGTATTCTTCGTCACTACACGGATATTATATTTAAGATGACGTTATTAACATCAACATTAATGAAATCAAGGGCTTAGAAACAAGTAGAAAGGCATATAACTCATACTTGCCCGCGATTCGATCTTGCAGAAAGTATTAGCGTAAAGCGATTTTTTTCGTTAATGTGAAGATTGGATTTGGAAATTTGTTTTGTAAAGAACCCGTATGCAATGGGCATTGAAAAAGGCGATTTTTCTGAACCGCAGTTACGTATTAAATTATTTCATGATTGTGAAAACTATTGTTATATATCCTTAGATATTTATTATTCTATTAAAATTACAAACCACGTCGTTGACTATCCAGTCTTTACTATAGTTTAGTTGTAGAGTTCATTTTTCTCAAATTCAATTGCTTTCAAAGTGGAAAAATTACGCTATATTCGCTGAAGCGTCAAGAATTTGTAGAAATGTTACAATACGCAGAAATGTATTTTTAAGCTTCGCTTTGCCCTGCGTTCTAACATTCCTAAGAATTTTACATTCAAGAGGATACTCAGAAGAAGCAGTAAGTAGGTAATAGTGCGGGTCTATTCTGTTAGGTAGGTACAAGTAATTGCACATGTGTGTAAGACCAACCCACTATTTGAAAAATGAACTCTACAACTAAACTATAGTAAAGACTGGATAATCAACGACGTGGTTTGTAATTTCAATAGAATAATAAATATCTAAGGATTTATAACAATAGTTTTCACAATCATGAAATAATTTAATACGTAACTGCGGTTCAGAAAAATCGCCTTTTTCAATGCCCATTGCATACGGGTTCTTTACTAAACAAATTTCCAAATCCAATCTTCACATTAACGAAAAAAATCGCTTTACGCTAATACTTTCTGCAAGATCGAATCGCGGGCAAGTATGAGTTATATGCCTTTCTACTTGTTTCTAAGCCCAGGATTTCATTAATGTTGATGTTAATAACGTCATCTTAAATATAATATCCGTGTAGTGACGAAGAATACAAAATATCACTACCCCAATTATTCATTCCAAGGGCGTCCTAAGAGAAGACTGAGGCAAATACATGAAGCCAGTAATATATCTTCAAAGAGATGAAAAATTCGACATCATACCATATACCAACCCGTCTATCTATCCGGCTGTTAACTCACAGTGAAGTGTCACACAACCCTGGAAAGACTTTGGTCCAGCCGTGGACTGTGAGAAGGTGTAAACGAAAAGAAATATAATGGACTGCCTGACTACGTGGTTGATTCTCACACAACCAAAACTAACAAATAATATTTGCCGGAATACAAATAAGTGCTTTCACTAAACTTCAACCACTGAAAATAAGGGTTGGTTATGTTTTTGCCTCTCAAAGAATAATGTGTGCGCTTAAAGTGATCTAATGTTTCCCTCCATTGAACGCAAAAAACTGACTAGCTTGATAAATTGAGCAATTTTATCTCACTTTAGCGAGTAGATGCCTTCGTTATGAGGCAAGTAGGTAGATACCGTGAATAACTTGCAGATGCTACTATTAATCTACAGCGAAAGCACTACCATGCTGTTTATACAATTAAAATTTTACACTGTTTTGACGTCTCAAAGTAGAATCGGTAGCAGCATGTTTACATACATAGTGTCATGAGTTTATGTACATAGTAATTAGGAGTGTGTGCTAGTACGAAAACGTTAAGAAATTCTCATTGGTGTCGTGGCATTTGTAACAACTAGGTATGTACAACTTTTCAGCCTAAAATTTGATGTAAACTCACATATTAGTCTACTTAAGTCTTAAACGGTGAATAACAACGGTTCAGACGTCGTGTTTTGTTACAGCATAGCTAGAGACTGAAAGTGGCCTGGCTAGGATAGGTACCTACCTATAAATCTATCCTACCTAACGGTAATGAATGATGACATTCATAATCGTTAGGTACTTAAATCAATTCTAAAAGCTACGTGTATTTAACTGAGTGCAATATTATACACTCCTAGATTATTCTCCTTCGAGCACATAAAATGCAATTATTTATTAGATAGCTAAATCTCGTTACGTTAGATAGGTAATCGTCGTTAGGTACCTATGTTGATAAGCATGTGAACAGTAACGACGTTAAGATAGGGCGCGGTTGAGCGACTGCCCATGGTGCCATAGATGAAGGGACGTCTCGGCGGTAGGACGCGCTGAGGTGATTGCTAAGGTGTCTCTGTATTACTCGCTGTGTTCCAAGTTGCGTATTATTGCAACGAGGCTGAACCTTTTTACACTCATCATAAATACGATTAAGCACACGCCGAGCTTGTAAAATCCAGATACCTCCTTCGCCTGGTTTGCAAAAGGTACGTTTTGACCCTCTCGGAAGGGGTGATACCCCAAAACTGTGGTAGGACTCGCTATATTCTGATTTCTAGGGCTAAGATAAAGCTATACACAAATTTATGCTTTGTTTCACGTTCTATTACTAGCACGTAAACCGTAGTTTGATTTCAATATGTAGAAATAATTATTTTGTTGATCCGACCATTAGACTTCGGGTACGCGCTCCCGGCTCTCCGAGCTACTGTAGTCACCACCCTATATCTTTCCAGTGACTACAGTACCCCCGCCTACAAACTCTTTCTTGCTCGTCATACATTCTATCCATT